>JBBCBC010000025.1:15251208-15734770 GCA_037126765.1 Stenogyne calaminthoides
ATTGACAAGTTTACGTAGCCAAGATTTTTCTATCAGTTACGCAACCACCGTGTCCCAAGTGTCTGAATCATGGGTTAATTGATTATAAATCGATTTGGATACCATAATCCTCTTATTTGTTGTTGTGCCTTTAAGATATCGAGTGCAGCTGACTTCATGTGTGACTATTGTAGGATTAGCTTGGTCGCGCACGTATTACATGACAAAAAGTAATGTCGAACTGCTTAACGTGAGATATATCAATGATCGATAATCCTCTATAATCAGTGCTGATTAAGCTGACTTGCCGGATGAGAGGTCCATCTTGTAGTTAGTATTCATAGATTCATTAATCATACCGTACTTACTTATTCGGATCTCTTGGTGTACTTTACGCCGGTCTGATGAATATTCCTTCCTTAGTTTGTTTGACTTGAAATTCTAGAAAGAATTTATATCTGCATCATTGACATCTCAAACTTTCCTTTCATGGTGAAAACTTCTCACCGTCATTGATTTGGAGATCAAATATGATGTCATCCACCTGAGGGCCGGACCGAAATTTTTCTTTGAGGCGATTTATAACATAAGCATTAGTTAAATGCCTTTTCAATTTTATATATTTTTTAGAATTAATTTGGACTAAATATCTTTATATTACTTGTGATCGGACATTTATATATATTTAAAATGTAGATTATACATATTTCTTTCTCTATTTCACTACCCTTTCTCGCTAAAGATCAACGTTTTATTTATAGAGTGTTGTGATTTTTTTACAATTATTAATAATAGTAATTGTCGGTGGAGCGCAATCGTATAATACTTTATGCAAAGAGAGACAAACACTCGTATAGGGTATTTTTATATACATGAGATAGAAGGATACAATCTAACACAAATAACACCATCGTTTTAAAATATTGAAATGTTAATGCCTAATTATACTGCATGTCTTTACTATTGAGGCCATCTCCATGATGTATCTTAATTATATATAAAAGTTCAAGAAGTGGGGCCTGGGGACCCCTTGGCCCCAACGCATCCTTCCTTGCATCCACATATATCCGAACTAGAAGATATCATTCCCATCTTCTATCCCAGGCAGGTTCTGTCAATGATTATTTTGGTAAAACCATGGTCAAGAAGAATTGGGAAAGAGCATCATACCATGCTCCGGGGTGCTTGTTTCGGGCCCGTACAAAGCCTTTCCGAGCTCTAAACTTGGTCATTCTCGACGAAAGTCGAAGGAGGTTGTCTTATAAACCTGTTCTTTCAAAGACACCATTTATTCTGCACTTTTCACATCCATTTGATAGATATGGAATTTCTTATGAGCATCATATGCAGAAACAATCTGATGGCCTGGTCTTGCAACAGCCAAAGGTTTCACTACAGTTCAAGCCTTCTTCTTGGGAATAACCTTGTGCAACTAGCCTTGCTTTATTTCTTACAATGTTGTTGTTTTCATCTCTCTTGAATACCCACTTAGTTCCAATCACGTTGTGCCTCTTGAGTGCATCTTACTAGCTCCCCAAACTTCATTTCTTGTAAATCATTCAACTCCTGCATAGCAAAGAATCGAATGAATCTGAAAGAGCTTCTTCAATCTGATTGGTTTCCTTCTCGGATAGGAGCGGCAGAATAAAAGCACTTTCTCCATGGAACTTTCTTTTTCTAACACTTACGATAGATCCCCACAACCGATTTGAGGGGATGACTATCCTACCACTACTTTTCCCGATGTTCCCCAAAATGATATCCTCAACATCAGAAATGTTAGGTCTGTGGTTCGTCAAACTCGGGAACAACGAAAAAGAAGAGAATTATCTTATAGGAGTTTTCATTTAGAACATTATCGACATTTTGTTCCCGTTAGTTGATAGATTCGAGTTTGCCTCACCGTTACTACCATCTTCATTGGCATTACATACCCCGAGTCCGAATCGGGGTTTTTATTCAGATTGATCGACTTCGGTGTGTTGGCTTTCTCTTGGTGAGAACTATCGTTACCAGGTTTCACCGACTGAAAGTATTTCCATCCCGAGCATCTTTGGTCTGAAGTCCGACTCCACTTAATTCATAGAAAATGATAGGCTTCTTCTTTTCAGGGCTCGGATGATGGTTTAGCATCCTTCTTCAACTAAATCTGGTGATTCTTTTTTTTAGATCTCCGAAATCATATTTCTATTTCTTCTCAACACAAGTGGATTCATCAAAAAACAACATGAGGTGTTTCTTCACAATAAGAGTTCTCTCGGGTTGTAAACTCAAGGCTTTTACCGACTTTTAATATCCTAAAATATCCTTCATCGACTTTTGCTATCAAAGTTTTCAATCGATCTTTACCATTATTGTGTATGAAAACACTTACAACCAAACACACCAAGAAAGAGACAAAGAGAAGCTTCCTTTCATTCCCGCATTTCATAAGGTGTTTTGCGCTCGATTCTTTGTTGTATGGATCACGTTTCGAGGAAGTATGCAAACGGTTGATAACCTTGAATTTAAATCTCTTAGGAATATCAACTTCAACAATCATTGTTCTTGTAGTTTCTTTGGGTGTCCTATTTCTTCTCAAGAATTCCATTACTTTGGCCAGGGTCCTTCTCGGTGATGTTTCATGAGTTATTCCATTTCTTTGCCTGATAATCGGATATAATATGGTTGATAAATTCGGTCTTCTTTATCCGATCTGATTTTGACCACACTTTCAGTTTTTTAGATGATTAGTCTTTTCGATAATTAGAGCGATTTTGTCTGCGAGTCTCTTTCTTCGAAAAGAATATGACCCAATATATTCAGAAAGAGTCATCAACTACCCAAGTGTGTATTTTATGTCGTTAGTGCTCACAGTGTCATTTGGACCAAATAGATCCATATATAGCTTTAAGTATTCTATCGTAGAAACTTCTACTTTTGCTTTTGAATGATGCTCACGATTTGTTTTTCCTTTTTGACAAGCATCACATACATGATATTCATGAACACTTCGTTACGGGTAACCCACCACTAATTAACTTTAATCTTCCAAGTTTGTTGAGTTTTTGAAGTTTAAGTGATTGACCTTTTTGTGCCATAACCAACTGGTATCGATGAACTTTTGCAACAAGCATGTATCTTTAGGAGTTAATCTCAATCGACCAAGATACACAATTCGCTTTTCTAATACCCGATCGATAATATTTGTTGTGAAGCGTTGTCTTTTACATAACATAAGTTCTTTGAAAGTCAACACCGAATCTCTTATCATGGAATTGACTAATAGAAAACAAATTATGCTTAAAACGAAAACATATGATACACCATGGATATGAATAAAATCAACTTCAAGAGTTCCATATCCTTGATCTATCCTTTGGAATTGTCTCCCAAAAAAGTAATCTGGGAGGGCCTTTTTTTTGCTCAACATAGTGGTCGAGTAATTGTTTGTATCATCATGTGCCTTGAACATCCTTTGTCGAGATACCGATACAAACGTGGTCATTTCACTTCCACTCATCAAGGTTATGTTGTCTTTCATTATTTCGATTGCCACTTATCCTTCACCGAAAAAATCGGTCTTGGTACCCATTTGGTGTAGGGTCCTACAGTTAGTTGTATCTTTGGAACCCAAATCTACCCTAATAACTCTAATTACTTTAAGTGGCTGATTTGTCTTCCATAAACATCTCATATACACATTCACCACCACGAGATGCCTTGTGACCAGCCTTTTTGTTCCAATGCTTTGGCCTTAGATGCTCTTGTTGGTCTATGTCTCGACTTTTTGGTTAGAAACCTTTACCTAAAAGGCAAGTGGGATTTAGGTTGCACTGACTTGAAATTGTGGTCTTTTCGGTGTCCTCGGGGACTTGGTCTCTTGATTGAGAATATCTCGAGTGTTTCTCTTCGAAGATTCTATACGATAGTTGATCTTGATTTCTTGATTAGTATTCTTAGCTTTGAGGCTTTGGAAATCTTGGCTTTGAGGATTTCCTCTGAGTGTTCGGGTTTTACAGCTTTGCACGAGGTTTTGGGCTTTCATTTTGCGAACGCCAGAGTTCTCTGAAACCATAGGTCATTTACCCTTGTCTAAAACACGGGGTTGTTCTTCAATAAGAAAATCAAAGACGAACCAGGTTTAACAAAAAGCGATCTTAGTGCTACTAGAGGAGTAGCGTATCTGTAAGACCTTGTGAGGTTCCCCGGATTACATCTCATCCAAATCTTTATAGTTATAGGTCTTTGATAACTCTAAATTTCATCTATTCTTTTAGATCACGAATTTCAATAGCCATACCTTTCTCCGCAAGATATCCTCCCACTTTTCTTTGGAGTTTCATGTTTTCTCAAAGTGGCCCGTTGAATTGATCTGATAAAGTCGATTTTCCTCGTGGATTTCTAAGTTTTCTTCGTATTCTATTTTTTTTTCTTTCTTTGAGAGTCGTACTTTTGGAACATCTAGTTCATCAAAGAGCTCTCCCATTAATTGAGAAGCGATCTCAAAGAACGTTAGAGTTTTTCAGCCACTTCTCGGCTCATCGATTTCCTCATTCTAACTCTTAAGTTTCAATGAATGATTCTTGTAACACGTAATAGTCCTTCATAAGATTCTCAAAAAATCCATCAAAGCAAAAATTCGTTAATTCTTGATGAACTTGATAACTTTCAGTGCTTGTGTAGGAAGCGTAACAGAGATGAAGAATTTACCTCCTCAATGGCAACAAAGGCGGGACATCATCACCGGGCTACTATTCGAGAACATTTCTTCAAGAATTGGATCCTTCTTTCAGAGTTCTTCTTTCTTCAAAGAACTATAGCCTTCTTGCTTGAGTTCTTCCCCCCTCTTTTTGGCTTGCATTTCCTTTCTTTCACTTAGCACTCTGGGATACCATCTCTTTGAAGTTACCTTTCTTTTTTTTTTTTTTTTTTTCAGTTGTAGCATCTGTTGTTGGTATCATCATCCTGATCACTCTCTCCTTGATCTTAGAGTCCTTCTTTTTACGGATGATCATTCAAATTTTTGTGATCCTTCCCTCTTTTCAATGGACTTGTTCTCGACAAGAGTTATTCCCCGCTCTGTGATTCCGTATTCTTGTAGTACTTCTTGTACTTTCTATATCTACTATTTAGTCTTTCAAACCTCCTTGCCAATGATCTAGCTTATCCTCTTGCTCATCCCGATTTTTGGCGGTGAGTTATCGGACTTTTAACTTACTGAGGATTTTTCCTTAGCTTTGAAGGCTACATTCTTGCTAGATGAAGATTCATCTTTGCTATCGATTTTTTTTTGTTTTCTTATCAATCACAAATTCATAAGCTTTTCGATTCGGAAAACTTGTTGATATGGCATAGAATCAATGTTATTGGTGTTTTCAATCACCGTTGATTATATCCCATTTCTTAGATAATCCTCTAAGAATTTTTGAGTGTCACTTCTCTTTTGGGTATCTTTTCCCAAGAAAGATTCAATCATTCATGATACTAGTGAATCGACTTTCGGTTTATCAATAGATTCACCATCTTCCATTTCAAAGTCAAAAACTTTGCAATGACAACCAGATAGTTTGTTTTCCTTTATATGATCTATGTCTTGACACATGATAAAGAAGTGTATCCTATAATTCTTTAGCAGTTTCACGTTGAGAATCATCCCCATAACACCATCATCAATAGTGTTATATATAGAGTATCTTTAGCAATATAGTCTAAGTTGACTAACTTTCTCTCCTCGAGAGTGTTTTGGTCATCGGGACTTAAGTTCATCTCCGGGATCATCTCTCCTCAAAGATCAATAATTCTAGGATTCTGTGGTGTACTAAATGGTCCTTTGAGAGACCACTCTCCGTTCTTTCATGCTTAGAATACGGATGTACTGCATTCTCAATCTCCATAAGTCATAGTTCTCAACTAGAGAACATAGGAAGTTTCTTAAAAGGATGATTGAGCGCATGTAAGATATTAGCGATGAATCTATTCAAAGAGACACCAAAGTCTCTCAAGAAGCAAGAATATGGCTACAAAGCAAGTAAATGAACCAACGCTCGACACCACTTGTTGGTCGGTGTAAACAGTCTTACACATGTATATGGGGGGTGGGGAATACATATGTTCAAAGGATTTTTCAAACTTTTCACAAATCAAATCGATGGGGTCAGGTTGTCTGAGAGGTAGCCTGAGAAGCACAAATTATCCTGAGTCAGAGTCTACCGAGACAATGACACTGAGTGGCTTTCAGTAACTTCAGATTAACCCAACTGATCTGAGGTTTTAAAATCAGAGTTCAAATAAGCTTGGAGTAGATAACTATCTTTCGATTACTCGGGAAAGAGTTGTGTCGGTTTGATAACTATCTCATACTAGTTTATCTAGTGTCTGCGGAATGTGTGCTCCCCGAGGTTTATACTTTCGTTTTACTCTCTTTAAAAATATTTTCCTTAGTAAATCAGTGGTTAAGGCAGTGATCAATTCAATGCAAACTCAATGGATTGATTCCAACTGAATATCAGAAAACTCAGTGCTTTTAGTGAAAATATGCAACAGTTATAATGCAAAGCAGAAAGCAAATAACCTGACAAATTATAGTGGTTCGAAAAAAGCTCCTACGTCCACTCTCTCGGTCCTCGGAAATTCGCCAACTTCACCACTATTACTTCCTCAAGCTTTGGTGAACCGCAAATAACTTACTAACTTTCTTCTAAGAGTTTTCAAATTAAACCTCTGCAGCCTTACTAACTCACACTCACACAAGCTTTGGTATTTATCTCAAACAAACTTTACTAACTTCTTCTCTAGAGTTTTCAGTTTAACTCAATTGCCTTACTAAACTCTTTACAACTCTCACTCTCAACAATCACACACAAACTACCTAAGAATAGGGTTTGGGTTTGGTTGTTTTCAACTAAGGTGAGATATCCTTTTCTAAGAATCCAGTTCAAAGGCTAGGATATCTCTTACTAAGCTTTGGATTCTTGACAATTATAGGCTTAGTAGATGAGCTCTCTTCAACAACTTGGGGAAATCTTGGGTTTTTAAAGTGCTTCAAATCTGAGAATACAAATGAGCTCTGGGTTGCTTGACTTCCCCGTAACCTTGCAATGGAGAAGGTCATTTGGTATTTATAGGCAACTCACCAAGGTCACTCTTGAAAAACTATCCATTGGAAGAGATATCATCAAGGGTTTCATTATATGGTTAGTGATGAGCCACTATTTTAGGGTTTTGAACACACCCCTTGCATGGTTTGGGTAACAAGTAACCAATGCAGCCAATCACCAAGTTTTTGGCAATGCAAACTTCGATTACATCGACATCTTGATTACCATGTAAGCTACGTTAGTCGATTGAAGCAATGGTGTTGTCTCTCTCTCGATTAGTTCTTATCTTCAAAGTGAATGTAGACAAACAAAAACGGCTCTTTAGGAATCAACCTCTTTGAATGAGACAACCTTAAACAACAACTTAGTTATAGTTCGCTTTTATGCTGCATATGAATATTTGGTCACTTTCATTTATTCTTCATGGATGTCTCAAGACTTTCTCGGTCTATATGTCTCGTAGATAGATAAAGTCATCCGAGTCTCATTCTTCGAGTCTTGAGTTCTTCTAAGTCTTCGAGTTCTTCCGAGTCTTGAGGGCCTTCGAGTCTTGAGTCTTGACATTTTCTTGAGTTCCCCTCGGTGTGTCTAACCTATAAACTCGGAGATACTCTTTGACTATACATTTTCGCAGATATTTCTGAACTAACTATATTGAAACCCATTTTCTATTCTACCTTAGATTATTCGAACATGTCAAATACTCGGGGGGTTTTGAGATCTAATCAAAATCTATATCTTTTATTAAATTCATCTCCCAACAACAAAGTAAAAAATCATACTTTTCAAAGATAACCCCAACATGTCCCACATCCTTGTCCTAGAATCCGTGGAGGATTCGCATGAACAATTATAACAAGGAGAAAAAAAAAAAAATTCTTGCACCACCTTTGTGGTTTCTAATTTTTCAAGATTTGGGAATGTAGGGGATGAAAAACTCATCCCCATTTATAAGAACTAGGTTGGTCGAAATTTTAGGTGATTTAAGCTAATGGAAAATTTCCTTGTATCTTATCAAGATACAATAATAATATATATATATATATATATATATATATATTCTATTTTTCCATAAAAATAACAAAAATATTTTTTCCTCCCATACTTACAAGATTTTTAAAAATCTATGAGTAAAAGAAACAAGATTTGGGATTTCTTAAATTTATGGGATGATCTTGTATTCTAGAATCTTTATCTTTTTCCATAAAATCTTTTCAAGAAAAATCAAAAATTTTTCTTCTTCTTTTCTCCATTATTTTCAAAAAAATAAAAAATAAGGTAATATTATTTTCTTGTCCTTTTTCATTAATTGGACTTATATTGGGCTACTTGGGGCTTTAGGAGAATTAAGATTGGACCTCAAATGGGCTTTGAATTTCTAATATTCAACCACAATATTATTGGTCCATTAATATTAATTTACTCCACTATAAAATTAATATTGCACTATCCATCTTAATCCATATTACGATAATATGGCTCCGATTATTATTTCCCATGTTTAAGATTATTTAGTCAATTAATTAATTAAGCCAATTCGAAAAAACTTTATATTAATTAATATATTTTTCTTTGGAGTAAAAACAACTCAACATCATTATCCATAAATAACTTAATCCACTTGCAAGATTTGTATGATAAAACTTCGAGCCCACTAAGCGGACAAATCGGACAAAGATCTTCCTTTTAACGCTGCTTCGTATTAAATCTTATCAATTGTCATAATTAATAATATTGTCGATCGAGTTTTCGTCAATCTCACCAATGGGTGTTCAATTTCATTTAGGTTGTGAAGATGTACTTATTTACAAAGGCCGGAATGTATGTGAGTACGTGGTCGTGTATCACCACATTAACTACAATGCAATATGTACTAATATTGAGCGGTTTCTGATAAATAAATAACATTAATTCAAATTTAAAGCAACGGTGATAAAACATTTATATTCAAAAAATAAGAGTACATTAATTTGTTATTACGTAAAAACATACTTTCACGATAACCCCAACAATAAGTTTTAATAAAAGTTTAATTTTAGATTAAGCATATTGGGCCTGATTTATTATTAATATACTAAATACAAATTGATATTTATTTTTTTAGGCCCAAGATCATGACAAATACATTTTCGTGGTTAATATAAATAAAAACCATTAAAGCACATGGTTTTTTTTTTAGGCCCAAATTGATTAAGGCACGTCAAATTGATTAACCACTCGAAATCGTGGAAGCACACAAATTGATTTTTTTTTTATGGCCCCAAAAAATTATTTATGAATTTTTTCACATGCAATTTTGACTATATATGCAACGTCGTTAGATAATAGTAATATGCAAGTTTGATTATATATGCAATGTCGTTACACACAAAGTGGTTTTTTTTATCTGTCTTTTTTTTTCTTTTTTTTTTGTGGTCACTGTGGAATCATGTCACTGAAACACACAATTTTTTTGAAGCATTTTATTTCCAAGTAGAATATGCTACTAGAAATTGGAGTATGTGCATTTTTAAGTTTACCATCAATTTTATCTTATTTTTATTTAAAAAAGAATTATATAAATTACTGATTCAACAAATTATTGTTCTTGTCTATAAAAAAAGAAAAATGAGATTTAATAATTTATAATTAGTGCCACAAAAAATTATTTACTGATCCAACAAATTTAAGTATGTTTATTTTTTAGTTACCATATATAATCGATTGAGCGATATTATGTTCGGTTAGTAACACATCATAATATACGTAAATTTGCATGATGCACTGATGCATAATTATTTGTCAAATTCATTTTATTTTTTTGAATCTTTTTTCCCTCTGCAATACAGACTGGCGCGACGGCTAGTGATGACCATCGAATCGCCACCCCATCAAATACAGCAATTGATGTATAAGTAATCATTATTCACCTCCAAAACAACATCACAACCAATTTATTTCATCCAACTTGTTTGTCACATACCATCATTTGACTCAGATGAAACTGCTCAATCAGTTGTTTTTCATCTTCCAAAAGGAATATGGTTTTTCGCCATTGTCATATATACTACAAACCGGACATTGCTGCATTTTGGTTTGGTGCAAGTATATCTATTTTTTAACTTCATGTATAACACAATTCGAGAATACAAGGATCAATTTCGTTACGAAAACACCGTACGTCTCACCTAATTCGGTACAACATATGACTACAACTTCAATGGAATAAATTTCTTACTCCAAATATAAGTTGGGCATCTACAACCTCCCTACCAATGTCTCAATGCACAATATTATTTTCTTAATATCCCTCTCATATTTGTTACACTGCTTCATCATTTTTAATGCATTACATCTATAAATTGCGTTGAACATCAGCCAAAATGGTGTCTTATTAATAACTTTAATTTATTCATCTGTATAAGACAAATCATTAAAGCTCTTTTTATGCACGTGCGCAAATTACTACGGTAGCATGTCACGCTTTTTCTTCCCATTATCATCTGCTTATTAATGTATTATCACATTATCAACAAAAAAAAAAAAAAAAAAAAACAGTTAGTAATCATAATTCTATACAGATTGAAAATAAATACAGAAAACATAAATCGTCAATAACTTGCCTAAGTATTCCGCAAGAGGCTTTGGCTTCCTATGCACCTTTTTTTCTCGTCTCTTATCATACTCTAGACTTGATTCTAGTGAACGTTGTTTTTTATTTTTTGAACGCCTTGATCTAAACACAAAATCTAAATCTGATCCTATATTGGCAACGTTAAAACAAACAGATCAAAAAATCAACTCATACGCAGTGGGGGGGTGGACGATTCACATGTGTTTTTTCTATTAAAAAGTATAACAACCGGTATTTGAATCATTGTTCTGTCTTTCTGCTTTCTGGTTCAGTGTAATAAAATGAACATACATTAAAAGATAACACAACTAATATTTTTTCATTAAACAGAGGGTGTTATTCAAGAATTCTAACCTTTGACTTGTTTCCCCTGGTTGTTTTTAACATTTATCTTGCATCGAATACTATTTTTTTTCCTACTTACACGTTTGTATCCGTTCATTCTTATTAAATTATTAAATTCGAGAAAAAATGTACAATCAGTAATTATCACCAATGTAAATTATCAATAGAACAAATCTATCTAAGTCATTAACTTTATAATTAGATTATTCAATGAATATAATAGTTGTTAATATTATACAAAGCACAAATTGGGCCAGTTGCAATTCAATAATATTATTGAATGTCAAAATACATAATTGCACAAATCAAGGATTATTGAATTACACCAAAACATAATGCACAACAATTATATGAAAAGGATCACACTTCTGAAAGTTGCATTATACCAAGCAAAGCATGACGCAATTGCATTTTTCATATATTGTTGGGTGTCACAACATATAGTTGCACAAATCAAATGCCATTGTATTACACTCAATGACAATGCATATAAGATGCATTACAATAATGATCACTGCATTATAGAAATCTGTGACCACCGCATCTCTGATCAATGAACAATAAAAGAACTATTTTTGCACTCCACAAGTGTTCAAATCGTTTTTTTTCAAAATCATGATTGGTAATGAAATGTTCAAATCGTCTTTTTTTTATGCTATTTTTATTTTTTTGGAAAAATTGACCTCTACTTAATTTTCTCTATTTTAAAAATAAATCCACAAATATCCAGACGCTATCAGTTGTCCAATGCACAATTCCAATAACCAACTGAGTTAAAATTCAAACATAAAGCAATTACTCAAATCAACAAGAAGCATTTGGAGTAAAACAATTAAGCTTAAACATAGAATGACATAAACGGAATAGTTAAATTCTGTTTCACATAAACCCAGAAAATCCTAGAACTCGAAACAACATTTAGACATTTACATAAACGAATACAAAAGGACGGGTGGTTCACCTATATTAATCTTCTTAAACAAACTTCTAAAATAAGCTATCTTAATCTTAAAAAATCTTTATGCTCCTCTAAAACGAAGTTCTGGAACGAATCGTCAGTAGATGTATGTTTTGAAATTTTTTAGGTTGTTTTTTCAAATGAAATGAAATTATTTTGATTGGGATGAGAGAGTGAGATGATTAATTTGACTTGTTGCTTGTGAGGTGAAGAAAAAATAAACAGTGTGGCCGTAAAAAAATAGTGTGATCACAACGAAAAGCAAATTGATGGCTGATGGAGGACCCTGTGTCAATAACCCACATGGGTCATTTTACCCTTGAAAAAGGATGAAGCGTATTAAAGGCAAATTAAAAATTTTGAGATACACTCCGTAGTTGGTAATAAGAAAAAAAGTATGATGTATCTAGTAGCAAGAGAGGGACTCAATTGTAATTATCAGTCACCCTCCCTATATAAAATCATACTATAAACCAATTCTTTTTTAATTATAAATTCATACATGTTTTTCTATTGTTTGTGTGAAAATTGCTTCCTAAAAAAAGACCCTGACTCGTGCAAAAACTAGTTTAAACAATTTGAACAAAACTAAATCAAAATTGCACAAAATGCCTACAAATATTACTCATACATAAACAGAGAGAGATGGAATATAAATGGTTAAATAATAAACAACAAGAAGATTTCACCATTTTTATACACTACAATTGTATTTATTTATGGCGTCCGTAATCTATACCTATCAACACTCACCATATTTATACACTACAATTCTATTTATTTATGGTGTCATGATCTTAACTACAACACTGGTAACTCTTATTAGTGAGTATAAATACATAATTTCTACAAATTCAGGCGTATTATTCCATGGGAATAGATATATTTGGATTCTCAACGATCTCAGGATAGCCGCCAAGCAAAAGGTTTAATTTCAGAGACATACATTATCAACCAAGTCATTTGTATAAGTTGTCTATTTGCTCTTTGTACAAAGATACAACCTTATCCCGTCGGATTTTCATGGTTGGAGTCATTAGACCACTTTCAATCTGCAATCAAGTTTAACACAAGATTGTTATTGGAAATGCGGAAGAGTAACCTATTGAAACATTTTTAATGCGGTATGGGAATGACTGAATGAGAATGGAATGATAGTTGAATTAGCCGTTTGGAAAATGAATTTTCTTGATAATAACTTTGATGGGAAATATAAAACTCAATCCCAGTATCATTGTTTTCACATTCTTCTGTTAGTTACCAAACACCCCCTAATTAATCTTGGGGTAGATTTTTTTTAGTATCTCTTAACTTGCACCAATTTTGATTTTAGTATGCTACCTTTTTCGATTTTGAAATTTGGTAACTTAAGGGCCTATTTCCAAAGTCGAAAAAGTTAGTGGACTAAAATCAAAATTTGATGGATAAAGGACAAAAATGAACGTTTACCCAAAATCATGATGCTTATGCAGATATAAAACTCATTCCCCAATACTGTTATTTTTTTCTCATTCCTCCCTTTGTAACGAACACGCTCTAATAAATTTGATACTTATGCAAAACTTTTACCGTGAAAGGCTCATCAAGCACCAGGAATGGCCCAATTTGAAACGAACACTCAGAGGTCCTGCATGAAGACAAATTGTCCAACACACCAAAAGTACAATAAATTAACTTTTTATAATTATAAAAACATGACATTCTATTCTGTTATTAATATATATTTACAATTTACAAATATGCATATTTTCAAGTTCAGTGGAGGTCATGTCAGTCTCTTTAATGATGTCGGCATTTTCCATTTTGATCAACTAGCGGAAGGGCAAAATGTAAAACGGAGATTAGAAGGATTTGTAAGTTTTCAAGACATGTTGGAGTTTTCTGGCCAAAATAAAGTAGTGATTTTTGTATTTATCCTATCTACATTCTACCTTGTTAAGAACCTTATAAGATGCTGGAAATTTTTATTGGACTATGATGACACAATCCAAAATGCTACAAAGAATTTTATACAAGCAGATTGTCTTACCATTTTGTTAACTCCTTATCCAACAGTTTAAACTGGTCCTGCTTGCGAAGCTCCATGGCATCGGATTCAACTATGGACAACCTTTTAGCTTCTAATAGCATATCTTCTTTATTTGGGACAATTATAGCTCCGGTGTCATTCGTTGATCCTATACACCATTGGTACCAAATCACAATTTTTATATTTTTATTTATAGGAAAAAAAAGGTTTTTCTAGTAATGTAAGTTTGTTCAATTTCGTTTCAAGACACTCCATTTTCTCGAATTGAATTCCATCTGTTAAATTTCAAAATTCAACTTTTTAGTTTTTTTTTTAGGGCCCGCTTTTGGGGGGTAATGGAAGTGGGTAATGGGGAATTAATTCTATTGATGTTGTTGTAGGTTTGATACATTGGTAATGAGAATAGAAGTAAGCAATTGATTACCCTCATCTCTTCACCTCACCTCACATGATACCCATTGTTGATGTTGTAACCAAGCAATAACAATGCAATCAATAACTCTTATTGATTGACCCCTCAATGATACCCATTACCATTACCATTCCCTAGTCATACCAAGCGGGCCATTAGTCTTTTGGCCTGCTACAGCAGGTGATCAACTCGTTTTGAGCTGACCTGACGTTTTTTTCTTTCAATTTTTTATATATTTTTAAATTTTAAATTTCGTCCTGTCAACTTTTAAAACCGATTACTTACCTGTGGAAGCCAGTTAAAGGACTAAAAGTTAATTTTGAAAGTTAACAGGACAAAATTCAATTCGAGAAAATTGAGTGTCCTTAAAATAAAGATGGAAAAACTTAGAGGACTAAAAAACATTTTCCCCTTATTTATTAGTGTTGCTTTATGAATGACTACGGTAGCCTATCTGAAACATATGACTATACTAACCTGGCCAATGACCATGATCTGTTGAATAAGGCTACTTCTAAGCGCAGCCTCTTCAATCTCGGATGGCTCAACATTTTTCCCGTAGTGGACATTTAGTATGTATGTGATGTGAGAGAGAAGGAGATTCTGAACTACTTAAAATGAAATTTGTGTGGAAAGCAAAAACAAAATCAACAGTATCGTTTCAGTTTTACCAGTTGTAAGGACAATTGTGTCTTTTATTTATGCGTCCTTCTAGAACAATAACTCCTCCAGCTTGGCGACTCGTCCTCTAGAATGAGGACAAATCCAACCAATATCACCAGTATTTAACCATCCATCCTCGTCTACAGCTTTTGTTGTGGCAGAGGGATTCTGATTTAACACGTCATAAAAAGATATTTAAGTTTTTTTTTTTTTTTTTGGGTCAAAATGTACTATATTGTTTAACTGGTGATAGAAAGACATAAATTCATTGAAACGGATAGTTTTAATGTATTAACTGGAGAACTGGAGAACACTAAAACACTAGACATTTACATTTGAGAGTTAAAAAAGTTTTTATGATCTCATTATTTGTCTACTGTCTAGTTTTAATCCCAGAAAAGTTCACCTTCTTGATTTAGTCCAAACATAGAAAAATTGTCAAATTTTGGCCCCATAACTTGTCTATTGTCCAAATTTAGCACAAATTAAATCCTCAAGTGACATGATCTCGACATTGTTTTTAAATTTCTGGAGATTTTGTGGCCAAAATTGGAATTTTTTTAATATTGTAATAAATCGAAAAAGGTGAACTATTTTGGGATCAAAATTGTACAGTAGTCAAGTTATGGAACCACAAACTTTTAAATTCCATTTGAAATTTATGTTCATACAGAAATGACTGAAATGCCAATACTGCCTACTTTTTAGAGTACATAATGAGGTGAAACAAGATCAGATATACGTGAAAGGTTAATTTGCTTTGCAATAAAATAGAATAAAAGAGCACTCATCTATTCATTTAAGAAGTAAAACGAAGCTAACACAAATGCACCATTAGAAAAAAAGAATAATATCCTTTTCTGTGGGTTTTCTGCGTAAAAAGAGAAAAAAAAAACATGCACACAGCCTGTTTTTGTGAGACACAGCGTATTTGGAGTTAACTTATACGAGTACTGTTTATAAACATTCTAAATGCTGTTCCATAGCAAACTGTAGACAGTAGATATAATTTGATGCCAAGAAAATGACATAATGTATCAAAAGGTCCCTAAATTATCAAATTTTATTTCGATAAGTCCCTAAACTATTTTTTCTATTAAAAAGTCTTATCAACATTTTTATTTCACGATCTCCCTCAAGACAAAAGTTGACAAGTTTTTTCCCGTTCATTTCAATTGTCCCGTTAAATAATGTACATGTCAGCTTTACTTAATTTTAATTATACACAAAAGTATTTTTCACAAGTCATTTTAGGTACTCATCACCTAAAGCATTGGGGTGAGAAACAACTTGCACAAAAACACAACTGAATATCAATAAAATTAGCGTACATATTATTAACTAGACCATTAAGATAAATAGACATATTATTTAACAGGACCATCAAGATAAATAGAAAAATTCCATCAATTTTCGTCTTGAGAGAGCTTGTGAAATAAAATTTCCATACTTGAAGGGCTTTCTAAAATGAAAAATAGCTTAAGGATCTATGTCAAAACAAAAGCTATGTGCTTACCTTGTAATAACCCTTCATCACTTGTATTCCCTTACTTTGACAATGCCTTTTTCGATCCATTAGGGACAACTTCATCAGTTTCAGCATCCGAAAACTTCGATTTCCGATATCTAAGAGGATGCCCAATCCAACCAAGAACCTTCAAATAATAAAGATTAGCTAATTTCAACTAAATCATGTTTAACCAACTGATTTATATTAAATAAATGCCCTACACAATTTTCTGTCTATTTCATTTTCCTTCAGTACCATTTAACAGAACAATGAAAAGAAATGGTAGAAAATATTTTCCTTAGATTGCTTTAGCGTGTTAAGATCAATTAGTTTCAATACATGAACTATTTCTCTTACATTACAGTTTGGTCTTCGAGCTGCAACAACAGGTGCTGATTCTGTTAGACCGTATCCATTCCGTATTTTAATGCCAATTGCCTGTCAACAAAATATAGTGTATTACATATTTGACCCCAGTCATTCTTAAATGGGAAAAGGTACATCCAGAACCCTGAAGTATTACGGGCAGTCGGCAGGTCCAAATAAATCTTTTAAAAGTATATTTTTGGTGCCTTTAAACACCTCCAGTATTTTTCCAGGTTCAATAAATCCCTTGAAAGTATTTTTTTGGTACAAATAAGCCAAAATGAACACATTCTTTTCCAACTAAGGTGGTTAAATGAGAATTCCTAATTCTAAGAGAAAAGTATAATCAAAAATTTATTTAAAAAAATCATGCCAACATAAAAAAATCCATATACAATAAATACAAATTTTCATATTTTTCTATTGGAAATATACAAAAAATTCAAGAACGCATTTATTAATAAATAAGAAACACTAAATTAAAATATAAAATTAAAGCTAATGCCAAATTTGGTGGTGTACAATTAAGAAAATGTATCTCTATTTGGATTGGTAGAAGTGCATTTTTATTAACTATAAGAGAAAATATGGTTTTTTTGCACTGACAAAATATAATCAAGGCAAAATTTGTTCAATTCTAAAAAGTTAAACGGGTTTATTTACACCAAAATATACATTAATGGATTACTTGAACCTAAGATAATAGTTGAGGGGTATAGATGTACTTTAACCATTTATAATTGACTTTGACAATATAAAAGGATCTTCTTTCCTTATCAAAAAAAAAAAAATATATATATATATATATATATATAGAGAGAGAGAGAGAGGGATCTAACCTCGAAGAACTTGTCGACATGTGGTGGCAAGCTGCCACCTCCACTTACGCCAGCCTAGCAATTGTTGAACGAGTTTTTATTAAAATTTCTCATCAAGAGGGATTTTTACGATCTTCTTATATAGGATAGAGCAAGGGTCTGAAAAGCCAAGTATGCGATGTAAACAAGTAAATTGGAAATTTGGTCTCACATTTATTGGGTGCCGGCGTTTTTAGTCCCATTCGAATCAATTATCTCAATTAAATCCCTTTAACATTTAAAAGATGCAATTATAGTACTATATTGAGGATTTTTAGTATGTTAATTAATTTGTGATTTTTTTTTATTGAAATTAATATGTTGGGTCTCATTATGCCTCGTAAGCGACGTCAAGTCATTAGTCCCATTGCTACATGGAATTTAGGTGGCTCAGCACGTTACAAAAAATCCTGGACCTTTATCAATATAGGGCTAAAGTTGTATAATTTATTAATTTTAAAACTTAAATAGCCAACACGCAATAAATGCGGGACCAATTTTACAATTCCATCCAAGACATACCTTTGAAATTCCAATAGCAGATTGAATCTTACTGTAGACAATTTTTCTTTTGCCAATATATGAGTGGCCACAATATTGAAGCAACGAACCTTGACCACAAACAGTCAAAACTGCAGAAAGGTGGGACGGTTGTTCAAGATTTCTGGTCAAACATTTCCCCTAGGAAAAGACAACAAATTCATAAAGCACAAAACACAAAATTAGACTGCAGTTTTAAAATTTTAAGAATCAATTGATAAATGAATGTAACCTCTTGAAACAGTTTGGAACACTGAGGACTATTTGAAAGAACATACATGCTTTTCATTGCTCGTATTGGTCCAATGACATTTAATTTTTTATTTTCAAGATTCACATCATTAGTGAAAGTGGATGAATTAAGCATCTCAACCTCCAACTATTTTGATCACCCAATTGGAAGCATGTTTATGGGGGCGATATGGGCATTTTTTTCAAAGACATTGTGCTAAAGCATCTAATGTAAGATAAACCAGCATAGGAAAGAGCAATTCCATGCCATATCTAAATCTTTTGCAGAACTGCCAGTTAAGAGTATGATATTCATGACATTTCATTTATTGATGGTAATCCAGCCATTGAATTAATCTGTGAATATCAAAATGATGCAAGAGAATATCTAGTTACTTGCAACAAGCTCAAGAAAGTAACACCACCAGTTCAGAAAGTTACTACCTCATAAATTCTTCTTGCCTCCATGTATGAAAAACTGATCTTTAAGAAAAGAAGGGCAACAAGTTTACGAGCAGCAGAACTTGTTCTGATCTGTTTCTGAATCCCACTGCAGTACATAAGACAAATATAATCATCTATAATAAAGAATGAGACTTGAGTTGAAATGACAGAAACAGATTTACCTGTAAAGGCGTCTCATATACTAAAGGGACAGAAATAACATAATGAGGCTGATAACTTGGCGCAAATCTTCCTATAATCAAATTGAATTGATCTAGTTAAAACTATATGAATGTTATGCGTTAAAACCAAAATGAGTAAACTTAATGTAATCAGCAAAACTATTTGATGCTTTGAAATTTGGACGCCTATGCATATCAGACAACATCAATATCACATTAATTGAAGAAAATAGTATACCTTTTTAGGTACTTGACAAGGTGTATACATGCTCAATTCCATGGGTAAATATGAAATATTCATTAAGCTCGTTCATATGCATGCCACGGTGGCAGCATGCTCAGAAATCTATCCCCAGGGACTGCTGGCACAATGTCCCATAAGCTTTCAATCTATGGAGAACAATCAAATATCTCGTTAGATGGTCTGATCAGGATGATACATCAGGCACCTAATAAATAATAGGGATGAAGTTCTTCCTGCAAAACAGCCTAAATCTCAAGGAACCTCTAAATTGGTGCAATTTGCAAGGGAGAACACTTCAGTGAGGTTTTCTTTGTAACCAGCCTAAATCTCAAGGATAGTTCTTTAATTATCCAACGAGTTGGTCTTATGTAAAACAGTTTTACCGTGCAACTGATTTGTAACTATAACTTTATAGAAATACAACTAATACTATTTAATGAAACAACTAATACTATCAAACTAATACTACCTTTTATTGAAACAGCTAATACTGTTCAAAATACACACAGAATGCAAACCAGTTCCATAGTAAAAATGGTTTACATAAGCCTTTGCCTTATCTCCCAAAAATAATACACACAACATCTGAACATGAAACCGAAACACTCTTAACCATCTGAAACCTGAATTTCATCAAGATTTTTATGATGAAATAATACTCAAACTCAACTAAATTTGGCATGTCTCTAGTCCATGTAGTGTTGCACAATGTCATAAAAATATGAAGTTTCAGTATAAGCCTACAAGGACAATTAACTATTCAGTATGAAGTACTAAAAGACTAACCTGACATCTGAGATTTGGCAGCATGTTTTAAGCATCAAATAAAATTAAAATTAAAATTTTCAGGTAAAGTGATTTTACATTCTCAAATAAAATCTAGATAAGAAGTACTTAATCTCAGGGAGATATAGAAACTTCTCTGAAAAACACATGGACTACAATTTAAGGAACTCCTGTCCTCTAAAAGGGTGTACGCTTTTAGATGAAAAATCACCTTTACTTAGCTAAGTTTATTCATTAGAACTTCAAAAACCTATTTGCACAATTCAATTCTTTGCTGCCACATAGGAAATTACATTCGCCAAGTTTTCAATTAGAAGGGTAATCCGAAAGAGCACCTTTAACCAGATCAAGATATATGAACTTAGCTAAGCTGAAATTTAATAGCAGAAAACATCGAACCTGGTGCAGCAGATTCTTGTGAGTGAGCATAACACCTTTAGGATTCCCAGTGGTGCCACTTGTATAAACCAGTGTAGCAATATCATCAGAACTTATAGTTTTATATATATATTGTTCCCCTGAAATTAATGTTACCCCAACCAATGATGGTCAATTGGTGACTAATGTAAACTAAGACGCTAACAGAGGCAAGCAACTAATTCACATGCTAAGTCTAGATTAACTTCATCCATTCTTATCCCAACCTAGAAAGGGCATGAATCATTTCACGATAATATACCACTCTATCCTAAAGAATAAATAACAAGAAAAATATAATTTAAAGACCACAGAAGCGAAGTAATTTCTTTAGTGCACATTTAATCCAGGCATAATGCATCAAAGGTCCCTAAACTATCAATTTTTTTTTCATAGGCCCCTAAACTATCAATTTTATTTAGCTATTTTTGTTTTAAAAAGTCTCTTAAGTATCGTAATTTTATTTCACGAGCTCTCTCGAGAGTCAAGACAATATTTGACAGTTTTTCTCAATTAACCTTAATGGTCCCATTAAATAATATACATCAGCTTTATTTACAGAAGTATTTTCCGAAAATCATGCATGTACCCATCACCTGAAGTATGGGGTTAAAACAATTTGCACAAAAAACATCTGTATATTAATAAATTAACATACTCCCTCCGTCCCCACAAAGATAGTCATGTTTTAGAGCTTAACACAGACCAATAAAATGTCATCTATTGTGCTTGAAATTTTGGATATCACCAGTAAAGTTCCTGACGTTATTAATTGAATACAAAAAAAAATGACTACAAATTTGGGTCATTAAATAGGGGTGTTTTAAACAATTTTGCACACTTTAGTATAAAAATGACTATAATTTGGGGCACAGCAAAAAGGAAATCATGGATATCTTTGTGGGACGGAGGTAGTACATGCTATTTAACGGGACCTATAAGAGATAAATCGAAAAAGTCCGGACAATTTTCGTCCCAAGGGAACTCATGAAATAAAATTTCATAAATTAAAGGGCTTTTTGAGACAAAAAAATAATTTAAGAACCTATTGAAACGATAGTTATAAGTTTGGGGATATGTTGATGCATTATGCACTTAATCTATAAGTTGTGATTAATTCTTTTGAAACACCAAATGATGATCTATCCACTTTCTAGAACTGCTATGGATAAATATAGTCTTAATCCACTACTTTACTATGCATGACAAATCAATTGGTAGAAACTTTAGCAGCAGTTCTATATAGTATGATCAAAAGGTTATTGGATAAGTCAAGCATAACTATTTTGCTGAAATAACATAATTAAATGAGACAATACAATAGCAATTAAAAGGGACTCACTAGCATCTTCAGAATGACGAAAAGCTTCACGACTTTCGTAACCCAAATCTATTATCTCCTTATAAGTATAAATAGGAACTTCTGCTGCAGTTTCACTTATTGTGCTTGGTTTCTGTCCCCATAGCAAAACAATAAACCTCACTGAAGTTTGAGAGCAGAAGGTTTCTACAATCCGATTGTACATTACAGGATCATCCAGCACTAGTGCAACACTGCAATTATAGAACAAAAAGCTAGAAGTTTAGACCAAGAAAACATGCAGGAAATTAATAGACAAGTTTCCATATATAATACTACTGCAACAGAAAATTGCAATGTATGCTAGTTAATAATATCCACCACATAAACAAAATGATACTCCCTCCCATTCCACAAAGATAGTCATGTTTTCCTTTCTTGTGAGTCCCAAATTATAGTCATTTCTATAATAAAAGTGTTTAAATTGTTTAAAATATCCCTATTTAATATATATTGGGATTAAACATGTTTATTATTTTAAATGAATTCTTTATTATATTGTGTGAGATGACACTCCTTTTCAATTCCAAGAACTTTAATTGGGAATAATCATGTTCATATATTGCTCCCTATTAGTTACTCAAGTGATTACTTTTTAATGCCATTCTCCAAGAAATACTTGTACTCGAACAAAGAATAAAAGCATTACTGCCATTTTTTTTTTCACTTGTGGCGCTTACAAATTTCCAATTGTTTCTGAAAAGTTCAATCAGAATGACACCATTCATTTGTGGCTTTCATTTGTAGCGCATAAAAAATTCAAGATTGGTGCTAACAAAAATTGAGGTGCTAAACAAACAACATTTCATTTTCATTGTGTCGCTTCTTTTGGATTGTTGAACATTAAAAATAGGAAATTTGTGAGTATTTAATTTCTGGTATTAAGAGTTTTTGAGACTACACCTTTTTTTTATCATTATATTTTTGTACTCAATAAATAAGGGTATATCAGGAACTTAATATGTAAAATCCAGAATTTCAAACACAATAAATGATGTTTTATTAATTCATGTAAAACTCAAAGACGTATGACTCTCTTTGTGGGACGGAGGGAGTATATAGTTACCAATAGCAATGCATATAGGAATTTTAAACACAATGTGTTCCAAGAGCTCGCTCAGCTGTAACAACAGAGCCTAGTCTCTAATGATCAAAAGAATCTTGCAACGCATGTGCATCCTTATATAACAACAGTTATATTAATTCTTTAAGAATATTTTAATAAATCGTTCAAGCTAGTGACTTCTTTATTGGGTTTTTTTTCTTTAAATCAGAATTGGTCTAACCTTTCAGAGTGTTTGTATATCTGTATAAGTTCTTCAACAGATGATCTTGTACCTCTGACAACATTAATTGCACCAGTGGCCATAATACCTTAGGATAACAAATTAAAGAAAGAGTTTAGTCAAAAAGTATAAGGTTTTCTCAAATCCAAACTATACTTTCACATTCATTTTTACGAGGGGATATAAATTTCAAGAAAAAAGTTTGAGAGAATTATAGATATCAAGGTATTCCATCGTCCAGTTTAATGTAGTAATAAAAACTTGATGAAGGAATTGATATGAGTTTTAGTGAGAACGGCCCCAAGAATATTGACTATTCTATTCACCAATTAGGAATAAGACCAATATGTTAAGGAATTATCCAAGAGGGGAACCTATATAGCTGCAGCAAAGTGCTTAAAATGCACAGATTGTTATTTCAACCAAAGCAAAAGTCAAGTAATGGAAAAAACCTGTTGCCCTACAACCCAATTTAATAGGAATTTGTGCTTTTTCCTGCTCTGCACTTAAATACGTTCACGTCAATGATATAAAAAATATGCAAATGGTCAAATGGAGTCACTAATGGCATAAAATACGGGCCACATATTGTCAAAATTAGCAGAGAATTATTTTACTAATAGTGGGGTGTAATTAGTCGAAGTGGCTCATGAGCTACTCGTGCTAAACTCGGAAAAGCTCGAAATTGACTCGAATTTAATCGGGCCGAGCTCGAGCTACTCAAGTAGTTCCCAAGTCCAAGCTCAGCAGTACTAGGCTCGACAGGCTCATGAGCTAATCGAAATAATCCAGGTCACATAATTTTACTATTTTACCCTTATAAGAAAATTATTTACAAATATACTCTAATTATAATTAATATAAAAATATTTAATTAATGCAATGTAAGTTATCGAATATAGCTCAAGTTCAAAAGAATTGAGCTCAACCGATTTTGAGTCGTGTTTCGAGCTATCAGCTATGAGTTATCTAATCAAGTCAAGTTCGAGCTTTGACACTACTCGCCCGACTCGCTCATTACACACATAGCTAATAGATAAAGATATATGTCGGAAGACCTTCATTTCTTTTCATATGATTTTTAATCGAACATACATACAGAATCTAAATGCGGAGGAGAATTTTTTATAAATCAATTCTCTTATGTGAGTTTCCAAGAGAGTAACATGAGCCGATGATGCATACCTTGATCGGCAACAAGCCACCGGCACGAATTATCTGCAAAGAGCGCAAGCTTTTCCTCTGGTTTTAATCCGGTAGTTCTTAAACCCTCACAGAAGTTCAAAATTTCTTGCTCTAGCTGATACATATTAAAAAAGAAAAAATTACTGAGATGAAACTGATCCAAACAGACGAAGAGAGAATACTGAATGGAAACCAATTATGTAAGATCATTCGGAAAAAACTAAAATATTAAAGAGTACGAGAGCATACAGCAAATAATAGAGATGGTGACAAAAAAATGTCATAAACTCCAATAAAACGTTTTCATATGCTTTATATACTTCAATAATACTTCAAATCATATCAACATATCAACACAAATTCAAGTTTATTAATATACTTAAAACCCTTGAAACTTGAAAATAAACATATATAGCAAGAATCAAAGTGTAGAGTCTTGTTTCCTTTGAACCCTCTAATTATATACATGGTGCTCGTTCAAGCGAATGTACCGACAATCTTGTTCAATCAAAGTCTGAGGTGATCTTTCTTTGAAAGAGAAGAAACATGCAGAGAGGGAGGGTAGAAAGAAACGGTACTGAGGGAGGGGAGGAGAGGGGAGGGGGAGGGAAGACTTATATTCTTTGTTTTGAAGGGATGGGGGCGTGGGTAGAACAGTCCTGAAATGGGGTGTGTATAGTAATGTAGATTCATTTTTAAATTTTAATGGGGTGTGAGTAGTGGCACTCTATAGAAAAATGCTATCAGGAAGTCATCTTCATAAGTACTATATTAGTGGAACACAGAAGTGATGAATATCAGAACTTGATAATAAATAAATACACATGAAATATAAAGTTGATAGAATGTATATTAAAACTAACCTGTTTATAAGTCATATTTGTAGGAGGGTCGTGATAGGGTCCACCAATGCTATGCGATCACCAAATTTTTCATGAAGTTCTCCAAATATCAGGAACAGTTTTTCCACTCATTAGAAGGTACAATCCGTTTCCTGATGGTATTTCACTTTCCAGAATAGGAGAGTATTTTCTGATCTGTACTTCTTTTGTCTTCAGAAACAATTGACAAAAGTTATTATATAATTTAATATTAACACTTGAGTGCACCAGTTTAACTGTGCAACTGATGCACAGCTAATACTGTTCACTAGAAATAACTAATGCAGTTCAGAGAAAACAACTAATATTACCCAACTAATACCTATCACTAAAACAACTAATACCATTTAAAAAAATGCTCTTGACTTGCACGGTGCATCTGGTATTTGCCATTTTTTTAATTGTTTTATGTTCATTGCAGATATTTCCAATTACAAGATCATTTGTAAACAGAAGCAGGAGTGATAAAATAATAATAAAAACCCCACTGCATTGCTTGTCTCACCATATCTTTTTGCCTAAATAAAAATTGTTTCAGACTGCATTTATCAAATTAGTCTTCTTTAGATATGGTGGTCAGTATATTAGGTAGCTGTAGACAGAATAATATGCCGAACGTAATATAAGCGGCTGAGTTTAACTAACATATCATTCCATATCATTTAAATTCATGTCACATGCTAAAAAAGATCTCACTGATTCATTACATATTTAGGTAGAAATTATGATTCTGCAAAGTCCACCTTTTACTCTTTTCTTTAATGTCACTCATCCTTTCCAAACCAGCTTTCTTAAGGTCAGGAAAGGTCAGGAAATATAATAGAGTTAATAGTAAACAGTATTTACAAAATAATTAAAATGTTAAGGAGCAAAAGCTCATTACTTTTGGCTTGTGCATGCATTAGAAAATGTTGCTTCATATATGCATTTCTCTCTTTCTTCTCTTTTGTATTACTGGTAAAAGACAAGCTGCACCGGGTCGCTAAAACCACCTTATTTGGATGCACGATAGATTTGTTGGGAAGAAAGGACAAATATAGATAAGGGCAATCAAATTCCTCAAAGGGTATTTGAACAACTTAATTTATCTGTGACTTTGTGTCAAAGTAAAAAATTAAAAGTGTTGCTATAGCTCTCACAAATAAATTTTCAAATATCACATTTTTATCCAGACTTCTCTCTGTGCAACCAGATATTCATCCAGTGCACATGTCTGAAATTTTAAGTGCTTTTTATTGTTATTTTATGTTTTTGACATTCTAATGTCAATAGTACTTGTACTTTCACATGTAAATATTTGAAGATAAAAGAACATTAAATTATCAAGGTAAATCTTGGTAGGGTTCGAAAATGATCCCAGTTGATAAAGTTTTAACAAGGGTTGTTACTGTATGCCACGAACTACTGTTTAGCTGAAGCTAATGATAGACTAGGCTAATTAACAAAGTTTTACAGGTTTAATATTAGATATACCATGTATATATTCTTTTTCTAGAGCTAGTGCTAGTCCCATTTTGCATTGTCCTATTCAATAGTATCATATGGGGATGAGTCATATCGTACTGCAATTTTTTTTATTTCGTATTGCAATTTTTCCATCAATAAATATTTGTCCTTGTGTTTGGCAGATTTAATGAAGAAAATACCCTTTTGTGTAAATGTAAATGCTTACATAAATATTAACACCCAATGATATACTCCACCTTAAAGCACCTATGTTCTTATCGACTTATATCTTATTTATACAAACAACCAAGAAACTCGTATTTTAAGTTGCATAACCAACTTCAACTGAACTTACACATATCTTCTCTGTAACATCCACATGAAAGAAAATAACTAATAGTTGAGAAATATATCATCAGACAACTTCAATCACAAATGGCTCATCAAATATTGACATAGATCAACCAATTCTCACACAAAAAGACACAAAAAGAAATTAACAAAAAAAGGAACTAAAAAATTCCAAATCCACATTAAACAATTCCCATGAATCACAGTGACCACTTGAAACAGCAAGTGAAGAATCAGCTCAACATCAACAAACAAACGGCAAATTCTCAAGTACAGCACCAAAATCACAAAGTTGTTCAAATACAAACAAAAATATACACATCTCAAACAATTAGCCCCAAAAATTACCTGCGATTCGCAGCAAACTCGGAAATTTCGACTTTTAGGAACAGCAAATGCACCGCGTTTGTTGCACAACAACACCGAATCGATCAATCTACGGTGGTTAAACAGCGCATAATTCAGAGCAAGCCTCGAATCGCAAGAACTTGATATAGACCATGAATTCAAAGTCAACATAGTGAAATGCCGAGGCGATAGATACGATTCAAATTACACAATGAGGATAGAGAGAGAAAAAAATTAGCGTATACGAGAAGGCGAAGAAATTAGGTAGCGAGAAAATGGAGAGTGATTGAGTAAAAAAAAAAAAAGGAAGACAGTGATGGGGTGAAGTGAAGAAGCATTGAAGTCTCAGGGGGCGGGGACTGCGGTGATGATTTTGTGCATTTAATATTACATGGAGTTTGTATCTTCATTGTTCATTAAATAATTATTTACAAAACTTTGCCAACTAATTGGGAAAAATAAAAACCTGCTTAATCCGGAAATGAAATGGAATCAAGCCGAATGCACACAAGTTGGGCAAGAAATTATATGTTGATTTTCAGAAAAAAAAATAAAAAAATAAGAGTAATATTTAGGAAAGAGATCTCGCATGTGCACCCAAGTCTTGGCAAGACTTATTTCATCTGAACGAATACTCATTTAGAACTGGTCACGAGCACCTGCAGTCCTCATATAAATGAGTATACCGAACTTTGCACAACTCATATGCCCCATTGGTTATGCTCATTTATTTCTATAAGATAAGATACAAGGTTCAAATCCCATTCATGTTTTTTTTTTCTAGTTTTTCTTTTATGGGCTTAATTTAATACTGACCTGCTTCTTTTATTTTATTTTCTTTCTTTTTTTTTACATTTTATAAACGTGCAACTTTCTATAAAAGAAATGTGCAATCACCTGTTAACAAAGCATTCAACTACTTATAACTGAAATATTCTACTACCAATAACATAAACATGAAATTTACTATCAGTGAAACGTGCAACTTTCTATAACCAAACCGTGCAACTATTTATAACAGAATCGTGCAACTACATATAACCAAAACGTGTGACTACTTATAATTGAAACGTGCAACTACCTATAATAGAATCGTGCAACTACCTATAAAAGAAGCGTGCAACTACCTATAACAAAAGCGTGCAACTTCCTATAAGAAAAACATGCAACTACCTATAACAGAAACATGCAACTACCTATAATAAAAACATGCAACTACCTATAACATAAACGTGCAACTACCTATAACAGAAACACACAACATTCTATCAACTGAAACACTCAACTTCCTATCATTGAAACAATCGAAAGACAATCGAGTGTTTAATCATTAATCCTCGTTAATTCACTGGATTAATCGAACCCTTGTGGTCGTGATTCGCGATGAAATTGGTTAATTCGAAGAAATTGGTGTCGCTAGGGTTTAGATCGCAGCTCGCTCTGCACGATTCGGATTGGGAAAATGTTGCACGAATCTGAGGTTTGTTGGCGGTGGTGCAGGGTGCGGTGAATGGGGCGGAGAAGTAGCGATCCACGGCGGAGGTAGTGGTGGTGCAGAGAAGGTGTATGCTGGTACTGAGGGAAAACGCTACCGGTTAAGTGAAGCTATGGTTTTCTATGATCCACCATAATATTATGATATACCATGCTTGTTGTTTTGGACTTTCACTATTCCACCCCTTTCTCAAGATGGTAGCATATTCGAAACCATTTGCCCGCGAGGAGGGAGGTGGAGAGAGAGGAGTTTGTATATGACCATATAGAAAATAAATTAAGAAAATCTTATTTTTGTATTTATATATGATCCGTATTTGACTTAGGCGGGTAAGGGTGGGGCGAGTGCACGGATCTTAGATCTGTGCACCTAGTGTATATGAGACTTAACCAATATTTAGGTCGACAAGTTGCAATGTGCAAACAATGTACATGTAATAATATTCAATAAAAATAATTAATATTATTTAAAGGGAGTGTTTGCAAATTCATTACAAAATGTTAAAAAGACTTATTTTTAAAGCTTCCTTTCATAAGTTTTTAGCTTTTAAAAGTACTTCTCACTACATTGTAATAGTTGAAAACATACTCTAAAAGAACAATTAATACGGAATAACTATTGATTAGTAAAAAGCTAATATATATTCAACTAAAATTATTTATATTTTTAATTAAAAAGAATTAATATTATTTAAAAAATAATTAATACTTTAAAATATATACCAATCGATGCAATTCGTTGATGACAAAAATTTATATGATACGATCTCATGTATAGAATGAAGTACAACTTAGCACAAATTACACACATCCCTCTCAGAGTGTTAAAGCATCAATGTCAAAATTATGTTCCGTCTCATCGTGAGATCGTCTCATGCAAATATGCCTCATCGAATTAGTTTCACTTCTGGGAAACAAGTTAAAACGTGTAGAACAAGATTTCAATTATTTCGAAGCGAAAAAGTGCCGGATAATGTTGAATCATTTTTCAAGATAAATTAAAATAGTAAAGACGAGTACTTCAAGAATTTATAAAATGAAGGGTATTTTCAATTATGTTGTAGCTTATGGATGGATGCGTAGATAGAAGATTGCGAAAATAAACTAGCATGAAATGGCTATGTCTTATATACACCCGGGTGCATCGTGCATTCATAGTACATTTTAAAAGTGTGTAATTTATTATGATGGAAAGTGTGATTTATTTACACAGAAAAGTGCAACTGTTAATATGGAAACATAGTTGCATGTTTCTGTTTGGAATAGTTACATGTTTCTATTTTGTATAGTTACACGCTTCTAAAATGCACTATGAATGAACGGTGCACCCGGGTGCACATGAGACTCACACTCATGCAATTGTTCTGGTCACGTGTATGTTTACACTGTTATTCGCAAACTAATTCATAATTTAAAATCATTTTTCAAATTTAAAAGGGGAACTCCCTCTCCAGTATAATTTATGGAGTATTTTTATTTTAAAAAATAAGATTTTTTAAATTTTACTTTTAGGTACACAATTTAAGATAAAAAGTTATAATTATATTTATGTAAACAATAATGTGTAGTAAATGGAGGTTATGTGCAGTTTTAAAATCTGACATTTTTTTCTGTAATGTTGATATTACATATTGACAACATTTAAGTTGTACTTCCCGAAATAATTTTTCTTTCACCTCAAAATAAATTGTACATATAGTAATGTTGCACATATATTGTAATTTTGAACATATAGAAATTCAAAAGCACAGTTATTGCACATAATTCAAAATGTGTAATATATATATATTTTTTTAAATAAAATGTGAGAGATGAGGGTAAAGTGTGAATGTTTTGTATCCTAGAGTGAGACCAAAAAGTGATGTTATCTTAAAGTAAGACTTAATAACAAATTGTATCTATGAGTATCAAATTGTATCTTAGAGACATAAAAAATAAATGTTTTGTATTTTAAAATGAGATCAAATTGTATCGTAGAGAATAATTTATATTAAAAAAAGGATTCCGTCTCGTTCACTCAATTAAAAACAGTTCCAAATTCCAATGTCTCGACCAAAAAAATAATCCTAGTGTAGAGTTAATTAAAATCGACAGCTTTTTAAGTGTATACATTATAGGATTGCCAGATATTATTTAATGGAATTATGGAGAATTTGTAATGGAGGGTATTCAGGAAGTTGGAAGAAGTGTAGGGTAATACCGCTTTTTGCATATATGTCAAATAAAAAGTGCCCAATTTTACTACTAATAAACATTTACACTCATATTTGAACAAAATATTATTTTTTTAACTCATTTCATCAAATATATATATATATATATATATATTTATAAAATAATAAAAATAAATTATTAGTAAAGTTATCATAAACTTATATATACTAATATTAAAGTAAAAAATATTAAAAATTGATTTGTCAAACCTAATCCATTAGAGCTAGTCTTATAAAGCTTCAGGTTAAACAGTTCAGGCAAAAACGATCCAAGTCTAAATAAATTAAGAATTATAATCTTTATTTTTTCAATTTAAACAGGTCGACGAGTCATGACCCTTGATCATATTATGAATCTTTTATTAACAAGAATAATTATTGATGGTGAGTTTTAAGTGTTGCAACGTCTTTACCTAATTTAATTGAATAGGACAAAATCTTTATGTAGAAAAAAATCATCGACCTCTTTAATCAAAGAAACTTACTACTAACTACATTCTAAAATTAACTATATCTATAAACTGAAAATACCTTTAATAATTTACTTAAAATTACAAAGTGACATTTCTGCCATTCCTTTACCAAATAACACAAATTCGGACCAAATCATAACCCTCCCATCTGCAAAACTGATTCACTCTTTTAAGTTTTACCGAGAAAGCTGGGGGAAGTCTCATCATATCTTTCTCCCTATTTTCTCTCAAAACAATCCTTTACACCCACATTTGAAAAAAATTGAAATTCAAATTGGCTGGTTAGAAAAGGCAAGAAAAGAGAGAATATTTTTTGAGCGACGATTTAAAGAAGAAGACTATCTTCAAGCTAAAATTTTCACGAAATGTGTTCTTATTGATGTATTGTGCATTTCCACCGAATCTATGAATTTTTACAGAAAATTTTGAATAAAATTTGTACTTCTTAACTTGTGCAGTTCTTGTTCTTGTTCAAGAATTGAAGTTGTCCCTTCTTGTGACTGTTTAGAAAATCTCAAAAATATAAATGGAAGGTAACAAAGTGTAGATCGAGGAAAAAAAAGAGGATTTCCAAACGTAAAAGGAAATATGAAGTCAACAGAGGTTAGGATATCTGAATTTTTTGGGTTTAATACTCAGATATCTTTGGATTTTTTATTTTTCTTTGTAAATGTAAAACTGATTTATCTGTATTTGTGTTTTAAAGGATCTCGTGTTCGTTTAACAAGAAAACGGAAGGTCAAAGGTATGATTTTCAAATTGTTTTGTTATTAAAATCTGGATTTTATTTTATTTTATTTTAAAATGTTGTTTAGAAACCAATTGAACATTTAAATGTAATTTGTCTATGTGTGTGTTTTGAAGGATCTAGTGTTTGTTTAACAGACAAAAGTGTAAAGGTATGACTTTGAACTTGGATGTTCAATTTACTTTTGAATTTTTTTTTTTGTACTTTTGAACAATTGTTCGAAAATAGTTGAACATGTTCGGAAAGGTATTGGTATTGAGATGGGGCAGAACTTGAAAATATGTTTTGTAATGTGTGATTGATAATATTCTAGATGTGTAATGATTGTGCAATTGAGTTTGGAGATATTTGATTGATATTTTTTATGATGTATTAGTCCTATGATGTATTCCATATAATAGGTTAGAATGTGTTCAAAATGAAATGAAAATATTCATAGAAAAGCATCTCTAACAATTGTGCATAAATTTTACATGATTCTAGCAAAAAAAAGACATTCATATTTAATATATACTTCATTGTGTGCATGAATTTGTGAGTAAGATGTCATTGATCTCACGATAACCATTATATTTTATTTAATAGCAATAAATAATCAATATTATTATATTGCTTAATTATAGGGATATTTTTTTATCGGTCAAAATTGTTAGTAATTAGTACACCCAGCACTCAAATACTCCACGAAATCACCAATTCATCTTATAACTCCTATAACTCCAACTTCGTTCCCAAAGGAAATCGAACCTGAGTCTCCCACTCAAATGAGGAGCCCAGTGGTCAGGTGGGCTAAGCCTCCTGGTTAAAATAATATGAAAGCTTAATTATAGGGATTGATCTTGATTTATTCCCTTGTATATTTGATTTTATATTTCTAGAATATGATTGACCAAGCTGTATATATTATACGGTCTTTGTACACAGAATTCATTCAATGAAAGAATTATTTTCACTTTACATGGTATCATACATATTTACCTAAACCCTAAACCCAAATTAAATTATCTATCTCTCCTCACAAGCCTCTCATCTCTCTCACACGTCTGCAAGTCATCATCTTCATCATGGCAGCCATGAGTCCATCTAATTATTTTCCTTTCTCCACATTGACAGCAACCCAAATGCCTATTTCCTCAAATTCAAGTAGTCTCAAGCGTGATGCATCTTGGACTACGACATATTTGGTTGAAGCTTTTTCTACAGGTTGCCTAATTTCACTATCACATCATTCGGATTGGTATCTGGATACAGGGGCTTCTGCACACATGATATCAAATCTATCTCTTTTAAATTCTTCGACTCCATATTCAGGTTCTGATTATGTCATCGTTGGTAATGGTGACAGCTTACCCATCTCTCACATTGGCTCTTGTTCTATTAATAATTCAATTACTTTGCATGATGTGTTGGTTGTCCCTCGTATTACCAAGAATCTCTTGCTTGTAAGCAAGTTATTTATAGATTCTGGGGTTGATGTATTATTTACTGAGGATTCTTTTATGATTCAGTATCGAACAACCAAGGCGCCTATGCGTCACGGCAGGCGTAAACACGGCTTATATGTGTTCGACAGTGTTTTTCCAGCCCATGCTGCTTCCAGGAAATCATCTCGACTCACCGCTTCTTTTGAATTATGGTATGCCAGGTTAAGGCATGTTGGATTTGATATTATTTCCCCTTTAAATAAACTTGGTTGTGTCTCTGTTACTTCGGTTTTACCTAAACCCTTAGTTTGCTCATCTTGTGAGCAAGCAAATAGTAAGCGTACGCCTTTTCCTCTGAACGATAAACGATCATCTCATGTTCTGGATATTGTGCATTGTGATTTATGGGGACCTGCCCCAGTTTCATCTGTTTTTGGCTTTCGATACTATGTAATATTTGTGGATGATTTCTCCCGTTTTACCTAGATGTATCCATTAAACCAGAAATCTAATTTCTATGATACACTTAGGCGGTTTAATTCATTTGTCACAAATCAATTTGATCGTGGAACTAAAACATTTCAAAGTGATGGCGACACTGAATTCACTAGTGGTAAAGTTCAGAACTTTTTTGGGGAACATGGCATTCGTCATAACATGTCTTGTCCCTATACACCTGCTCAAAATGGGCGTGCAGAGCATAAACATTGACACATAACAGAAACGGGTTTTGCGATGTTATTTCATGCTAATGTTCCTTCGCGATATTGGGTTGAAGCTTTCAGTAGTGCTGTGTATACTGTAAATCGTTTGCCTACTCCAGTTCTTCAAGGTCTTTCTCCATTTGAGCTACTATATTCTGCCGTACCTAACTATGAGGTTTTTCATCCATCCGGGTGTCGTGTTTTTCCCTGTATTCGGGATTATGTGGCAAATAAAAATTTGAGCCTTGCAGTATTCCTTGTGTTTTTATAGGATATAGCAGGATTCACAAAGGGTTAGGGTGTCTCGATCCTATTTTCTTCTGCATTTACGTTACTCGGCATGCAAAGTTTGATGAACTTTATTTTCCATTTTCAGTAAATTCCAGCAAAACTTCTATAAACGATCCATCTCTTGCTGAATTTATTGAACCTATTCGACTGAAGGCTCCCTCACTACCGCCCGTGTAACCTTCCACCTCAATTGTTGTGTCTCCTCAACTGCCATGTTCTTCATGTGACCACTCACTTGTGGCTCCGTCACCACAGACTATTCCTCCTGAGCTGCCGGCACTTGCTAGTCCTCCTCTTGGACCGAAAAATGAGCAGCTAGAGCCTTTTGCTCCTTTGCCTATTATTCAGCCATCTCATCCGATGACAACTCGGAGAGGAATCTGGTTTTTTCAAGTCTAAACATCTCACATTTTATGATCAGACTGCTCTTTTCAATGCTCTTGTTACAGCTCGTGAGCCTAAATGGTTCAAGTCAGCGGCCAAACATCCTGAATGGCTTGCTGCTATGGATGAAGAACTCTTCGCTCTTCATTCAAATGATACTTGGGATCTTGTCCCTCGACCACCAGGCACTAACATTGTTGGGTCGAAATGGGTATTCCGTACTAAGTTTCTAGTTGATAGTTCTATTGATCACCACAAGGCTCGCCTCGTTGCTCAAGGGTTTACGCAGTTGCCCGAATTTGATTATTTTCATACTTTCAGTCCAGTTGTTTGAGCCTCGACAGTTCGATAGTTCTATCTTTAGCTGTTATGCAACACTGGCCTCTTGATGGAGATGAGATCGTGATGACGATCTTGATTTATTCTAATCATGATTTAATTAGAAAATTAGCAATTAATATAATTTATTAGCATTTATTATATTTATGTAATTAGTGTTAAAGTTTTATTATTTAAGCACGTCATCTGTAATCTTTTCATTCAGTTATTTTATGAATTGAAAAATATTATTGAGAAATTTCTCATGTTCCTCTTTGCCGGTATTCCAAATGATGAAAAATATGGATGAAGATTATATTAGATTTTTATGTTATATTAAAGTAATTAGATTTAGATATTTATGTTATAATTAGATTTGATTTGATTTCCTTATATCTAGGATTTATTTATATTTCTTGTTCACTAAGTTAGTTCCTCTTATAAATATGCCTTTGTAAAAGGGAGTTGAATTGATTAATGAAAAATGAGGCTTTATCTCAGTATATCTTTTACGGTATTCTTGTGAGAATCAACGTAATTTGAGTTTGCCACTCTTCCGGGTATTCTTGGAATCAATGGAATTAGTGTGTTCTTGTGTTCTCGTATTTATTCATCTTTATTATACGCTCTAGCTGCCTATATCAGTTGGTAATCAGAGACCAGTTACGATTCTCGATGATGGTTCTGAGATTTCAATCGGTTTATGATACTTTTCATGATGAACAGTCAACGTATGGAGGTGATAATACGTAGATCCAAAAATATCGATTTATTAGGTTATGATCATATATTCCATGGTGAATATGATGGACCACCAATTTTCGATGTATATCCTGATGAAGATTGTGGTTATGATGAATCATCAATTTTCAACAATTATGTTGACACTTCGGTTGATTTTGGTGATGATGGCTATGATGGTCCACCAATTTTTTACGAAGAAGATGAAGATAGTTTTTGGGGTGTGTATGATCCATGTGAGAATGATGAAGATTACATAGATGGAGATATTTTTGTGGCAAAGAATTTTCATCAAGTTTTCTTTTATTCATCGAATTCAGTGAATAATGATCAATATTTTGTGTTTGATATTAATGATGTTATCGTGACAGAATTTTCAGACATAACTTTTTTGCTACGTGAATTCAAGAATGTTCCCGCTCATCTCCGCACCTTTACGATGAACACCAACAGGATTCGAGGGTGAATCCTCTCCAAGAAGAGAATGATGAAGATATGGATGAAGATTATATTATGTTATATTAAATTAATTAGATTTAGATATTTATAATATAATTAGATTTGATTTGATTTCCTTATATCTAGGATTTACTTATATTTCTTGTTCACTAAATTAGTTCCTATTATAAATATGTCTTCATAATTGTAAAAGGGAGTTGAATTGATTAATGAAAAATGAGAGTTTATCTCATTATCTCTTTTACGGTATTCTTGTGAGAATCAACGTAATTTGAGTTTGTCATTTTTCCGGGTATTCTTGGAATCAACGGAATTAGTGTGTTCTTGTGTTCTCGTATTTATTCATCTTTATTATACTCTCTCGCTGCCTACATCTTGTGGTATCTAGAGTCAGTTCAACGCTCCTTCCGATGTTGCCTCACCATCAACCGTATGTTGATGCCAAAGCCATGGAAGAGCTGAAAGAGAAGATCGCCGCTCTCACCCAATCTGTCCAGGCATTACGTGCACAACAAGCAACAATGGCTGATTGTCATGCACAATCCCGAGATCGAGCTCTACCCCCTGTATTTGACAAGTATTCAGATGATTCGTTCGATGAGTACCGGGATGATTCGGAGGATGATGAAACAGTTTTCGTGGAAAATCTGTTCACTAAACCACCGCCTCTTCGCCAATCCCGTGAGACACTGTTCGTCGCCAGCGCTACCACAGGCCCTCGGCCACCCCCCACGAACCACTACAGTACCACAACATCAGCCACGGAAATACATGCAGCGTCGGTATCACACCACCACCACAGGAATGTATGCAGCAACCACAACGTTCCGTCGCCGTGCCAGCGCGTCCCCTCTCGCGCGCCACCGGAATTACTGCCGCCGCCTGCAGCCGATCGACGCGGTCCAGACCGCCACCGCGTGGTACGCCCCACCACCACCAAACTCTACTCTAGGCGCGAAAATTCCTCTCGCCTTGTTGCCGCCGCCACACACGGTGCCTCTTCCCACGATGCGGATGTTGCGGCCATTCATGGAACGAACATGGGTGATGTTGCCCTAAACATACCACACGGGCCTTCAAGTATTGACGGAAATGATGGAGAAGGTATTGGGCCTTACATTAATTTAGCGGTTAATTACATTGGGCCATTTAGTTTTAATTTTACTACACACATGGGCCCTCACGCGAGTCGAGTTTGAGAATTTGATAACTAAATTTAGGCCTTCTCAACATGAGCCCTTAACTGATTGGGAATTGAGCAACTTGGGCTTGCAGTTTTTGGACTAGTGAATTATTTTGAAGATTTTAATGATAATGGGTCAACTCATTTTGATGGGCTAAGGTCTTTTCATGAGACTCAATATTATGATGGACCACCTATTTTTGATGAAGTAGAAGAGCAGTCTGATCTCGTTCTTTCCATTTATGACACTGAGCCTTATGATGATTCGTGTCCAATTTATGACACAGACTCTGGTGAAGTGTTTACATTAAATGATACGAAGTACGTCGATGTCTTGGAGCCGGAGAATCCATATCCTGAGCCACATGTCATTTTTGCCTCGTAAAATGATTATTATTTTTACATTAATCATGATAGTTATTTTGTCGGTTGCTCTTTGAAACCTCCATTTATTTATCGCCTCAAAGTTTTGAGCCACACTCGAACATCCGACATTTTTGAGCTTGTCGGCTTGGTGGCTTTCTTTTATCCCTCTAGAGATGAGATCGATGACGATTCGAGGACAATCATTTCAAAGAGGGAGAGAGTGATGGAGATGAGATCGCGATGACGATCTTGATTTATTATAATCATGATTTAATTAGGAGATTAGCAATTAATATAATTTATTAGCATTTATTATATTTTCGTAATTAGTGTTAGAGTTTTATTATTTAAGCACGTCATCTGTAATCTTTTCATTCAGTTGTTTTATGAATTGAAAAATATTATTGAAAGATTTCTCATGTTCCTCTTTGTCGGTATTCCAATGGTTGGAATCAACGGAGATTGAGAAGGTTGTTCATTGTTTTCAAGTTTCTCCCTGCATCTCCTCTACATCAGCTTGATGTAAAGAATGCATTTCTTAATGGCATTATTTCAAAATCGGTTTTCATGGAACAACCTCCTGGTTACATTGATTCACACTACCCGAATCATGTATTTCGTCTAAAAAAGGCTTTGTATGGCTTGAAACAGGCTCCTCGGGCATGGTTTCAAAGGCTAAGTGATTTTCTTATTAGCATTGGCTTTTTATGTAGTCAATCAGATTCTTCTCTTTTTATATACATTCAGGGATCATCTACATTATATCTTCTTGTATACGTTGATGATTTTATAATTACAGGAAATTCATAGGAGCTCATCACTTCCTTTATTTCTCGTCTACAATGAGAGTTTGCTATTAAATATTTGGGCAAGCTTGGTTACTTTTTGGGCCTAGAGGTCACATATACACCACAAGACCTCTTTCTAAATCAAGCTAAATATGCTCGAGATATTCGTAAACAAGTTGATCTTGAGGATGCTAAGCCTGTCTCCACTCCATTGGCTGATGGTTTTCAATTTGCTTCTACTGGTCCCTTGTTTGATGATCCTACCTTATACAGATCTCTTGTTGGTTCCCTACAGTATCTCACTATGACAAAACCCGATCTTTGCTTTGTTGTTAATTTGGTTAGTCAATTTCTTTAGCATCCAACAATCGAGCATTTTCAAGCTGTCAAACGTATTCTCCGTTTTGTCAAGAGTACTCCTGATTATGGGTTATCTTTCACTTCTGGTTCATCTCCATCCTTGGTGGGCTACTCTAATGCTGATTGGGCTCGATGTCTAGAGACTCGATGATCTACTTAGGGGTACTCCATTTATCTTGGTGGTAATCTAGTTTCTTGGAGTGCTCGAAAACAACCCATTGTCTCTCGTTCTAGTTGTGAGTCTGAGTATAGAGCTCTTGCTAATGTTGCCTCAAAAATGATCTCTATCACTCATCTTCTTAAAGAGCTTCGAGTTTCATCTTAAGACTCTCCTATTTTGTTATGTGACAACAACAATGCTATTTTTACTTAGCCAAAATCCTGTGGCTCACAAACGAGCTAAGCACATCGATATTGATTATCATTTTGTCCGAGTTTGGTGTCTTCTGGTAAGCTAGTCACTCAGTTTGTTTCTTCCGAGTTGCAGATTGCAGATATCTTCACCAAAAGTTTACCACGCCCATCATTTGAGTTTTTCAGACGCAAGCTTCGAGTGGAGTCACACCCCACATCTCGCTTGGGGGATGATAACAATAAATAATCAATATTATTATATTGCTAAATTATAGTGATTGATCTTGATTATTCCCTTGTATATTTGATTTTATATTCCTAGAATAGGATTGACCAAGTTGTGTATATTATACGGTCTTTGTACACATAATTCATTCAATGAAAGAATTATTTTCATTTTACAGTATTCTTACTTATAATTTTTTTCAAAAAAATTCAGGTAAGAAGATGATGGAGAAAGATATTGAAAATTCAGATTTTTCGGGTACCAACTTCTTTCCATACCTATGTTTTTACACTTTGGTTAACTCAAAGGAGCTGTAATCTGATTTTCATTATATAATTTGATTTGGTTGATATGAAGTTGAATTGATATGGGTAATTGGAACAAACTGTGGAGAAATTTTAGATGGTGCAGATCTTGATAATATGTTTGTACTGATTGATATTGGTTTTTTAAACACATGTGTGCAGATGGGTATTAGTCCATACACATGTGTGCTGATGGGTAGTAGTGCAAATTTTTATAGCATTTTATAAATAGTGATGTGTCATGATTGCTCATGTGTGAAGATGGGTATTAATTTATATCGATAAAAGTATTAGTCCATGCACATAAAAGGTAACAATTAGATATACATATACGTATTTTGTACAAAAATATACCTTATTCATACACATGTGTGCAAAAAATTTCCAGCATTTTTCTAATTGCAATGTATCATGAATTCTCATGTTCTTACCATACTTTTGTTTTTTTAACTTATGTTAACTCAAAAGAGTTGTAATCTGCTTTTGCATTATAATATTGCAGATCACGAGACATCGAATGTTACTCAAAATCGATTAAAGGTGAAAACTCAGTTCTCATGGTAGATATTTTTTAACAGCTGAAATTCAGTCACATAATTAAAAAAAAAAAAACTTAAAATTATAACAAAATTGACGTTAAGAATTATTCAAACTCACTTAAAAATACACGTGTCAGCCCAGTCACAACTATAAGAGATATTGAAAGGTGAAAAACATGATATTGATTTTGGTGCATTCTGCGCCCATATGTACAAATACAATTTAAACTTGGTCAATACCCTACCATATTTACAGGATATGCTATTAATTACAAATCTATCACTCAACTAATTTCTGAATCATAGGAGGATATTCCGAGAGGATTATTTTGAGAATATTCCTTAATACCCCCGGCAATATCAACGTTTTGATCAACAACATAGATTTTGGAACACAATAATTCAAAGCTCATCCAGAGTAAAGCCTTTGTGAGTTCATCTGCTAGTTGGTCCAAGGTGTTGACATGAGAGACTCAGAGTAGTCCTTTGTCGGTTAAATCTCGAATAAAGTGAATGTCAATTGTGATGTGTTTCATTGTAGAATAGAGGACCAGATGAAGAGCAAGCTTTGTGGCACTGATGTTGTCAAAAGACGAGGTGGAAGATGAGCAAGTATCCCAAGGTCTCGAAAGAGGTGCTTAAGCCAGCAAACTTCGGTTGCGGCGGAAGCAAGAGAACGGTACTCGGCTTCAGTTGAAGAACGTGCGACTCCTTTTTGTTTATGGGAACACCAGGAGATTGCATTGAGCCCTACATAAGCAGAAGGGATTTTCCATCAACCAAGTTACCCTCAAAGTCAGAATAAAAAATACACTTTAATGGATAGATCAGAGGGATGGCGGAGAAGAAGTCGATGATGGAGAGTGCCCTTTATGTTGGGAGATGAATTTAATAAAAATGATTTTGATTAGATTCCAAAAACCCTAAGTATGACATGTTCAGGATAATCTTGATAGACTGAGTCAGGATTCAATATAGAGTGTTCAGGATGTTATCTGCACCATGTATAGTCAGCAGATATAGACCATGTTAGATTTTGAAGATTCTGAAGACTCAAGAAGTTTCAAACCGAAGACTCAAGACTCAAGAAAAAGACTTCAAGAAATCAAGACTCAAGAAGTTTCGAGTAAATCAAGACTCGTGAAGTTTCAAGAAATTGAAGACTCAAGAAGTTTCAAGAAATCAAGACTCAAGACTTATCAAAAATCATTTCAAATCAAGACTCAAGATGACATCAAAACTCAAGATGACATCAAGACTCAAGATGTCATCAAGACATCAAGAATCAAAGACATCAAGACTCGTAAGACATCAAGACTCGTAAGACATCAAGACTCGTAAGATATCAAGACTCGTAAGATATCAAGACCCAAAGAGTTATCGAAGACTTCGGTAAAAATAACGAATACTCAAGATAACCTTGAATGTTCCGAGACATTGAATAATATCTACCTGAAGACTACAAAACTGAGAAAAATGCGAATATTCAGAAAAAATAGATATCGCCCAAGAAATTCATATGCAGACAAAAGGAACTAAGTCCAAGTGTTGTTTAAGGTTATCTCACTCAGAGAGGTTGACCAAAAAGAGCCGTTATGTTTGTCTACATTTACTGAAGACAAGAACCAATCAGAGGAAGACATCATCAGATTTTTTATCGACCTTTGAAAGCGACAGTCAACTGAAGCATGTCGAAGAGTACTATGTTCCGCAAAAAAAAAAGTGGTGATTAGCTACATGAAAGCATATTTCCTAAAACATGCAAGGGAGTATTCAAACCCTAAAAATAGCCATTCATCAAACACCATAAGAGGAAACTCATGAAGCTATCTCCTCCAACGGATAGTTTTTCAAGAGTGACCTTGGTGAAGTTGCCTATAAATACTAGTGACCCTTTACATTAAGAGGTTACAGGAAATTTGAAAGCAACTCAAGAGCTCATTCGTATTATTACAAATTGAAGCACTCGAAAAACCTAGAATTTCCCAAGTGTTTCACATTGAAGAGAGCTCATTCACTAAACCTAGATTGATAAGATATATCCAAAGTTTAGTAGAGATATCCTAGCCTTTGCATTGTACTTATTGTAAAGGATATCTCATCCTAGTTGGAAACCAACGAAAACCCAAAACCCTTTGTAAGGTAGTTTGAGTGTGTTTGTTGGTGAGTTGGAGTTATAAAAGAGTTAGTAAGCTACAAAGTGAGTTAGCGAAAAAACTCTAGAGAATAAGTTAGTAAGCTACTTGTGGTAGTTCAACACTTGTGTGTGTATTGAGTTAGTAAGTCCGCAAAGGAGTCGGCCCGTAAAACTCAAAGTAGAAAAGTGAGTAAACTGCAGTGAGTCAGCCAGAAAGCTTTAGGAAGTGGTTAAGGAATTTCTCTGAAGGTCAGAGAGAGTGGAAGTAGGAGCTTGAGTCTCTGAACCACTATAATTGTTGTGTTGTTTTGCTTTACATCTTTGCATTATTATCTCGTTGCATGTTTTTTTCATCGAAAAGCATAATTCATCGATATTCGGTTGGAACCAATCCACTGAATTTGCATCAACTGATCACAGCCTTAATCACTGTTTCATTAAAAGGAAGTTCTTCAGCAAAATTAAAACGAGTATAAACATAGGGCCAACCATTCCGCACACTTGAGAAACTAGAACAGATAGTTACCAAACTGAACTAACTCTATTGAGGGTTCAGTAAGATAGTTATCTGATCCAAGCGGCTCAGATCTCTCGATAAACTTCGAGCTCGGTTAGGATAATCTGCTTCAAAGCAACTCGGGATCATTGTCTCGAGAGACTTTGACTTCGAGGCGTCAGGCTTCCGAGGGCAAATCATCGGACAACCCCGACCCATCCGACCTCAGTGAGGAAAAGTTTTAAAAATCACTGAACACGTGTATTCCCCCCCATACACGTGTTAGACTCGTTAGCACCGGGACCAACAAGTGGTATCAGAGCTGTGGTTCAACTTGACCACTTGCTTTGGTGGCCATAGTCTAATTTGCTGAAAGACTCTGGTGGTCTACTGAACATATCTATTTGCTGATATCTTACAAGGCTCAGTCATCATGCCTTCTAAGAAACTTCCTATGTTCTCTGTTGAGAGCTATGATCTATGGAGATTGAGAATGCAGGCTCATCTGTATTCAAAACATAAAAGAATGTGGAGAGTGGTTTCTGAAGGACCATTCAAATTTACTGTTGTGAATCCCAGAATCACTGATACTGAGAGGAATGATCCCAGAGATGAATTTCCAAAGTCTGATGATCAACTTACTCCTAATGAGAGAAAGTTAGTCAATCTTGACTACATTGCTAAAGATACTTTGTATAGCACTATTGATGATGGTGTTATGGGGATGATTTCTCACTGTGAAACTGCAAAAGAAATATGGGACACACTTGCTGTTATGTGTCAAGGCACAGATCATATTAAAGAGAACAAACTTTCTGTTGCTATTGGAAAGTTTGATAGCTTTGAAATGGAAGATGGTGAATCCATTGACAAACTTGAAGTCAGATTCACTAGCATCATGAATGATTTGAATGCTCTTGGGAAAAGATACCCACAGAGAGAAGTGGCACCGAAAATTCTTAGAGGATTATCTAAGAAATGGGATATACATGCTGTGGTGATTTAAAACACCAAAAATATTGATTCCATGCCATATCAACAAGTTTTCTTTGAACTGAAAGCTTATGAGTTTGTGATTAACAAGAAAGCTAAGAAATCTGACAGCAAAGATGATTCTTCATCTAGCAAAAATGTGGCTTTCAAAGCCAAAGAGAAATCCTGTAAGTCTAGAGAGTCTGAGAACTCACTTGCCAAAAATCAGGATGAGCAGGAGGATAAGCTAGTACTGATGGCAAGGAGGGTTGAAAGACTCAATAGCAGATATGGGAAATATAAAAAATATTACAGGAATCACAGGTACAAGAGAGACTCAAAAGCTGAGGACAAATACACTGAGAAAAGAAAGGACCAGAAAGCTGAAGGATCTTCATCCAAAAAGAAGGACTCCAAGACCAAGGAGGATAGTGATCAGGATGATGATGCCAACAGATGTTACAACTGTCAGAAGAATGGTCACTTTCAATATGACTGTCCTGAGCTAAGTACTAAAGAAAGAAAGGAAAGGCAAGCCAAGAGAGACAAGAAGTTCTCCAGCAAGAAAGCTATGATTGTTGAGGAAGAAGAACATTCTGAAGAAGGTTCCAGTTCCTCAAATGAGATGTTCTCAGATAATGACAGTGATGATATCTGTCTTATGGCTGTAGAAGAGGTAAATTCTTCTATCTCTGTTGTTGCTCCTACACAAGCACATGAGTTCTCAAGTTCTACTGTAAACAGTAACTTTGACCTGATGGATTCATTTGAGAATCTTATGAAGGACTATTATGTGTTACAAGAATCGCTCATTTGAAACTCAAGAGCGTAACAAGGAACCGATCACCGAGAATCAAAGTGGAAAGACTCTAAAAAATGCCGAGATCACTTCTCAATTGATGGGAACTCTCGATGAACTAGATGTTCTGAAAGTACAACTCTCGAAAAAAAGAGAAGGTGATAGAGATCTGAATGGAAAATTAGAGAAATCCACCGGAGATTCAAACTTATCGTAATCGAGTTCAATGACCTCTTTGAGAAGCATGAAACTCTAAAAAATGTGAGGATAGTGAGCGAGAAAGTTAACTCTATTGAATTCTCGCATCTAAAGTGATAGATGAAATTGAGAGTTATCAAAGACCAAAACTATAAAAAAGCCGGATTGGGATACATTCCGGGGGAACCTCACAAGGTCTTCTCGGTCGCTTCGCTTATAGTAGCACCAAGACTGCTCTTTGTTAAACAAGTGGCACCTAATCTTCTTCAAGAACCGCCGGAGTTTTAGATAAGGGTAAATGACCTATGATTTCGTAAAAATTGAGGTTCAGGAAGAAAGCCTGCACCTCGGGAAAAGGCTAGAAAACTTGACCACTCAAGAGAAATCTTCGTGCCAAGATTTCAAAGCCTCGGGCTAAGAATACCAACCTAAAGAGATCTCAAGACCGAACCATCGAGGAATTTTCGAAGAGAAACACTCAAAGAGAGATATTCTCAACCGAAAAGACCAAGTCCTCGACATTGAAAGACCCCAATTTCAAAGACAGCAACCCAAACCCCACTTGCCTAAGGGTAAAGGTTTCTGAACCCAAGTCACAGAGACAGAGACTAGTCAAGACAAAAAGCCAAAGCACTTGAACAAAAGCCCAACCCAAGAAGAACTCTAAGGTTCATGTTCATGCTAAGGTGACACTCATACACATACCGATCTTGTCAAGACACCTAGATTGGTGAATGTGTATGTAGATGTTTATGGAGACAAATCAGCCACTCTAAAGTAATTAGAGTTGTTAGGAAGATTTGGGTTCCAAAAGGTCAACCTAACTTTGGTAGGACCCTACACCAAATGGGTACCTAAGAACCGATCTATTTTTCGGTGTGAAAGAAAAGGGCATTGAAATGAATAAAGACAACATAAAGACCGATGATGAGTGGAATTGAATTAGCTCTGTTGTATGGTATCCGACAAAGGGATGTTCAAGACATATGATGACAGATATAAGCAACTAATCACTGACTATGTTGAGCAAAAAGCCCCTCATATCACATTTGGAGACAATTCCAAAGGACAAACTGAAGGATATGGAACTCTTGAAGTTGACTCTGTTCATATCCATGGTGTTTCATATGTGTCTGGTCTAAAGCATAATTTGCTTTCTACCAGTCAATTCTGTGACAAAGGATTCAATGTTGAGTTCTCAAAGAACTTATGTTATGTGAAAGACAATACTTCACAGAAAATTCTACTGACTGGTACTAGAAAAGGAAATGTGTATCTTGCTGATTGGAGTTCAACTCCTAAAGATACATGTTTGGTTGCAAAAAGTTCCACTTATACCAGTTGGTTGTGGCACAAAAGAATGAATCACTTAAACTTCAAAACCCTGAACAAACTTGCAAGATTAGCACTTGTGAGGGGGTTACCAAATGAAGTGTTCAGTAAATAACATGTATGTGATGCTTGTCAGAAAGGAAAACAAATCAGATCATCTTTCAAAAGCAAAGTAGATATTTCTACTGAAAGAATACTTCAACTGTTACATATGGATCTTTTTGGTCCAGTAACACCTGTGAGCACTAATGGCAGAAAATACACACTTATGGTAGTTGATGACTACTCTAGATACACATGGGTCATATTCTTACTCAGTAAGAAAGAGACTCAGACAAAACTGCCTAAACTCTTTGAAATGCTCGATCTTGAAAAAGAATCGAGTATGGTCAAAATCGGATCGGATAAAGGAACCGAGTTTATCAATCATATTATATCTGATTATTGTGTAGCAAATGGAATAGCTCATGAAACATTAGTTTGGAAGGACCCCTACAAATGAATGGTGTTCTTTGAAAGAAGAAATAGGACTCTGAAAGAAGGCTGCAAGGACAATGATTCTTTGAAGGTGATATTCCTAAGAGATTTTGGGGTTTGGTATCAACAACCTTTGCGCTATTCTCGAAACGCATCCATGCGACCAAGAACCAAGGAAAAACTCCATATGAGCTTTGGGAATGAAAGGGAAGCCTCTTGTTTCTTTCTTTAGTGTGTTTGGTTGCAAGTGTTTCATACACAATAATGGTAAAGATCGGTTGAAAACTTTTGATAAAGAAGTCGATGAAGGGATATTCTTAGGATATTCTCAAGTCAAGAAAAAAGCCTTGAGTTTACAACTGTAGGACTCTTATTGTGGAAGAAACACCTCATGTTGTTTTTGATGAATCTACTTTTGTTCAGAAGAAACAAGAACATGACTCAGGAGAACTGTCCAAGAGAATCACCAGACTTAGCCTGAAAAAGAATGATAAAACATCCTCCGAACTCGAAAAAGAAGAAGCCACTTTTCTATGAATGGAGTGAATCGGACTTCGAATAAAAAGTTCGGGATGGAAAAACTTCGAGGATGGTGAGACTCGGGGTGGAAATTCTCCACCCAAGGAAAGCCAACACAATTGAAGGTCGACCCGATGAGCATAAACGATTCGGACCGGTATGTAATGCCGATGAAGATATGGTCACAACTGAGGCAAACTCTGAATCTATCAACCAAAGGGGAACAAATGTCTTTGACAATGTTCTGAATGGAATTTCCCTTGAGGAAGATGATTCTCTTTCTCTTTTTATGTTGTTCCCTGAATTTAATGAACTACCTGAACCTAACATTTATGATGCTGAGGATACTACTGAAGGGGGAACATCCAGGAGAAGATGGTTGGATAGTCATCCTATAAGTCGATTGTGGGTGATCTATCGATTCTTTGTCAAAACAAGAAGGTTCCATGGAGAAAGTGCTTTGTTACTGCTGTGTGAAACAAAACTTCTTCTATCCGAAAAAGAACCTCATTTGAGATTGAAGAAGCTCTACAAGATTCATTTTGGATTCTTCTATGCAAGAAGAAGAGCGAAATCGATTCTCAATGAATGAAGTTTGAGAGCTAGTGGATAGACCTAAGAGGCACAATGTGATTGGAACTAAGTGGGTGTTCAAGAATAAGAGAGATGAAAACAACAACATTGTGAGAAACAAGGCAAGGCTAGTTGCACAAGGTTATTCCCAAGAAGAAGGCTTGGATTATGATGAAACCTTTGCACCTGTTGCAAGACTAGAAGCCATCAGATTGTTTCTTGCATATGATGCCCACATGAAATTCACAGTCTATCAGATGGATGTGAAAAGTGCATTTCTGAATGGTGTGCTTAAGGAAGAGGTTTATGTGGAACAACCTCCCGGTTTCGAATGAGAATGACCAAGTTCTGTGCTCGGAAAAGCCTTGTATGGTCTTAAGCAAGCACCCAGAGTATGGTATGATACCCTTTCTCAGTTTCTTACTGACCATGGTTTTATCAAAGGAACTGTTGATAGGACTTTGTTCAGGATAGAAGATGGGAAAGACATCTTACTTGTTCAGATTTATGTAGATGACATCATATTTGGATCTCCAAATCATCATTTGTGTGAAAAGTTTTCTACCCTGATGAAAGGAAAGTTTGAGATGTCAATGATGGGGGAGATGAATTTCTTTCTTGGACTTCAGGTGAAACAAACTAAGGAAGGAATTTTCATCAATCAAGCAAAATACACGGTGTATGAGATCCGATTGCAAAGTATGGTGTCCGAGATCTGCAATGCGGTTAGAATTCCTATGAATACTAACTACAAGATGGATCCCGATCTCAAGGCAAATCAAGAAATCAAATATCTTAAAGGATTATAGAGGATCATTGGATCAATTGCTTATATCTCACATAATCGACAAAGTAGGCTTGTCAATTTCTTGATATAACATTTTTTTTGTTGGGATATGTGCAAGATACCAAAGCTAATCCTAAAAATTGAGTTATACATGGAGGCCGCCAAAAAAGATTCTCAAATATCTTAAAGGCACCGTGAATAGAGGATTATGGTATCGGTGATGATAACCTTGAATTAACTGGTTATTTAGATGATGATTATGGAGGATGTATAATTAGGTATGTTGGATCCGAAGTCCAGAACTTGTCAATTTCTTGGAAAAATAAACCGATATCATGGTTTTCAAAGAAACAAACCTCAAGAGCAATATCAACAAGATCTATTATAATTGAAGATTTCTAATTTGAATACATGGTCTTGCGAGGAAATCGACATTTTATCATGCATTCTTTAAGGCTCGCAAAACAATTGAGGATTATAATATTATAACCAATAAATGAAGTACCTATATTTTGTGATAATAATAAGGCAATTGCTATTACACAAAAATCCGTTATATTTTTGACACAAAACCGGATGTAAGCATGTTGATATCGGACATCACTTCATGTTATCCGAGATCATGTTGAGAAAGAAAGACATCGAGATGGAGAAAATTCATCTTGATAAGACTCGAATGAAATCGAGAGAGTGATATCTTGACTAAACCTTTGGTGAATCAATCAAGATTTCGGGAACTATCGATTGAATTAGGTATGTTGGATCCAAAGTGTATAAAGCAAATCAAAAAATTGAAGGTTTTCGGATGCATGAAGTTTTCTCGAGATTTTAAAGGCTTGAAAAACTTCGGGATAAAATTGAAAATCTTGAACTCGAGAACTCTTTGGAAACTTCGATATCCTCGAAGATCGAAATTTATATAAATAATATTATCTTGACCTCATTTTCAAGATTTCGATATCATCATTTACTCCTAGCTTGACCCCTTTCCTAACCCTTGATTGTGCAAAGAATATATCTTATCTTTCTTTCTGTTGGTGAAGATTTCTCGATTATTATCTTGACCTCGAAAACTCTAGATAGAAGAGATATTATCTTGACATTTTATCAAGGTCAAAATTCAAAAAGAAAGAAAACTCAGACTGATGGAGGAAATTATATGAATTTCGAAGAAGTATTGACTTTGATCTTCAACTCATTTATTGTCTAACCAATCTCGCATTAATCATTAGCAATAAATAACAAAACACCTGAAGGAATATTTGGGATTTTGAAATCTCAAGAAAAGTCAATGGTTTGCGAGATTCTATCAGTTGAATAATTAATTAATTACACTTTTCATAAAGGGAAGGAGCTAAAGACATTAATCACCAACAAGGTTAAATTAGAACGAGTGTAATATTTGTGAAATCGCCCTTTCATATACCGATTTAGTCCGTAATTGTTTAATCTCAACCATCGATTTCTTAATCTATACGATTTTCCATGAATCAAATCCTATATATCTATTGAAGAATTTCCTTCAAAGCCTAATTTTGAATAACCTTCGCCTTCAAAACACTATATGCTTCAAAAACTCTCATTTGCCTAAGCATGAAATTATCATCTTCTTCAAAACCCTTCACAAAAATTATCTAAAAAATGACATTCTCTCAGATAATATAAACTTGCCATCTCTAACAAACCATGGTATGAATACGCTCAAAGTTTCCTCGAAAAAGCTCATTGAATGCAACTCATAGGGAAGAAGAAGCGTTGTTCAATGTTCATGATTCGATTATGGAGAAAAAGCTAAGCTTTGATTTTTTACAAGAAATATTGAATCAACCGTAGAACTGAAGGCGTAAATCTAAAATGAAAAGGAGGTATTAAAGTTTATCTCAAATTTGAAATTAGATGAGGAGGATCAGATAGAATTGCATATTACGCTTTCTCATTTAGAGAATAGTTCAAAGTATGTGGATTTTGTTAGGAATTGTATATCATTAAGTAAGAATCTTAATGCCATATAAACTAAAGAATTGAGCGATAGAGGAGAAGACCTATAGTGTATATGATGGGTAGGGAGCAAGAGTATCCGGATAGGATTGCAGAGCATCCAAAAGGCTAAGTTCAAGAAACAACTCAACTCGAACAAAAAAAGCATTTGAAGCCTAAGTATCGAGTTTTTCTAAACATTGTGAGTAAATGCATAATGAGTAGGTCCGGCAACTTTGAAGACAAATTAGTTAAAAATATTAGAGTTTGAGATTAATGGCGGAATTGAAGATTCACCCACCATCGCTTTCAACCGGTTACATTATCTAATCAAAGTGGTGAGTGATCAAGCTTCAAGGACTCAAGTCCGAGGTGAATGGATCGGTTGTTATCAAAGGAAGATCCTTCATGCAACCAAGATTGCATACATCTTGAAATGTGCAAGAAGAAGAGGATATCTTCGCCAACTCCTCACCCTTTCCAAAAGTCAAAAATTATATTCAAGCCAACTACAACTAAAAAGACTTTGAAAGGAAGGAAGGAGAAAAAGCTCAAGTCTCGCGAGGAGAGACCTATGAAGAAAATGAGCCGATGAAGCCCAACAAGCCATTTTACGAAAGCCCCGATGGAGGTGAAAAGGGAAAAAGGAGAGACTTAACAAGAAGAAACATTGGCCCCTTTTATCAAACCCTTGGCAAATCGCAATTAAAACTTCAAATTATTAATTAGGAGGAGGTCAACCTTGTTCGACACTTTGTAAGAAGTCCAACCCAAGGGCCAAAGAGGAGGCGACTAAAATCTCCACCGCAAGTTCTCGCTCGAGTTGTGACAATAGCTCAGAACAAACCGAGGAATGATTTCTCTGAGAGGTTCTCGGAACATCTTTGAGCTCGCATAACATATCTCAGAAATATTCAAGGACCTCGGAGTTTGTTCCTACCGAGGAGATAATTGCTCGGACCTCCCTATTAATCCATCGATTAATCAACCTCGGAGGTCTAAAAAGGAACTTAAAAGGCAAGATCCACCATGCCACCAAAAATTGCTTATATATTTTGATGAACCATTCTCGGATCCTCAAACCCCATTCCCTAAATCCAAAATTCTTCAAACCCACCGTTCAAGTAAATTCGCCCAAAGAGAAAGAAAGAATCACCTTCGCGGCTTAGAGAGACCCAACAAAACTGAGCGGGAGGCAAAATGGAGAACGAGCAAAACCGATGAAAGAAGGATCTTTGCTCCAAAAGTGAAAGATTGGTGGTTCACCGAACACAAGGTAGGAACGATTACATTCTATGTTGATAGGTACCACTCAAAGTTGATCTAGGACACGATCGAGCTCATATCGAGACATCAATGGGACCTTCGTTTTTCTCTTCCTTTGGGACTCGACTAGAAAATATATTCTGAATCGCCCTCTTCCGAGAGAAAATCGAGTTGGAACATAATCTCCTTCGGACTTCGGAAATCTAAGAGGACAAAAATGGACCTTGTTAGAAAAGAATGCTTGAGATCGGCAATTCCTTTAGCGTGCTTCTGTTAAACCGCCAGCGAATCAAGATTTAAGAGGCTATTATAAACTAGTTCGTCTTGAGTTCTCAGGTTATCTCGATTTCTTGATTGTCCGATTCATTTGCATCGAAGATTTTCCGTGAATGTTTTCTCGATTATGAAAATTGGCGATTTTGATGAGCTAGCTCTTGAGAAGATTCTGCGCGAATTTTAAAAATTTCCTGATTTTTGAAGAAACGAGATGAGGGGAAGTAAAGATTTTGAGTTGATGCCTCCCCGTGTCTCTAAGGATCAAGATAAAGAGGGGATCAACAAGATGATCTTTGAAAAGCAATCTCAAATGGAGAAAGAAATCGATTGGTCGGGGTCGACCGATATCTCACATCCTCGAGATGCCGAAGTTAACACTCTTCGTATCTTTTTGGCACTATTAAACATTATGCCAAAGCTAATGAAGTTCCTATCTTTAAATCAAGATGTCTCGATATGCAAGATCGAGGCTCGTGGAGCACCCATCTCAGGTTGAAAAAATTGTATACGCTCCAGAGATTGATCTAAGTCCCATCTTGGACAAATTGGAGAAAGTGATGCCAATGGTGGAGAAAATGACTCAATTTGAAGAAACCTTGGCCAACCAATCTCAAAAGTTAGAAACACCGAAGTTCATCTTCGACATGATGATGCAAACTTCAAACATCTCTTCAAAGACAAAATGACTACCATAGAAGGAAAGGTTGATGGAGTCAAAGCTGAGCTCAATGCAGAGATGAAGTAGATGTATCAGGAAAGAACTACATATCTGGAAGCCAAGCTGGTTGAGAAGAATGATTTAATGATCAAGACAGCTGTTGAGGAAATGAGCTCTATGCTCATGACCAAGATGATAGAGATGATGCAAAATGTCTTGTTACACCAGTTTGCACCTCTTTCTGAAGAGTTCTCGAATATCTTCTTCTAAGAATCATATGAAGAGGCCGAAGATGAGCACGATCAACAAAGGAAAGTGCTAATACCAGATTAGCAAAGAGCAATATCATATGGATACCGCACTTTCTCAACTTCTTCCAAGGTATGGTGCCAAAAAATTAAAAGGCCCAACTCATTATAATGAAGCTTAGTGAATTGTTTATCTTACAAACCTTGAAGAGAAAGACCGATAAAAGAAGTCAAGAGAAGATTATAATGATTTAAATTTTTTATGCCTTAAAAGAAGTTGAAGCCAATTTGAGAAGCTCAAATTCAAGGAAGTTTGAGAACCTATCTACACTCAAGTATCCGAGTGAGACTATCCAGAAGAAATTTCGAGAAACCGAGGGTAGAAGAGGATGGTGGAATCAAGCCAAGCCGAAAGAACAAGTCAAACCTATTAAGAAAAGACTCAGGCATTTGTGGAGCAGAGAAGAAGAAAAGAGCTAAGTCTACTCAGAGGAAATTGATTATAGATTTTGAAGAATCTCGAGGACGGTATGCGATAAAGAAGTCTTCAACACAAAGAAAGCTCAAAACACTTCAAGTTGAAAAGGAAAAGAAAACAAGCTTCAGATCGTGTGTTCCCGTGATCGTGAAAAGAAAGAAGAAGAGAAGAAAAAGAAGAAAGTGGTTTCAAGAAATTTTTGAGCAAGAGGAGGGTACCGAAAAAGCTCAAGAAAATGGCCGCACATCGACAAATGGATGCCTATTCATTCAATGATGCGTGGAGGGAAATCAAGAGAACCTATCTCGTTCTACTATGAAATTCGAGGGGAATGGAGGGGACCAAATTTCGGATATGAATGAAGCCTTCATTGAATACCCTCGAGTTGACATTCTATCCTAAGTACCGCAAAGTTGGATAAACTTAGCGGAATGTAAAACCCAAGAGGAGAAATACTCGAGATAGTTGCCCTGGTCCATATACTTACCCAATGCTCAAGACTCGAGAATGGCTATGTGAATGAGACAACCATTTCTCAAGAGATTGCTCAGTATGCCATCCAACTTGGCCTGACAGGAAACAACCCAGACATCATCAAAGCAAGGGATGAATTGAAGAAAAGATATTATGGGATGTTCAACCCGGAGGTGATGCTTCGAGGATGAGGTTGATGAAGATCAAGATGAAGAAGACTAAAGACGCTTTTTATATTATTTTTTATTTTTGATTTTCATTGTAATCAGAACTCTCGATCTTACAATCAATGAAAATTTATCCTTATGCTCAAAGATAATATCTCATTATCTTTTTACATGTCTTTTATGTTTGATATGCCTTATGTTTGATATGCCTTATGTTTTGAAACCGTGGTTCGTGAAAATTGCCATTTTGGATTGTAATAGAAAAAAGAGTTTAACCCGAGTATAAGTTAGGTGTTTTTGTAACAAGATGGTTTTGGCATCATCAAAAAAAATTATAGGGAAATTGTTGGGAGATGAATTTAATAAAAAGGATTTTTTTATTAGATCCCAAAAACCCCGAGTATAACATGTTCGGATAATCTTGATGAAATCGATTCAAAGATATAGTGTTCATGTTATCTCTTGCATATTCTTGGAAAATATGCAAAAGATATGTATATTCATTGATATATAGATCAAAGTTAGATTTTGAAGATTCTCAAGACTCCATAGGCGACTTCATTCGAGTTTCTAAAAGAAATCTGATGGAAGACTTTGAAAAGGAGAGTTTCAAAGAAATCAAGACTAGGTAAGTTTCAAGAAACTCAAGACTCGATAAGTTTCAAGAAATCAAGACTTCAAGAAATGAATGGATTGTTTCGAGTAAACTCAAGACTCAAGAAGTTTGAAGAAATTGAAGACTCAAGAAAGTTTAAGAAGAAATCAAGACTCATCCTTCATAAGTTATTGAAAAAAGCTTCAAGTTTTCAATGATGTCATCAAGACTCAAGATGACATTGAAGACTCAAGATCTTTAAGTCATCAAGACTCAAAAAGAATGATGTCATCAAGACATCAAGAATCGTTCCCCCCCACTCTAAACTACTTCCAGGCAAAGCTCAAGACTTAGAAGACATCAAGACTCGCCTCAAATGAAGACATCAAGACTCAAGATATCAAGACTCAATGGAGATTCGAGATATCAAGACCCAAAGTTAACAAGACTTCGAAAATATGCCAATACTTCAATATAAATCCTAATGTTCCTCGAGGCACTAAATAATATCTACCCATCGAAGACTAAAAATGACTCAAAAAAACGCGAATATTCGTAAAAAATAGATATCGCCCAAGACATTCATATGCAGCTAAAAGGAACTAAGTCCAAGTGTTGTTTAAGGTTATCTCAAGACAATTTGTTCAAAGAGGTTGACCAAAAGAGATGTTATGTTTGTCTACATTTCTTCAAGACAAGAACCAATTAGAGGAAGACATCATTGTACTTTTCTCATCGACAAGGTATTGCGAAAAATAAGACAGTGTCAAGAATTGTTTTTAAAACCTTGATGTCAAGAGTACTATGTTCCGAACCTATCTCGCAAAAAGTGGTGATTGGCTACATGAAAGCATATTTCCTAAAAATGCAAGGGGAGTATTCAAACCCTAAAAATAGCCGCTCATCAAACACCATAAGAGAAAACTCATGAAGCTATCTCCTCCAACGGATAGTTTTTCAAGAGTGACCTTGGTGAAGTTGCTTTATAAATACTAGTACATTTAATTAAGAGGTTCTTTGAAATTTGAAAGCAACTCAAGAGCTCATTCAGATTATTGCAAATTGAAGCACTTTCGAAAACCTAGAATTTTCCAAGTGTTTCACATTGAAGAGAGCTCATTCACTAAGCCTAGATTGATAAGATATATCCAAAGCTTAGTAGAGATATCCTAGCCTTTGCATTGTACTTTTATTGTAAAGGATATCTCATCCTAGTTAGAAAATTTACTGCGAAAAAGATAAACCCTTTGTAAGGTAGTTTGAGTGTGTTTGTTGGTGAGTTGGAGTTGTAAAGAGTTAGTAAACTATTGAGTTAAAAAAAAGATTATAAAACTCTAGAGAAGAAGTTAGTAAGCTACTTGTGGTAGTCCTACACTTGTGTATTGAGTTAGTAAGGCTGCGAAGTGAGTCGAAAAAGATGGTGGAAACTCAAAGTAGAAAAGTGAGTAAGTCTAAGACATCAAGAAAGTGAAGACTTAGAAGACACTCGGCCTGAAAAGCTTTAGGAAGTGGTTAAGACTGAATTTCTCTCTGAAGGTCGAGAGTGGACGGGCGAAATTGAGCTTGAGTCTTGAAAAAGGTTAACCATTATAATTGATGTGTTGTTTTGCTTTACATCTTTGCATTATTATGTTCATTGCAATGTTTTTCATTTTCCTAAAAGCATAATTCATAAAAATATTCAATTGGAACCAATCCATTTGAATTTACATCAAATACTATCCATTCTTAAGAGGTTCTTAATCAAAAGCAACTTGTTTCATTAAAAAGGAAGAAGAAGCTCTTGATGTTCAAAGTTAAAAGCGATTATAAACATAGGGCCAACCATTCCGTACTTTGTTTTTTTTTTTGATTTTCTTGAGAAACTAGAAGAATAGTTACCAAATCAACTAACTAATCCTCTCTAGGGTTCGATAAGATAGTTATCGATCCAAGCTTAGAAAAGTTGCTCAGATCTCTGATAAACTCAGGCTCAGTTGGGATAATCTGAAGCTTTTGAAAGCAACTTATGATCATTTTCTCAGTAGGCTTTGACTCAGGGCGATCATTGCTTCTCAGGGCCAAATCATCAGGACAACCTGACCCATTTGACCTCAGTGAAGGAAAAGTTTTAAAAATCATTGAACATGTGTATTCCCCCCATACACGTGTGAGACTCGTTAGCACCGGGACCAACACTTTAGATAATGAAGGAGGCGCTTCATAGAATGCCAATGATGATTGATCAGCTAAGACATGAATTGAGCTAGACGGTTTACAGTGAAGGCAATGTCGGGCTTGGTAAGTGTAAGATATTGTAAATCGCCTATGGCTCTATGGTACTCAATTGGATCAAATGGAGTGGATGGCTCCTTTGACGGACGTGTTGGGAAATTAGGGGTGCCCGGATCTATTAGAGTTAAATTTAAATACATATTTAAATTAATCAATTAATTACTAACATGAATTAATCCTAAACCAATTCAACATAATAATTAATAAGCAAATAAACATCATGCGTACACGTATTTCACGTAAAACCTAAGCATGCGGAATCTAGGAATTAAGTAAATACTAACCTATCGTAGAGACAACTGCTGAGATGATGGATCAACCCAAAGAACCTTCTCAAATATGTCCCATTTCCGCGAACGTAATCCGGTGGGAGGATTATCAACGAACGATTTTAATCTTAAAAAGAGAAAATAAAATATTTGGCCACCACCTTTGTGGATTTCTAATTTTTCAGGGTCCCGGTGCAAACAAGTCTTACACGTGTATGGGGGGGGGAATACACGTGTTCAGTGTTTTTAAAACTTTTTCTTCTTCGAGGTCGAGGGTCGATAATCCTCAAGATTAGGTTCTCGAGAAGCACAGATCGCTTCCGAGTCAAAAATCTCGAGACAAAGATCCCGAGTCGCTTTCGATACCTCGAGATAATCCCAACCGAGTCCCCGAAAGTGTCGAGATCCCGAGTTGCTTGGATCGATAACTAACTTATCGAACCCTCGTAAGAGTACGCTCGGTTTGGTAACTATCTCGTTCTAGCTACTCACCGTCTTGAATGGTTGGCCCTTAGTTTATACTGCGTTTTTAAGCTTTGTTTGAAAAACCTTCCCGAATGGAGTTAGTGATTAAGCCGTGATTCAATTACATGCAACTTCAAAGGATTGATTCCAACCAATATCGCGAAAAGTATGCTTTCAAAATCAAGTCAATGTAATAAAGCCGAAGCACATATATAAGGAAAGCAATAAACAACACAACAATTATAGTGGTTCGGAGACTCAAGCTCCTACATCCACTCTCTCTAATCCTCGAGAAATTCACTAATCACTTCGAGCTTTACGACTACCTCGCGAGTTTACTTACTCAATTCGCCCCGAAGTTTTCTCGACTACTCCACGTAGTTTACTTTACTCAACCCGACCTTGAGCTTTTCTCGACCTCCTCCGTAGTTTACTTACTCAAACACAAACAAGCTTTCGACTACCCCTCAGAGCTTACTAACTTCTCCTCTAGAGTTTTCTCGACTACTCCGCGTAGTTTACTAACTCTTTACAACTCTTCTCACCAACAAACACACTCCAACTACCTTCTCAAGGGTTTGGGGTTTCTCGGTTGGTTTCCAACTAGGATGAGATATCCTTTTCAATGAAGCACAATGCAAAGGGTTAGGATATCTCGACTAAGCTTTGGATAAATCTTATCAAGCTAGGCTTAGTTTAGTGAGCTCTCTTCAATATAGAAGCACTTGGGAAATTCTAAGTTTTTCGAGTGCTTTAACTTTTGCGAGAATAAGTTTGAGCTCTTGAGTTGCGTATAAATTTCCCGTAACCTTACAATGTAGAGGGTCACCAGTATTTATAGGCATACACCAAGGTCACTCATGAAAACTATCCGTTGGAGAGATAGCTTCGTGATTTTCCTCTAAAGGTGTGTGAGGAACGGCTATATTTAGGGTTTGAAACTCCCTAACACGTTTTAGGCAATAGCCTTTCATGTAGCCGGTCTTCACTTTTTGCAGTCTGGAACTTTTGTACATCTGACATCTTTTTTTCAAAGGACTGTCATCACTATCGATGTCGGTATGGCACAAATGTTGTCTTCTTTTTTTGACTTTTGTCTCCAGTTAAAGGTAGACACCTTCAACGGCTCTTTTGGTTACAAACTCTGAGTTTGATATAACCTTAACAACACTTCTGACTTAGTTCCCTTTGTCTGCATGGGAATGTCTTGGGCAATATCTATTTTCTAAGAATCACGATCTTCTCGATTGCATCCTTCGAGATAGATATATTTTTAGGTGCCTTGGAACATTCAGGTTTATACTGAGCATTCAGTACATTACTAAGTCTTCAGTAATTACTGTGCCTTCAGTATTCTTGATCTTGATCTTGATCTTGCCTCTTGAGTCTTCTTCTCGAGTCGTCGGGTTTTCCGAAGTCTTTAGAGAGTCTTCTGAGATATACTGACTGATACACTGAATCTTCACGTGAGTCTTCGCCTCGCCTTTATCGAAGTTTTGTAACCTTCGGTTTCATATGAAACTTCAGTTTCTTCATAAACATACTGAGTTCTTCAGAGTCTTCAGAATCTATCCTGAACTATATCTGCTGACTATACATTTTGCAGATAACATCCTGAATACTCTAAAACTGGATCCTGACTCAACTTATCAAGATCATTCTGAACATGTCATACTCAGGGGTTTTGGGATCTAATCAAAATCATATACCTTTATTAAATTCATCTCCCAACAATTTCCCCCTTTTTGATGATGCCAAAACCTATCTTGTTACAAACATATAACCTATACTCAGGTTTCAGTTTATTCTATTTCAAGATTGGTTATGTCTCCCAACAATTTCCTGAAACAGAGAATCTCTCAATAATGTCAGAGAGTCTCCCAACAATTAATAATTTCTTCAGTAATGAATCTTTCTTAAATAGTTCATCACCAAATACTTAATCAATTTCCCTCATCTTCAAACAATTTCCCCCATATTCAGACAATCAGTTCAGAGACATTCATTCAGCATATCAAATATAAAAGACATGTAAATAAGATAATGAGATATTATCTTTTGAGCATAATGATAAATCTTCATTGATGATTGGTTTGAGTTACAGATTATAATGAGTTTATCAACAAAATCAAAAAGACAAAAATTTAAAGATTACAGAATCTTCTGAGTCTTCAGTCTCCAGTCTTCAGATTTTGGCTCTTCAGTCTTCTGCTCTTCAGTTTGCTTCCACTTCAACTTCATCAGCGGGCACCTCCAGGTCGAACATTCCTAAAAATCTCTTCTTTAGCTCATTTCTCTCCTTGATGATGTCCGGACTGTTTCCTGTCAAACCCAGCTGACCAGCATACTGAGCAATTTCTTGAGTAATGGCCTTCTCATTCACCAAGCCATTACCAAGTCTTGGAGGAGGATAGGAATATGGACCAGGGGCTACTATCTGTACCTCTCCTTCATCCGCAAGTTTAATCCAGCTCTGTAGATACTTTGGATAGAAGGTTAGGAGATATTCAATGAATGCTTCATTCTAATCTGAGCTTTCCCCTCTCCACTCCCAGAGAACATCATAATAGAACCAGAAGGTTCTCTTGACCTCTTCCCACATATCGTTGAGTTTAATAGGCATCCATTTATCAACGTGGGGCCACTTAAGTGCTTTTGATGTCCCTTTCCTCTTGCTCGCAAACTTCTTGAATTCACTCCTTCGCTTCTGCTCTTCGTCTATCTTCTTTCTGATCACAGACGCGCCTGAGACCGAAGCAGCAGCTTTCTTAGCTTGTTCTATCTGGAGTGTCTTCAGAGTATCTCTCGTGTTGAAGACTTTCTTCTGAGGTTGAGACTCAAATTCTTCCGTTTCTTCATCATCCAGAATCAGCTTTCTCTGGATTGGCTTAGAAGCCTTCGCACGCTTGCTTTAAGGTTGAACAACGCCCAAGGCTTTCCTCTTCATAGGCATTTCAGCAGCAGTCTGGCTTGTTCCAACCTTTGCTCTAGCACTCAGTTTCTCTCTTGCAACATCAAGCATGGTTTGCTCAGAAACTCGAGTGTAGATAGGCTTCTCTACCTGAGTGAACTTCAGCTTGTCAGTAGCTTCAACTTCTTTTAAGGCTTTGGATAGATTATATATTTCAACATCTTTCTGAGCCTTCTTCTCCAACGTACGTTCCAATAATTTCCCGAAGTCTTCACCTTCCTTTTCCCCCTTCTTGCAATCAATTTGGAAGAAGTCCGGAGAGTGCTGTGTCCATGTGATATTGCTCTTTGCTCACACAACGAACCTCCCCTGCTATCTGATTTTGTTCGTCTTCCAGCCTCCTGAGATGGTTCTTGGCCATAGAAAATTCTTCAGATAAATGGGCAAACTGGCCAGAGAAAGCTTCTTAAACATCTCTGTCATCTTAGTCATGAGCATTGAGCTCATTTCCTCAACAACAGATTTTATCATCACTTCATTCCTCTCTCGCCAATTTCACCTCTAGAAATGCAATTGACTCGGTGCTTCGTTTCATTTCAAAGATCGAGCTCGGCCTTGACTCCCCCAAATTTTGTATTCAAATATCTTCCATGGAGGTCATTTGTGAGGTCGAGTGTTTTGGATTAGCACCACTCTCCTCAAGAGTGACTAAGACTTTCCATCTTCTCGAGCTTGATTGACCAATGTTTCTTCCATCCGAGCAATCTTGTTCATCATTGGCTCAACCTTCTCAAGTTTCTCCATCAAGGAGTGAGGTCGATCTCGAACCTTTGTCTTCTCCTCTGTCTTTGTTTGATCATCCTGAGCTTGACCATCCCGAGCTCCATCTCCAACCGAGGAGTGCTAGCTTTTCACCGAGGTTGACCAATTTCAAAGTTGATCGACAATGAAGTCTCCTTTTCCATCTCGAGATCGATCCTCAAATCTCTCCCCGTTGGTCCCCATCTCCATCTTAAGATTTGTCTCCTTTGCTAGGGTACCAACTTCATCGCTTTCCTCTCGGCTAACTCCCTCTCGAACCACTCATCAAAATCGAGTTTTTCATCCTGAGCTTTGTCCTCCGAACCCCCGAGAAGTCGGCCGAAAAAAGCTGTCCTCTTCCACCGTCTTCCCTCCTAATCTGTGATATCAAGCATCTCGGGAAGAGTCCGATTGAGGATGAACACAGTTGTTCCTTAATCCCCGAAGAAGACATCTTGCAGATCGGGGTATGAGCCGAGCTCGGGGTAGCGATCAAGAATGAATCGTTCCCCCTTGCTCCTCCACTCATTTTCTTCAAATTTCGCCCTTCTTCCATCTCGGGCTCTCTGGTTCAAATGAAGCATCACCGAGGATCAAGTAGTAGATCACTTTCAGAGCTCATCAAGAATATTCTCCCCGAGTCTCAAAGCAGCCTCCGATTGTTGAATACCAGTCCTCGGTTTATCCCGAGTAGGTTAAAGGGCCCGAGATGGCATATCCTCAGATTGGCTTTGAGTTGGCTCTTCTACTGTCTGAGCCGACACTTCTTTGGTAGGAATCTCTGAGGCCTGAGTTCCTTTGAAAATTTCCTGAGAAATTTTGTCTGAACTTAGAGATGTCTCAAGCACCTCAGAGAAGACCTGCTCCTCAGTCTGTTCTTGTGCCTTAGAGATAACCTGAGCCAAAACTTGCAATGACAAATTCTGAGCGGTTTGGCCCTCAGGTTGAATCTCTTCCGATTCACTGCCATCTTCATCGGTGAGAACCACCAATCTTCTGCATTTTGGGGCAAGGTTCTTCTGCTTCATCATTTTTGCACCTGCTCCATCTTTGCCTCCAACAAAACCTTCCCACTGGTTTGTTGAGTTTCTTCAGCAACAACAACTTTTGGTGATTCTACTTTCTTTTCTCTCTTCCCCCTGATGGCCTGCTTCTTCACAGCAATGGGCTTGAAGAGAATTTTGGACTTAGGGAATGGAGTCGAATTGGCGAAGATATCCTCCTCCTCTCTGCACATCTCCAAAATATAAGCTATTTTGGTTGCATGGTGGATCTTGCCTTTTATTGAGATCGCCCACAACCTTCTTCAAAACTTTGGTCTCGCTTTCACTCACCGTCTCAATCAAAAATTTCAGCCATTGAAGTCGGTGGTGGGTGAGGCCTCTATCGCCGCCATCAATCTGAGCTTGAATCGATCGCTCAAAACTCCCCAAGAAGACTCATGATGCTTTTGCTCACAATATCCATCAGAACACGATATTGTGGCTTCAAGTGCCTTTTATGCAGTGTCGCCTCAAATTTCACAGGATTCTCAGCAATCCTATCTAAGTATTCCTACTCTCTACCCGACATATACATCGCAGGATCCTCTCCTTTATCACAGAGCTCAAAAACATCATTTAAAATTTTTGGAACTATATACAAATCCCTCTCAAAATCGACGTATTTGGATGACCGCTCTAAATATGATACAGTAATTTTAGAATGTAAACCATCCTCTTTATCTATCTCCAGATTATAGATGAATTCGATTACCTCTTTCGCAAACTCCTGGTCTGGTCGGCTTGCGACTAGATGGGTGAGTTTAGCCAGTCGAATCATATGCAGAGCCTCCTCTTCTGGCTTTGAGTTGGTTGTACTGTCGAGTGAAACAACGAACTCGTACCATAGCTTGTTGGTTTCGGCTAATCTCTCGAACAAGGTTGGGGCCATTTTAGAGATTGATTGAAGAAATGAAGCTTTTAGGGTTTGGGAATTTCTGGGCAAATGGGATTTATTTGCAGAGGATTTGAGAACGAAGGGTTTGATAAAATTTAGGCTTGAATGGCTTATTGGGGTATATATAGCTTTGAGATCATGGGGAATCGCGTTGGTTAGGTGAAAAGCAATGGTTGAGATTAATCTCCGATTATTCGGGTATACGAACCGACGATCTCCGAAAAGTAAGCCACCAAAACATCCTCATTGGTCAAGAAATGTAACAGAGCATTAAATGACTGTTGACCTTCTTCGAATTTAAAAACGATCCCGCCCAAAAAAAAACATTCCTCAGGTGTTTTGTATTTATTGCGAATGATTACTGAGTTTCACTTAAGCAATAAATGAGTCGCATGAGTCATTACTTCTTCAGACTAATTTTCCTCTATCAGTCTTCTTCGAAAATCGACCTTGATAAAATGTCGAGATAATATCTCGAAATCTTGAAAGGGTTCAAGATAATTCGAAAGTAATCTTGACCTTGAAGAAATCTGAGTTTCTTGAGACTCGATTCAAGATTTCCATTTTATCCCGAGTTTCTCGGTAATTTCGAGAAAACTTCATGCATCCGAAAACCTTCAATTTTTTGATTTTTTCTCTATACACCGATCTAACATCCCTAATTCAACCGAAAGTTCTCAAATCTTGATTCACCAAAGGTTTAGTCAAGATATCGACTCTCTGCTTATCGAGATGAATTTTCTCCATCCTTATGTCCTTCTTCTCCGACATGATCTCGATGAAGTGATGTCTGATATCCACATGCTTGCATCTGGTGTGCAATACTGGATTTTGTGAAATAGCAATGACACTATTATTGTCACAAAATATTGGTACTTCATTGGCTACAATTTTATAATCCCTTAATTGTTGTCTGAGCCAAAGAATCGAAAAGCACGCAGACTTCCTCGCAGCCATGTATTCAAACTTTCAAGAAGATCTTGGTTGCTATTGAGGTCTGTTTCTTCGAAAACCAAGACATCAGCTTACTTCCTAGAAATTGACAAGTTCCTGTAGTGGACTTCCTGTCAATCCTGCAACCTCCATAATCAGCATTTGAGTAACCAGGTTAATTCAAGGTTATCATCATCGGATACCATAATCCTCTATTCACTGTGCCCTTAAGATACTTCAGTATCTTTTTGGCAGCCTCCATGTGACTAGCCTTAGGATTAGCTTGGTATCTTGCACATATCCCAACATCAAATGTTATATTTGGCCTACTTGCTGTGAGATAGAGCAATGATCCAATGATTCCTCTATAATTAGTATGACTTACTGATTTGCCTTCAGAATCAGGATCCATCTTGTAGTTAGTATTCTTGGGAATCCTAACTGCATTGCAATTATGTACACCATATTTGGCAATCAGATCTCTGGTGTACTTTGCCTGGTTGATGAATATTCCTTCCTTTGATTGTTTCACTTGAAGACCTAGAAAGAAATTCATCTCTCCCATCATTGACATCTCAAACTTGCCTTTCATCAGTGTTGAAAACTTTTCACACAGCTGATGGTTTGGAGATCCAAAAATGATGTCATCAACATATATCTGAACCAAAGAAGATATCTTCCCCATCTTCTATCCCTAACGAGTTCTATCAACAAATCCTTTGACAAAACCATGGTCATGAAGAAACCGAGAAAGAGTATCATACCATGCTCGGGTGCTTGTTTGAGACCATACAAAGCTTTTTCCGAGCTCAGAAACTTGGTCATTCTGCTTGAAACCGGGAGGTTGTTCCACATAAACCTCTTCTTTAAGCACACCGCTCGTTAAAATGCACTTTTCACATCCATTTGATAGAATGTGAAACTCATGTGAGCGAAATATGCAAGAAACAATCCAATGGCTTCTAGTCTTGCAACAGTAAAGGTTTCATCATAATCCAAGCCTTCTTCTTGGGAATAACCTTGTGCAACTAGCCTTGCCTTGTTTCTTACAATGTTGTTGTTTTCATCTCTTTTATTCTTGAAAACCCACTTGGTTCCAATGACATTGTGCCTTTTCGGTCTATCTACTAGCTCCCCATACTTCATTCCTTTAGAATTGATTCACTTTCGTCTTGCATAGCAAGAATCCAATGAGAATCTTGTAAAACTTCACCAATCTCAAGAGCTCTTTCTCTGATAGGAAGCAGCAGAATAGTGCACTCTCACCATGGAACCTTCTTGTTTTAACACCTTCAGTTAGATCACCCACAATCTGACTTGTAGGATGACTATCTAACCATTTCCTTCTTGATGTTCCCCTTCAATAATATCCTCAACATTTGAAATGTTAGGTTTAGTTAATTCAGTAAACTCAGGGAACAACAGAAAAGGAGAAAGGGAATCATCTTCCTCAGGGGAAATTCTATTCAGAACATTGTCAGAGACATTTGTTCCCCTTTGGTTGATAGATTCAGAATTTGCCTCAGCTGTGACCACATCTTCATTGGCATCACATACCTGAGTCTGAACTGGTGTCTGTTCAGATTGGTCACCTTTGGAGTGTTGGTTTTCCTGAGTCTCACCATCCTGAGTTCCATCCTGAACTTCTTTATCTGAGTCTGAGTCACTCCAATCATAGATAGTGACTGACTTCTTCTTTTCAGGTTCAGTGGATGATTTATCTTTCTGTTTCAGGCTTAATCTGGTGATCCTCTTAGTCAGTTCATCTGCATCATGTTCCTATTTCTTCTGAACACAAATAGATTCATCAAAAACAACATGAGGTGTTTCCTCCACAATAAGAGTCCTACAGTTGTAAACTCTGAAAGCTTTACTGACTTCAGAATATCCTAAGAATATTCCTTCATCAGCTTTACTATCAAATGTTTTCAACTGATCTTTACCATTATTGTGTATGAAACACTTGCAACCAAACACAGGCTTCCTTTCATTCCAAAGCTCATAGGGTGTTTTGCCTTGACTCTTGGTCAACATGGATCTGCTTCGAGAGTAGCATGCAAAGGTTGACAACTTCAAATTTCAAAATCTTTTAGGAATATCGACAAATTATCATTGTCCTTGCAGCTTCTTTAAGAGTCATGTTCTTCTTTCAGCAACACCATTTTGTTGAGGGGTCCTTGCATCTGATGTTTCGTGTGAAATTCCATTTGCTTTGCACAATAATCGATATGATATGATTTATAAATTAAGTTCCTTTGTCGATCGATTTTGACCACACTCGATTTTTTCTCAATCTTGAGCCTTTTCAAGAATTTCGCAAATTTTAGTCCGAGTCTCTTTCTTCTTGAAAAGAATATGACCCAAGTATATCTTGAGTAGTCATCAACTACTACCAATGTGTATTTCCCGCCATTAGTGCTTATCGTGTTATAGGACCAAAAAGATCCATATCAAAGAATCGAAGTATTCTCACAAGAGAAACATCTACTTTGCTTTTAAATGATGCTTTTATTTGTTTTCCTTTTCTAGCATGCATCACAAATATGTTCCTTATTGAACACTTCATTAAGCAACCCTCTCACAAGAGCTAATCTTGCAAGCTTGTTCGTGGTTTTGAAATTTAGGTGATTCATTCTTTTATGCCATAACCAATCGGGTATCTGGGAACTTTTAGCAACTAAACATGTATCTTTAGGAGTTGAACTCCAAATCGAGAAGATACACATTCCCTTTTCTTGTACCCGGTCAAGAATACTTTACGTGATGTATCATCTTTCACAAAACATAAGTTCTTAGAAACTCAACATTAAAACCCTTATCACGAAATTGGCTAATTGAAAGCAAGTTATGCTTCAATCCGGATACATATGAAACACCATGGATATGAATCGAGTCAATTTCCAAAGTTCCATATCCTTGATCCGTCCCCTTGAGTTATCTCCAAAAGTGATCTGTGGGCCTCTTTGTTCAACATAGTCACGAGTATCTTCTTGTATCCTGTCGTATGTCTTGAACATCCACCGTCAAGATACCATATATCGAGCTTTTTTCATCTCTGCTCATCGCCATGTGATCTTTAGTCGGTTCGAGGCCCTTGTTTTCCTCCCCGAAAAACAGATCAATTCTTAGGTACCCGGTTTGTGTAGGGTCCTACAAGGTTAGATGTACCTTTCGAATCCAAATCATTCGACAACTCTAATCACTTTAGAGTGGTTAATTTGTCTTCCATAAACATCAACATACACATCTACTACTCGGGTGCCTTAGCAGTCTTCTGTGTATGTGTGCTCGCTTTATCATGAACATGGGCTTTTGAATTCTTCTTTGGTTCAGGCCTTCTGTTCAGATGCTTTGGCTTTTGTGCAGCCGGTCTAAATCTTTGATGACTTGGGTTTAGATAACCTTTACCCTTAGGCAAGTGGGGGTTCAGTTGTATGCAGACCGAAATCTGGTCTTTCAAAGATAATCGAGGACTTGGTTTCTTCGATTGAGAATGTCTCTCACGAAAGTGTTTCTCATCCGAGGATTCCTCTCGATGGTTCAATGTGGAGCCTTTCGTTTTGCATTCTTAGCCCGAGGCTTTGAAGTACTTGCTCGAATCTTTCTAATCGATCGCTTCGGGTTTTCTAGCCTTCACCTGAGGTTTGGGCTTTCTAACATGATCATTCAGTTTTAATGAGACCATAGGTCCTTTTCCCTTGTCTACAACCTTGGGCATTTCTTCAGTTTGAAGTGTGGGTGCCACTGGTTTTACAAAGATTGTCTTCTTGCTACTTGATGCAAAGATTCGAGATGACCTTGTGAGGTTCCCCTGGAATATATCCCAATCCGTTTTATAGTGGCGGATCTCTCGGTAACTCAATTTCATCTATTACATTAGATGCATTATTCAATAGAGTTAACTTCTTCTGTGCACTATCCTCACAGTTCTGTAGAGTTTCATGCTTCTCAAAGAGGTCATTGAACTTAGTCCTGATTAGTTGAATCTCTTCAGTGGATTTCTCTAGCTTTTCAGTTAGGGTCATTATCAACTTCTCTTTCTCTGAGAGTTGTACTTTCAGAACATCCAGTTCATCAGTAGCTCCCATTAATTGAGAAGTGATTTCAGATTGCTAGAGTCTTTCCATTTTAGATTTTCAAACTTTTCGGTTCCTTTATTCTCGCTCTTGAGTTTTATTTAGCGATCCTTGCAAAACAAAGATAGTCCTTCATTAGATTCTCAAAAGAATCCATCAGTCAAAATAGATCATTTTCGGTGGAACTTGAAAACTCTTGTGCTAGTGTAGGAGCAACAACAGAGAAAGAAGAGTTTACCTCCTCAATGGCCATCGATGGATGTCATCACTTTCACTGTCTGAGAATATCAAATCTGAAGAGCTAGATCCCTCCTCGAGAATGTTCTTCTTCTCGCAACCATGGCCTTTTTGCTAGAGAACTTCTTGTCTCTTTTTAGCTTGCCTTTCTCTTCTCTCCTTAGCACTCAAATCGACAATCATACCGAAGTGACCTTTCTTTTGCAATTATAACATCTGTTGGTATCATCATCCTGATCATTTTCTTCCTTGGACTTGGAGTCCTTCCTTTTGGATGAAAATCCTTCAGCTTTCAGGTCCTTCTTCTTCTCAATTGATCTGTCCTCAGGTTTCTTCTGGTACTTGTGGTTCCTGTAATAGCTTTTGTATTTTCCAAATCTACTATTAAGTTTGTCAAACCTCCTTGCCACCAGTGCTAGCTTTTCCTCAAGCTCATCCTGATTTTTGGCAAGGGGGTTCTCAGACTCTCTAGTTTTACAGGTTTTATCTTTGGCTTTTAAAGCCACATTCTTACTAGATATGAATCATCTTTGCTGTCAGCCTTTTTGGATTTCTTATCAATTACAAATTCATAGGCCTTCAGCTCAGTGAAGACTTGTTGGTATGGCATTGAATTAATGTTTTTGGTGTTTTCAATCACCACTGCATGAATATCCCATTTCTTAGAAAGACCTCTAAGAATTTTCAATGCAACTTCTCTTTGTGGATATTTCTTTCCAAGTGCATTTAGATCATTCATGATGCTAGTGAATCTGACTTCCAATTTGTCCATTGATTCACCTTCATCCATTTCAAAACTATCAAACTTTCCAATTGCCACTAAAAGTTTGTTTTCTTTTATATGATATGTGCCTTGGCACATTACAGCTAGTGTATCCCAAATCTCTTTAGCAGTATTACAGTGAGAGATCATTCCCATCACACCATCATCAATTGTACTGTATAGTGTGTCTTTTGCAATGTAGTCTAGATTGACTAACTTTCTCTCCTCAGAGTCACTTGGTCATCGACTTAGGAAATTCTCGCTTTCTAGGATCAATTCTCTCATCTTCTGCTCCTCCGATTCACCACAAGAAATTGGAATGGTCCTTGAGAGACCACTCTCCACATACGCTCATGTTTGGAATACAGGTGAGCCTGCATTCTCAGTCTCCATAAATCATAGTTCTCCACTGAGAACATGGAAAGTTTTTTAGAAGACATTTTTATCTGATCTTTTGAAAAGAAAAACAATCAGCAAATAAGATCAGTTCAGATAGACCACAAGTATTTTTTTGAAAATAAAACTTTGGTCAACAAAGCATGGGTCAAGTTGAACCACCGCTCCCGATACCACTTGTTGGTCCCGGCAAAAACGAGTCTTACACGTGTATGGGGGGGGAATACACGTGTTCAGTGTTTTTAAAACTTTTACTTACTGAGGTCAGCTTGGGTCAGATAATCCTGAAGATTAGGTTCTGAGAAGCACAAATCGCTCGAGTTAAAATCTCATCGAGAGATGGTGATCCCGAAATGCTTTTCGAGATACCTCGAGATAATCCCAACCGAGTCCTCGAAAGTCGAGATCCTTGAGATGCGGATCGATAACTAACTTCATCAACCCTCGGAAGAGTACGTTCACTTTGGTAACTATCTGTTCTAGCTACTCAGTCGTGCGGAATGGTTGGCCCTTAGTTTATACTCGTTTTAAGCTTTGCTGAAAAACCTTCCTGAATGGAGTTAGTGATTAAGCTTTGATTCAATTACATGCAACTTCAGTGGATTGATTCCAACCGAATATCAGTGAAAAGTATGCTTTCAAAATCAAGTCAATGTAATTAAGCCTGCACGATAAGGAAAGCAATAAACAACACAACAATTATAGTGGTTCGAGGAGACTCAAGCTCCTACATCCACTCTCTCCGATCCTCGATAAATTCACTAATCACTTCGAGCTTTTACGACTACCTCGCATAGTTTACTTTACTCAACTCGCCCCGAGTTTTCGACTACTCCACGTGTTTACTTACTCAACCCGACCTTGAGCTTTACGACTACCTCCGTAGTTTACTTACTCAAACACAAACAAAGCTTTCGGACTACCCCTCAGAGCTTACTAACTTCTCCTCTAGAGTTTTTCTTGACTACTCCGCGTAGTTTACTAACTCTTTACAACTCTTCTCACCAACAAACACACTCCAACTACCTTCTCAAGGGTTTGGGGTTTCTCGGTTGGTTTCCAACTAGGATGAGATATCCTTTACAATGAAGCACAATGCAAAGGGTTAGGATATCTCAACTAAGCTTTGGATAAATCTTATCAAGCTAGGCTTAGTTTAGTGAGCTCTCTTCAATATAGAAGCACTTGGGAAATTCTAAGTTTTTCGAGTGCTTTAACTTTTGCGAGAATAAGTTTGAGCTCTTGAGTTGCGTATAAATTTCCCGTAACCTTACAATGTAGAGGGTCACCAATATTTATAGGCATACACCAAGGTCACTCTTGAAAACTATCCGTTGGAGAGATAGCTTCGTGAGTTTCCTCTAAAGGTGTGTGAGGAACGGCTATATTTAGGGTTTGAAACTCCCTAACACGTTTTAGGCAATAGCCTTTCATGTAGCCGGTCTTCACTTTTTGCAGTCTGGAACTTTTGTACATCTGACATCTTTTTTCAAATGACCATCACTATCGATTATCGGTATGGTACAATCTTTGTCTTCCTCTTTTTGACTTTTGTCTCCAGTTAAAGGTAGACACCTTCAACGGCTCTTTTGGTTACAAACTCTGAGTTTGATATAACCTTAACAACACTTCTGACTTAGTTCCTTTTGTCTGCATGGGAATGTCTTGGGCAATATCTATTTTCTAAGGAATCGCGATCTTCTCAGTATTGCATCCTTCAGATAGATATATTTCAGTGCCTTGGAACATTCAGGTTTATACTGAGCATTCAATTACATTCTTCGAAGTCTTGATAATTATCGTGCCTTCATATTCTTGATCTTCGATCTTGATCTTGATCTTGCGTCTTCGAGTCTTCGAGTCGCCGTGGTTTTCTCGAGTCTTCGAGTCTTCGAGATATACCGACCGATACATCAATCTTCATGTTTGAGTCTTCGCCTCTCGCTTCCCTCGAAGTCTTCGTAACCTTCGATTTTTATATATCGAAACTTGAAAACATATCGAGTTCTTCAGAGTCTTCAGAATCTATCCTGAACTATATCTGCTGACTATACATTTTGTAGATAACATCCTGAATACTCTAAAACTGAATCCTGACTCAACTTATCAAGATCATTCTGAACATGTCATACTCAGGGGTTTTGGGATCTAATCAAACTCATATACCTTTATTAAATTCATCTCCCAACATTTTCCAACACATGAAATTACACCTGGGGATGAAAAATTCATCCCCTATTTATAATACTAGGGGTGGTCAAAAATTTGACCTAGGAATAGGATGGGAAAATCTTTTTCTTGATCTCCAAGAAATCTTGAATATATCAAATATATTCTTTTCTCCATAATAAAATATTCCACAAAATTCCACAAAATTCCAAAAATTCCACCTCCTAATATTAAGGATATTTTCGAAAATTTCAACTAGTTAGGAAAGAAATAAGATCTTTGACTTTTCTTGAATTTATGGGATAAACTTGTATTCCAAGAATACATATTCCATAAAATCTTTCCAAGAAAAACAAGAAAATCTTTTCTCTCTTCCTACCCAATATTTTCGAAAATAAATGAGGAAAAATAAGGAAAATATTTTCTTCTCCTTTTCATTAATTGGACTTTAGTTTGGGCTATTTGAGGGGCCTTTAGGAGAATTAAGATTGGACCTCCAATGGGCTATGAAGCTTTAATATTTAGCCAAAATATTATTCAAGCCCATTAATATTAATTTACTCCACTATAAAATTAATATTGAACTATCCATCTTAACCCACATTACGACTTCACAATAATATGGCTCCCATCATTATTTCCCGCGTTTAAGATTATCTTAGTCCACTAATTAATTAAGCCAATGAACAAGCTCTATATTAATTAATATCTTTGTCCTTGGAGTAAAGACAACTCAACATTATTATCCATACCGAAAATAAATTTCCACTTGCAAGAATTGGTATGATAAAGATTCTGAGCCCACCAAGGGGACAAATCAAGCAAGCCGTACTTGCACGCGATTCTCCGTATTAAATCTTAGCAATCGTCATGTAATTAATAATATTGCCCAAGATACAAGGTATTGAATCACATTGCTTCTCTTTCCAACATAAGTCAAAGCAATAGTTATTAATTTCATACGATCCTATTTAAGGGACGAAGATTAAGAAATAACGAACCACTGAGGTCTAATTCTTGTATATTCAGTACCGAAGAATTTATCCTCCTGTAGGTCCTATTCAGTGCATCATAATGCACTAGTGTAATCCCTTGGTCAAGACAAGCCAATCCGAGCCTTACACTTCAACCTTTCATGATGGGTTGTTCATTTTCATCTGGGTCGTGAATTTGTACTTATTCACGAGGAACTGTTAATTTGATCTTTTGTGATCTAGTATCACCAAATTAACTACAACGTAACACATACTGACTTTATCGAACGGGTATGCAGTAAATATATATAACATTCATTCATATTTAATGTAACATGTGATAAATAATTTATTTTAGTAAAATAAATAAGAAATTCAGTTTGGTTATACAAAGTAAAAACATACTTTTCAGTATAACCCCAACAATCTCCCACTTATACTCAAAGTCTGCTTTTAAGTATACTACAACATGTCTCCTGTTCTATGTGACATCTAATGTCACCCCACACGAACCTAATAATATTTCTCCCACATATACTCAAAGAAGATTGGCAATGCTCTTGACATCCATTCCTCCCATATGTCTCTCGAATGTACTCTGAGGCAGACCCTTTGTGAATGGATCTGCTAGGTTGTCTTTAGACGCAATCTTTGCCACCTTTATGTCTCATCTCTTAACGATTTCTCGTATAAGATGTTATTTTCTTTCTATGTGTTTGCTGGCCTTGTGGGCTCTCGGCTCCTGGCTCCCTAGAATTTGCAATTGCTCCGGCATTATCACAGTAAATCGTGATCGTGCTGGGCACCGGAACGACGTCCAAGTCGACCAGGAAGTTCTTGAGCCAAACCGCTTCTTTCGCTGCTTCACAAGCAGCTACATATTCGGCTTCCATGGTAGAATCGGCGATGCATTTATGCTTAACGCTTCTCCAAGTCGTGGCTCCTCCCCCCATACAAAACACACTACCCGAGGTTAACTTTCTGGAGTCTATGTCTGATTGGAAATCTGAGTCCGTATAACCGATGGGGATTAGACTGTTCGATTGATAAACTAACATTATGTCCCGTGTCCTCTTCAGATACTTCAGAATGTTCTTAACCGCAATCCAATGCTCTTTCCCAGGGTTACTTTGATATCTTGTCACCATTCCTACTGCGTAGCAGATATCAGGTCTTGTGCACAACATCGCGTACATGAGGCTTCCCACAGCTGAAGCATAAGGAATGCCCTTCATGTCATCTATTTCCTTTTGTGTCTTAGGACACATTTTCTTGGATAGATGGATTCCGTGTATGAAAGGTACAAAACCTTTCTTGGAATCTTGCATGCTGAATCTCTTCAAAACGGTTTCTATGTACGAAGCTTACAAAAGCCTGATCATCTTTTTCTTGCGATCTCGAGTAATCTTGATCCCTAGGATGTGACCGGCTTCTCCCAAGTCCTTCATATCAAACTATTTTGACAGCCATGCCCTTACATCTGACAAAGTCTTTACATCGTTCTCGATGAGCAGAATGTTGTCTACGTATAGTACCAAGAATACCAAGGCAGTTCCGTCACACTTTTTATACACACAACTTTCGAAACTGTTTTGATCAAAACCGTAGGATTTTATAACTTGATCAAAACACTGATTCCAAGCACGGGATGCTTGCTTTAGCCCGTAAATGAACTTCTTTAGTTGTAAACCAGATGCTCTTGGCCTTTTTCAATGAAGCCTTCGGGTTGTTGCATATAGATCTCTTCATCAAGACTTCCGTTGAGGAAAGCTGTCTTAACATCAATTTGCCAGATCTCAAAATCTAGGTGCGCAACAATCGACAAGAGAATTCGGATGGACTTGAGCATGGCTACGGGCGAAAAAGTTTCTTCATAGTCGATCCCTTCTTTCTGAGTGTACCCTTTCGCCACGAGTCTTACCTTAAAGGTTTCAACCTTTCCGTCCGGGCCCCTTTTTCTCTTGTATACCCACTTGCATCCAATGGGTTTTATCCCATTAAGTGGTTTGACTAGCTCCCACACTTTATTGTGATCCATTGAACCCATCTCAGCTTCCATTGCTGTTTGTCAAGATGTCGCATCCTTGTCCTGGATCGCCTCGTTGTAGGACCATGGATCTAATTCTTCTCCTGAGATCAAGTCCGACGACTCTCTGATCCCTAAGAATCGCTCGGGTTGTCTGACAACCCTCCCACTACGACAAGGTTCCGGTTGTGTAGGCGTGACGCGTGGTATGTCTTCTTGTACAGTTGGCAATGGAGTTGGCCCCTTAAGTTTTTTCAAGGTAATCTCGCTTCTAGGCTTTCTATCGTTCATATAGTCTTCTTCCAAAAATCTAAAGTGCGTACTGATTAAGACCTTTTGATCTTCGGGACCATAGAACATGCATCCCTTCGTTCCTTCGGGGTATCTTATAAACAACCTTAATTCCAAACGTGCATCCAATTTCCCGGCTTCCCTATCCAACACATATGCCGGACACCCCCAGATCTTCATGTGTCCTAACTGGGCTTGCGCCCTGTCCACAACTCCCTTGGATGGCACTAAATTCAGAATATAAGCCGTTGTTTGCAAGGCGCAACCCCAAAACGATTTTGGTAAATCCGCATAACTCATCATTGATCTTACAATTTCTAGAAGCGTTATGTTTCTTCGTTCTGCAACCCCGTTTTGTTGAGGGGTACGGTGCGATCAATCGATGCAAAATCCTTCTTCCGACAGGTAGTTCAAAAATTCATCGCTGAGGTATTCTCCTCCACGATCGGATCGTAGAAACTTGATACGCTTTTCCTTATGATACTCTGCTTGAGCCTTAAATTCTTTGAATTTATCAAAGGTCTCAGATTTATGCTTCATTAGGAAAATGTATCCATAGTGTGAGTAATCATCGATAAACGTAACGAAATACTCGTAGCCATCTCTTGCTTTGATTTGCATTGGACCACATACATTGGTGTGAACGATCTCCAACACTTCTTTAGCTCTAAGCCCCTTGGCTCCAAATGCCCTCTTGGTCATCTTACCCTCCAAACATGATTCACAAGTTGGAAATGGTTCAACCAGAAAGACTCCAATGAACCATCTTGGACCAACCTTTGGATCCTTTTTGGATTAATATGACCTAATCTTAGATGCCAAAGAAGTGTCTCGTTCACATTGGTCGAACGTTTCGTTTTGCTTGAAATAGTAGATGAGTTATAGGATGCATTGTGTGTGTGGTGTGCACAGTTAATAATGTAGAGATTGTTCCGTAATGTTCCATGAAAGATAACCACATCGTTATGAAAAATAGTAACATGTTTATTAAAACGAACATAATATCCATCAGCAAATAGTTTTGAAACTAAAATAAGGTTTTTACAAAAATAGGAACATAAAGAACATCTCTTAAAATTAAACTCTTGTCTTCAAAAGACAATTGCACGTCTCCCACTACTTCAGCTGCCACTCTCGTAGCATCGCCTAGCGCGATGAGGATCTCACTTCCACTAAGTTGTCGGGTCCGCTTGAACCCGTGAAGTAAACATGATTAGTGGACCCCGTATCCATTACCCATGAATGGGTAGCATAAGCCGCTAAATAAGTTTCAACAACTAGTGCTTGAGAATTACCTTTCTTTCCATTCCGCTTGGGATTGGAACAGGCCGACATCCAGTGTCCTCTTTTACCGCAGTTGAAACACTTCCTTTTTGGATTTTCCTTGACCCCACCAGCATTCCTCATCTTTGTTGGGGTTATATCCCAACAATCTTACCATTGCCCTTGGCAACAGTTGAGTTTGATTGCTTATGGCTTTTGGTCCTCTTCTTCTTCTTGCCTTCCCTTGGCCTATAAAATGAAGACGAACCACTTGTCGTCAAAGCTTGAGTTTTGTGCTCCATCAATGTCCAAGACCAAAGCTTGCAAAAAATCATCTAGCGAGGCCAAATTGCTCAAAAACTTTTGAACAGAGAGCGGAGTACCAAAGAACCTCAAGTTTGTTCAGATGGGCCATCAATTTTGAGGATGTAATCCCTTACGGGATTGCCCTCCACCATTTTTAGCGACGACATCTCTCGCAAGATGATCTGACGAGCCCCACATTTTTGACTCGTCAGTTGGCTCATCTAATTTTGGTGTGTCAAGAATCCACTTGTGCTTTTGTGCAGTTAGGACAATCATAACTTTTGTTTCCAATCAACATAGTCTCCTATATAATTCTATTGACTTTAAGTATATAAACAGTGGATTAAAAGGCTACGACATGCTGAACTGAAATAAACACACATCTTGTTTCGATATCCGGATCAACACAAAGAAAATCACATAATTCGATCACATGATTCATATCGAAATCTCAAAAAAATATGAACATGCATCAGCCAACATCTCAAAACAATTTTAAATGAGCCTCTTGGGAGGGTCAACATTTAAATCATATTTAAGCAGGTTACGAACAAGAACAGTTACAAACCTTTAATTAAAAAAATAATAATTGGCTCCCACTTGACCAATATAAAATTGACAGGGACTTCGGTGAAGTATATGCATATCAATTTTATACCTAAGTAATAACCATGATTAAATACAGAATTACTACTTCGTTTTGATCGAGCCTCTTGGGAGGGTCATCGTCGCCACTAATAATAATTCACAATCATCCTTTTGAGAATTTATTCATGTGAAAGCTTTCTTTTGGCTGTCCCTTAGGGGAATTTCTCCAAAAGATTTCACAAATAAATAAATCATGGAGGTCAAAATTAATTCGATTAAAAAATGAATTAATTGTTTAAAACATACTTAGTAATTTTTGAATTTGAGATTTTTCGTTGAGCAATTCTCATGCAAACACATTTAAACAAATTAAATAAAGCATAAGAAAATACAACAATAAATCAAGCAAAGCAGAAAAATAAACATATTGGGCACAAATTATCCAATTGTCATGGTTTGATTTTTCTTGGCTTGATTTTGAAGAAACGCGTCTTGAGTTTCTCCCACTCGTTTTTCTCGAAAAGAACTCCGTCTCGAAATGCCACGCCAAGTAGCTCGCAGCCGGGATGCACTCCCGAATCCGACCGGACCCTTGGCCGAGCGACCGCACCCATGCGCCTAGGCACAGCGCTCGCCGCCTCTTGGATCTCTCGGCAGCCTCGTTAGGAGGTGGGCGGGTCGCTCCCATGAGCGCCCCCGTCCTCCTCCTCCGTCCTGTCCGCCCAATCTCGTCCGCCCGCTTCCCGTCCGCGCCTCGCGTCTCGACACCGGTGCCTCTCTTAACTGGTCCCACTGCACGTCAGCGCCTGCGTGCATGCCGATCCTTCGCCTTTGGCGCGCTCGCCTGGCAGCGCCGCCCATGCGTGTTCCGGGCGATCCGCCCGACGCTGGCGTCGTGCTCGTTCTCCTCCGCTTAGCGACGTCTGCGTCGTCGCGTGCCCTCCTTAAGACGTTTAAGCTCGATGCACGTCGCCGTACCTGTTCCCTGATCCATTTTAATTTCTCGTTTCTGTCTTCGTCTTCGATCAGGTTGCAATTTATTTTACAAAATAAATAAACCTAAATCTAGACTAGTCTATTATATTGAACAAATCAAATAGCCTAATCTAATCGTGGATTTTCTCACGAGAAAAATAAATTCGAACGAGTCGAATTAAAACCATTCATACTCATGAAATAAATAAACACATTAAATACCATGACAATTGGGTACCTGCAAAATAGATCTAACAATTCTACTATCCAATTTTCAATAAAATTTAATGGCCAACATAATTTAAATAACAATTTAAATACAGAGCTCGAAATCGAGGCTCTGATACCAGTTGTTGGGAAATTAGGGGTGCCCGGATCTATTCGAGTTGAATTTAAATACATATTTAAATTAATCAATGAATTACTAACATGAATTAATCCTAAACCAATTCAACATAATAATTAATAAGCAAATAAACATCACGCGTACACGTATTTCACGTAAAACCTAAGCATGCGGAATCTAGGAATTACGTAAATACTAACCTCTCGTAGAGACAACCGCTGAGACGATGGATCAACCCAAAGTACCTTCTCAAATATGTCCCACGTCCATGAACGTAATCCGGTGGGAGGATTATCAACGAACGATTTTAATCTTAAAAAGAGAAAATAAAATATTTGGCTACCACCTTTGTGGATTTCTAATTTTTCCAACACATGGAATTGCACTTGGGGATGAAAAATTCATCCCCTATTTATAATACTAGGGGTGGTCGAAAATTTGACCTAGGAATAGGATGAGAAAATCTTTTTCTTGATCTCCAAGAAATCTTGAATATATCCAATATATTATTTTCTCCATAATAAAATATTCCATTAAATTCCACCTCCTAATATTAAGGATTTTTTCGAAAATTTCAATTAGTTAGGAAAGAAATAATATCTTTGACTTTTCTTGAATTTATGGGATAAACTTGTATTCCAAGAATACATATTCCATAAAATCAAGAAAATATTTTCTCTCTTCCTACCCAATATTTTCGAAAATAAATGAGGAAAAATAAGGCAAAATATTTTCTTCTCCTTTTCATTAATTGGACTTTAGTTTGGGCTATTTGAGGGGCCTTTAGGAGAATTAAGATTGAACCTCCAATGGGTTATGAAGCTTTAATATTTAGCCAAAATATTATTCAAGCCCATTAATATTAATTTACTCCACTATAAAATTAATATTGAACTATCCATCTTAACCCACATTACGACTTCACAATAATATGGCTCCCGGTCATTATTTCCCGTGTTTAAGATTATTTTAGTCCACTAATTAATTAAGCCACTGAACAAGCTCTGTATTAATTAATATCTTTGTCCTTGGAGTAAAGACAGCACAACATTATTATTCATACCGGAAATAAATTTCCACTTGCAAGATTTGGTATGATAAAGATTCTGAGCCCACCAAGGGGATAAATCAAGCAAGCCGTACTTGCACGCGATTCTTCGTATTAAATCTTAGCAATCATCATGTAATTAATAATATTGCCCAAGATACAAGGTATCAAATCACATTGATTCTCTTCCCATCATAAGTCAAAGCAATAGTTATTAATTTCATACGATCCTATTTAAGGGACGAAGATTAAGAAATAACGAACCACTGAGGTCTAATTCTTGTATATTCAGTACCGAAGAATTTATCCTCCTATAGGTCCTATTCAGCGCATCATAATGCACTAGTGTAATCCCTTGGTCAAGACAAGCCAATCCGAGCCTTACACTTCAACCTTTCATGATGGGTTGTTCATTTCCATCTGGGTCGTGAATTTGTACTTAGTCACGAGGAACTGTTAATTTGATCTTTTGTGATCTGGTATCACCAAATTAGCTACAACGTAACACATACTGACTTTATCGAACGGGTATGCAGTAAATATATATAACATTCATTCATATTTAATGCAGCATGTGATAAATAATTTATTTCAGTAAAATAAATAAGAAATTCAGTTTGGTTATACAAAGTAAAAGCATACTTTTCAGTATAACCCCAACAGACGATCAAAGACTGTTGTGGATAGAGGCTTGACACCATCCATGTGATGACGCTGCAAGAGCTCAACGGTGTACTTATATTGGGAAAGGAAGAGACTCTCTTTGCACGTGGCAACTTCAACTCCGAGAAAATAGGAGAGTGAACCGAGGTCTTTCACAACAAAGTGGGATTGAAGGTATGCAATAATTCTCGTCGTCTGAGCGGGATCAGAACCTGTGATTATTAAATTATCTACATATATTAGAACAAACATATGTAAAGAATGATTGTGTAGAGAGTTATCCGATAAGGACTGAGTGAAACCGAAGGCAAGCAAGGTGGAGCTTAGCGCATGGTACCAAGCACGGGGTGCTTGTTTTAGACCATAAAGGGACTTGCGAAGCATGCAGACGTGAGTGGGATGTGTAGAATCTTGAAAACCCGGGGGTTGACCCATATAATTAACAGGTTTGTTAAGCGTTCCATGCAAAAAGGAATTGGAGATGTCGAGTTGGCAAATTGGTCAATTGTTCATAAGAGCAACTAAAAGCATTACACGAACGGTTATGGGTTTTACCACAGGACTGAACGCCTCATTATAATCAATTTTAGGTCGCTGATGAAATCCCTTTGCAACTAGACGCACCCATCCAGTAGTTTGTACAGAAAACCCATTTGCAGCCAATGATATTTACTTTAGGAGAAGGGGGCGGCGAGATTCCAGGTGTCGTGCTTAAGTAAAGCAGTGAACTCATCAAACATGGCAACGCGTCATTGCTAATGCATTAGGGCTTTAGAGACACATCATCAGGCAACAGGTATTTTGTGGACGTATCCAGTAGCTTATGTTTGAATATGTTATTCTTGTTGCGTGTGATCATGTGATGGGTTTGAGTAGGCGGGGTTTCAATCATAGTGGAAACCAAAGTCGTGAGTGGCGTTGTTGGCTGAGATGCAGACCCCTTCGGGGAATCATGCAGGGGGTGCGAAGCTGGTCCATGATCGGTTGAGCATGCAGAGACCTGGAGTTTGGCAGCACAAGCAATCGAGCATCAGGAGTGGAGGCAACCTGTTGAGATTGAGTCCACCATTCTCGGGCTAGAAATCGATTCTCTATTAATTGAATAAGCATTGATTGAAACAACTCCTCATTTTGAGGGTCGAAGAATTTGTTCGCGCTTTGACTCGTCGAGTATCCAAGAAAGAGGCATGGACGAGAGGAATAGTCAAGTTTCCTTTAGTGTAGGGCTTTAGCCAAGGAAAGCAAAGACATCCAAAAGACTCAAAGCTTTCGTAAATTCGGTGGACGATTGAAGAGAACCTCGAAAGGGGAACGACCCTGCAAAACTACAGTAGGCACCCGATTTATCAAATACATGGTTGTTAGGAAAGCATGCGACCAGTACTAGGGAGTCCAGAATGGTGGAGTAAATCTCTGCCTGTTTCACGAATATGACAGTGATGTTGTTCGGACGTACCATTTGTTGAGGTGTGAGAGGAGTTGTGTTAAGCCAATTAATACCATTTGAATTTAGATAAGCCCGTAAAGCCAGGTATTCACCCCCATTATCACTATATACGTTTTTATTCTGGAAATCAAATTGTTCTTCAACTAACATGCGAAACTGATGGAAAATCGAGGCAACTTGAGACTTAGCAACATTGAAAGGTGAAAAACGTGACATTGATTCTGCTGCATTTTGCGCCCATATATACAAATACAATTTAAACTTGGTCAATACCCTATCATATTTACAGGATATACTATTAATTACGTACAAATCAATTACTCAACTAATTTCTGAATCATAGGAGAATATTTTGGGAGGATTATTTTGAGAGTATTCCTTAATAACAATATCCGCCGGAAAGTCCCAAATTAAAACGGCAAAATGACATTGTTCCGATCGATTTTTGATTAAAATTGGATATTGTCAAAGTTATTAATTGGAACTAAATCGACAACAAAAAAATTCATGATTTTAAATGTATTTGAGGCAAAAATTGTGGGACCATTTGTGATTCAACCTCACCTACTAATTATAATGATCATGGGGCATGTAATTTTTAATATGATCTACATGATCTGCAGTTTTGGAATGCTATAGAGAATAATTATACTTGTATTCGTAACAATTAAGTCACTGTACTTCCTTTGCTTAATAGTTTGTGAGACATGCATATATATTCTGTTATTTCTACTTTATTTAGATTATTAATTTGTCTTTGTCGGAAATATTAATATTTGACGTACGTACTAGTGTAGTTGTGTGATAATGCAATATTTGGAATAAGTCAACTCTAATAAAATAGTGAAAGATCGACGATACAAGAGTTGAACTATTTTTCCTCAATTACATCTTGTAAAACAACAAACCAAAAAACATAAAACGCTCTTTAGACAAAGAAACTAATTAAAGAAAGAGAATATATTTATATATAAATTATAAGTCTTGATGGATACATGAGAAAACCATATTCTTCATCTACGGATAATTAATTAATTATCTTAAAAACAAAGTAAGCAAATTAAATTAACAATTTTTTTTTATCGATCTCCACCATTATCGACTGATCAACCATCTTCAAACCAACACACTCGGGAAATTGCATGATCCATGACCTGTTAATTAACAATTAACACACAAATTAAATCATAGAAATTAATTAATCCAAAAATTAATTTGATAATGGATATGAAGAATTATTTGTGACAATATCATAGACCGTCTTGTAACTTTGTCGTCCAATTTTAATCAAACAACTTTTTCAATTTTAGCTGGTGCCAATTTTGATTATTGTCACAAAAAATTGTAGGACCTAAATTGAACTTGGGGAGAAGTTACAGGACGATTTTTGATATTATCTCTAAAAGAATTTCAACTTACTAGGGTCTACGATGGTCTGAACGGCGAGGCCATCGAAGTAGCACGATTCACCGACGCTCCTAAACTTGGCCCAATACGAGCTGAAGGCATAGCTGGCGTGCGACGAAACGGACACGGGCTCGTAGCAGTCTTTTCCCGGAGCTAGCTCGTCGCAAGTTCCGTTGCCTTGCTTGCAGGTGAGATCCAAGGCTGCCGCCAGCTCCGACAGCCGCTCTGTCTCGGCCGCCACACACCATATCTTCCCCTCGTAGGGTTTGTGTTGGGATTATACTAGAAAGTATGCTTTTTTACTTTGTATAATCAAAAACTGAATTTCGGACTTATTTACTGAAATAAATTATTTATCACTGATGCTTTAAATATTATCGAATGTTACATATATTTACTGCATAACTGTTCAATAAGTCATACGTGTTACATTGTAGTTAATTTAGTTATACCAGATCACAGAAGATTAAATTAACAGTCCCTTGTAACTAAAAGTACGCCATTCACGACCTAGATGGAAATGAACAACCCATCGTGAAAGGTTGAAGTGTAAGGCTCAGATTGGCTTGTCTTGACCAAGAGATTACACTAGTGCATGACTGATGCACTGAATAGGACCTACAGGAGGACAAATTCTTCAGAACTGAATAAGGAAGAATTAGACCTCAGTGGTTCATTATTTCTTAATCTTCGTTCCTTAAATAGGATCACGTGGGATTGGTAACTATTGCTTTGACTTATCATGGGTAGAGAATCAACGAGATTCAATACTTTTTATCTTGGGCAATATTATTAGTCACATGTGATTGCTAAGATTTAATACGAAGAATCGTGTGCAAGTACGCCTTTTTGATTTGCCCCCTTGGGAGGTTCATAAGCTTTATCATACCAAATCTTGCAAGTGGAATTAGTTTCCGGTATGGATAATAATGTTGAACCGTTCCTTGACCAAGGACAAAAGATATTAATTAATGGAAAGCTATTTCAGTGGCTTGAATTAATTAATTGGCTGGATAATCTTAAACACGGGAAATAATAACCGGGAGCCATATTGACTGTAATATGGGTTAAGATGGATAGTGCAATATTAATTATGTAGTGGGATTAATTAATATTTATGGGCTTGAATAATATTGTGGCTCAATATTAGATATTTAAGGTCCATTAGAAGGTACAATCTTAATTCTCCTAAAGGCCCCATGAGTAGCCCAACATATAGTCCAATAACTGAAAAAGGTGTTTAAAATAAAATAAATATTGTTGCCTATTTTTCCTATTATTTTCGAATTTTATGGATAAAAAGGGGAGAAATATTTTCTTTTAATTTTGTTATGGAATGAAGAAATGTATTCTTGGAATACAAGATTATCTCATTAAATTCAAGAAATCTCCCACTTGGTTATCTATAAGAGAAAATTCGAAAATTTTGAAATATAGTGGGCAAAAGAGATTTTCTTGAAAAGATATTATGGAAGATATGTATTTCTTGAAATACAAGAATATCTCATAAATTCAAGAAGATCCAAATCTTGGATTCTTGGTACCCCATATTTCGAAAATATCCATAATAAAAGAGTAGGTGGGATTTTGTGGAATATTATAATTATGGGAAAAAGAATATAAGAGATATATTCAAGTTTTCTTGGAGATCAAGAAAAGATTTTCCCACATTGTTTTATCACAAAAATTTCGACCACCTTGAGCTCTATAAATAAGGGATGATTCTTTCATTCCCAAGTACAATTCCATGTGCTGGAAAAATTAGTAAATCCACAAAGGTGGTGCAACATAATTTATTTTCCTTTTGTTAATTGTTCACAAGTGTCCTTCCACCGGATAGTCGAACAAGGGCTAAGGGAATACTTGGGAAGTTCTTTTGGTTAGTCTAATCAGCCAGATCACTGCCATCCCAAGAGGTACGTTCACGTAAACTCGTAGAATTCCGCATGCGTAGGATTTACGTGAATTAATATATGCATGATATGTTGTTGAATTATTATTTGAATTAATATAGGATTAATTCATGCTAGTAATAATTATAAGAATTAAATTTATATTTAAATATTCACCCCGAATAGATCTGTGCAGCTCCCTTTTTTAAATCGTTGACATTAAATTTGAAATTGGATAGTAGAGTTGCTAGATCTGTTTTGCAGGTATCCAATTGTCATGGAATTTAATGTGTTTATTTATGCATGCATATAAATTGTGGTTTTTAATTCGATTCGTTCGGATTCATTTTGCCTCGTGAGAAAATCCACGAGTAAAGAGAGCTGCTTAAATGTGTTTAAATAATGACCCACCCCACGTGGCTTATTTAAACTGTTTTGAGATGTTGGCTGATACATGTTCATATTTTTTTTGAGATTTTAATATGATGCATGTGATCGAACCTTGTGATTTTTTTGTGCTTATGCATATTAATTTTTATTTCAGTTCATCATGTCGCAACCTTCTAATCCACTATCGAATGTACTTAAAGACAATTTGCTTTCTGGTGAAAACTATTTTGATTGGAAATACAAACTAAAACCTGTCCTAACCGCATCATCTTCCAAATGGGTACTTGATACACCAAAACCCGAAAAACCAACTAAGGACGCCGGAATATGGGATGAGATGATTTATGGTGAATGGGAGCTGGCAAATGAATTGATGAAGGAAACAATTCTGGCACATCTGTTAGATACGTTGAGATACCTTCATCAAGAATATGAGTTAGCTGCAGACATCTTAAAGAATCTCGAAGCGATGTTCGCACATCAGACCCATATGGTAATCCAAAGTGTGAAGCAAGAAATTGCTGAATTAAAAATGGAAAAAGGGACGACTGCAGCGCAGCATGTCCTTAGGGTTATGGTGTTATTTGATGAACTTGAGATCCTCGGCGAAAAATGTGATTTCAAGACTAAGATTGATTTCATTCTCCAATCCTTACCAAAGAGCTATAATCACCACTATCTTGAGTATCTAATGGAAGATCTAGATTTTACAGTGGATGATCTTGTAAATGCTCTGACTTTGGTTGAAAAGGAAAGGGAGCGCGAGGAAAAGAACTTGGGAAAACAGAAATCTTCTTTTCATCCTAGATCAATTGGTGATAAGGATGATGAAAAGAGAAGAAGGTTAAACCAAGAAGACTCAACATCAAATAAAAGCATGGGATCAAGCATGAGGAAAACTTTGGAAAGAGGGAGAGTAGGACACTCGAGGTCAGCCTGTTCCAATCCCAAAAGGAAAGGAAAGAAAGGTAATTCTCACGCACTAGTTGTTGAAACTTGTTTAGCGGCGTATGCCTCCCATTTATGGGTGGTGGATACGGGATCCACTGATCATGTTTGTTTCACATTACCCGACAACTAAGTGGAAGTGAGATCCTCATCACACTGGGCGATGCTACGAGAGTGGCAGCTGAAGGAGTGGGAGAAGTGCACCTGTCTTTTGAAGACAGAGTTTTAATTCTAAGAGATGTTCTTTACGTTCCGAGTTTTAGAAAGAATTTAATTTCAGTTTCTAAACTTTTTCATGATGGATATTCGGTTACTTTTAATAAAGTTGTTACCATTTCTCTTTTTGATAAATTTATCTATCATGGAACGTTGTCGAATAATCTCTATACAATTAAATGTGCACACCACTCACGAAATGCATCCTATAACACATCAACTGTTTCCGAGAAAAGAAAACGTTCATCAGACGTGAACGAGACACTTCTTTGGCATCTAAGATTGGGTCATATAAATCCAAAGAGGATCCAAAGGTTGGTGAAAGACGGTTCACTGGAGCTTCTCCAAGTTGAACCAATTCCAACATGTGAATCATGTTTGGAGGGTAAAATGACCAAGAGGGCATTTGGAGCCAAGGGGAATAGAGCCAAAGAAGGGTTAGAGATCGTTCACACAGATGTATGTGGTCCAATGTCAACCAAAGAAAGAGGAGGTTATGAGTATTTTGTCACTTTTATTGATGATTACTCAAGGTACGGTTACATTTTCCTTATGAAGCATAAATCTGAGACCTTTGAGAAATTCAAAGAATTTAAGGCTCAAGCAGAGAATCATAGGGAAAAACGTATCAAGTCTCTACGATCTGATCGTGGAGGCGAATACCTCAGCGATGAGTTTTTGAACTACTTATCTGATGAAGGGATTGCATCCCAGCTCACTGCACCCGGAACCCCTCAACAAAACGGGGTTGCAGAGCGAAGAAACAGAACTCTTTTGGAAATGGTTAGATCTATGATGAGTTATGCGGATCTTCCCAAGTCGTTCTGGGGTCATGCCTTGAAAACAACAACTTACATTCTGAACTTAGTGCCATCCAAATCGGTTCCCAAAACTCCCAAAGAATTGTGGACCGAGAGCAAGCCTAGTATGAGACACATGAGAATTTGGGGGTGTCCGGCCTACGTGTTGGACAAGGAAGCCGGTAAATTGGATCCTCGATCAGAATTATGGGTGTTTGTAGGATACCCTGTTGGTCCCGGTGGGAAAACCCATTTTGCGCGTGCGGAAGCAAACATAAAATTTTGATGCATATAAAAACAGGGGTGAAGGAATGGTGATTACAGATTTTTTCGTTTTAAGCTCATGTGTTGTGTTTTGCTTATAATTGAATGCGTATGACAATATAAGAACATAAAGCAATAAAGAACACAACAAAGTATAGGGGTTCGGAGACTCAAGCTCCTACATCCACTCTCCCTGTTCCTAGGGAAATTCCTTTATCACTTCCTTGAGCTTTCTGACTACCTCGCGTAGTTTACTTAGTCAACTCGGCCCTGAGCTTTCTGACTACTCCACGTAGTTTACTTACTCAACCCGACCTTGAGCTTTCTGACTACCTCTGTAGTTTACTAACTCAAATTGGACTTATCACCCTCACACGGGATTGCCTAATCAACTACCTCACTTCACCACTAGTTATCTCTTACGAGAATGGGTTTGGGTTTGGTGTTGTCTCCAACTATGGTGAGATTTTCCCTTACAATGGTTTAGCCTCAACGCTAAGGTTGGGAAAATCTCTCTAAGCTTAAGATACATCGTGGGTAGCTTAGGTTGGGTTCTAGAACATTCTTTGAATATATATGTATATCTACAGACTTGTGTTCTAGGGTGGGAATGCTTTGGGTATAACTCTCTTTGGCTCTGTAGCATCTCGTGATATATTCTCCACGCATCCACCTCTTTAATTTGATGAAAGACCTTGTATTTATAGTGTGGATTTGAATGTTACCGTTGGAGAGAATCACATTCAAATCCATACTATTCTTGTAAGTACAGCAACTTCTTCAGTCGGGTTGTCTTCCTCTCATTGGTCCACGCCACCGATTCTAACGGCTATATTCCTCGATTCCTCGCCTTGGAATCATTCAGATTCTCTCGAGTCTCGGTGTCTTCGTAGACATACTAAGTCTTGATTCTATCCGAGTCTTGAGTTTATCCCGAGTCTCAATTTCTCATCCCGAGCCTCGGGTTTATCTCGAGCCTCGGATACTTGATTCAATGAGACTTCTCTTGTGGACCTTTGTCGACATCAGTATATCGACACTCAGCCGAGTTCGATTCTCTGGTCGGACATCCCCGACCTTCAAAGTCACTTTGACTCAAAGCTATCTCGATTTCTTCTTCGCCGATTTGATCCTTTCGACCGATCCGATCAACACTTCTTCGCATCAATATCTCGGGATAGCATCAGTCAAGACATTAGGTTTAGCATATCGGTTTAGCACATCCGATCTCAATCACGTCCGATCTTGATCATCCCCGCTCATCTTCATATCCGATCTCGATCGGTCCCCATCTATCCTCTTATGATCCGCAACCTTCTCTCCGATCTTCCTCGTCGGTTTCTTCCGATCACTTTGTCCGCTTCTTCCGATCACCATATCACTGACTGCTCTTCCGATCATCCGATCAGTCGGTTTTCATCCGATCTTCCGATCACCGGGCTTAGCTTTTCTTCTCTTCCGATTTTGCACAACTCATCAGTTAACTCGGAACTCATCTAACTCATCTGATCTCGATCAGTCTTGTCTCATGTTTCGTCGATCTCGATCATCTACGCCCCATTTCGTGAGTTCCCCTCAACTTGTTCTTTCATTCCCCCTCAACTTGTTATCTGTAAATTAGCTTCAATAACACAGGTTGATAATGTTTTGGCATAATTCATCAAAACTAAAATATCCCAACATACCCCTAGGGAACAAAAGGGTGTATGTTCTATGGTCCCGAAGATCAAAAGGTGGTCATAAGCACCCACTTTAGATTTTTGGAAGAAGACTATATGAACGAAAGAAAACCCAGAAGTGAGATTACCTTAAATGAGCTAAGAGGGCAAACCTCAATGCCAACTGTACTAAATGATATACCAAACGACACGCTTTTACAACCGGAACCTTGTCATAGTGGGAGGGTTGTAAGACAGCCCGAGAGATTCATTGGAATAGGAGAGTCCTCGGACTTAATTCCCGGACAAGACGAATCAGACCCATGGACATATGATGAGGCACTCCAAGACAAGGATGCAGATTCTTGGCAAACATCAATGAAAGCCGAAATGGGTTCTATGTTTCATAACAGAGTGTGGGAGCTAGTCGAACCACTTAATGGGGTCAAACCCATTGGATGCAAGTGGGTATATAAGAGGAAAAGAGGACCGGACGGGAGGGTGGAAACCTTCAAAGCAAGACTAGTGGCGAAAGGTTATACTCAGAAAGAAGGGATCGATTATGAGGAAACTTTTTCGCCAGTAGCCATGCTTAAGTCCATCCGTATTCTCTTATCGATTGCTGCGCATTTCGACTTTGAAATCTGGCAAATGGATGTCAAGACAGCTTTCCTTAACGGAAGTCTTGATGAAGAGATCTATATGCAACAACCCCAAGGCTTCATTGAAAAAGGCCAAGAACACCTAGTTCGTAAACTCAAGAAGTCCATTTACGGACTCAAACAGGCATCCAGAGCTTGGAACCAATGTTTTGATCATGTTATAAAGTCATATGGGTTCGATCAAAACGAGTTTGAAAGTTGTGTGTATAAAAAGCGTGTCGGAACTGCATTGGTATTAATAGTACTATACGTAGATGACATTCTGATCACCGGGAAATAATGTAAAGGTGTTATCAGACGTAAGGGCATGGCTTTCAAAAAAGTTTGATATGAAAGACTTAGGGGAAGCCGGAAACATCCTTGGGATCAAGATCACTCAAGATCGCAAGAAAAGGATGATCGGCTTATCGCAAGCTTCATACATAGACACTGTCTTGAAATGATTCAGCATGCAAGATTCCAAGAAAGGCTTCGTACCTTTCAGGCATGGAATCCATCTATCCAAGAAAATGTCCCCTAAGACGCAAAATGAGATAGATGACATGAAAGACATTCCTTATGCTTCGGTTGTCGGAAGCCTTATGTATGCAATGCTGTGTACGAGACCGGATATCTGCTTTGCCGTAGACATGGTGGCAAGATATCAAAGTAACCAGGGGAAAGATCATTGGACGGCAGTTAAAAACATTCTGAAGTATCCGAAAAGAACTCGGGATAGAATATTGGTTTATCAGTCAGATAGTCCAATCCCCATCGGCTACACGGACTCGGATTTCCAATCAGACATAGACTCCAGAAAATCTACCTCCGGTAGTGTGTTTTGCATGGGGTGAGGAGCCGTGACATGGAGAAGCGTCAAGCAGAAATGCATCGCAGATTCTACCATGGAAGCCAAATATGTAGCTGCTTGCGAGGCAGCGAAAGAAACGGTTTGGCTCAAGAACTTCCTAGTGGACTTAGATGTGGTTCCGAATTTGCCCACCAGAATCACTGTTTATTGTAACAATGCCGGAACAGTTGCAAATTCAAGGGAACCAAGAGCCCACAAAGCCAGCAAACACATTGAAAGGAAATACCATCTTATACGAGATATCGTTAAGAGAGGAGATATAGATGTGGCAAAGATAGCGTCTGAGGACAACCTAGCAGATCCATTCACAAAGAGTCTGCCTCTGAATACATTCTAGAGACATGTGGAAGGAATGGGTGTCAAGACCGTTGTCAATCTGCTTTGAGTAAAAGTGGGAGAAATTATTAGGTTCGTGTATGTGACATTAGATGTCACAGACTACACGAGACATGTTGTAGTATACTTAAAAGCAGACTTTGAGTATAAGTGGGAGATTGTTGGGATTATACTAGAAAGTATGCTTTTTACTTTGTATAATAAAAAACTGAATTTCGGACTTATTTACTGAAATAAATTGTTTATCACTGATGCTTTAAATATTATCGAATGTTACATATATTTACTGCATAACTGTTCAATAAGTCGTACGTGTTACATTGTAGTTAATTTAGTGATACCAGATCACAGAAGATTAAATTAACAGTCCCTTGTAACTAAAAGTACGCCATTCACGACCTAGATGGAAATGAACAACCCATCGTGAAAGGTTGAAGTGTAAGGCTCAGATTGGCTTGTCTTGACCAAGAGATTACACTAGTGCATGACTGATGCACTGAATAGGACCTACAGGAGGACAAATTCTTCAGAACTGAATAAGGAAGAATTAGACCTCAGTGGTTCATTATTTCTTAATCTTCATTCCTTAAATAGGATCACGTGGGATTGGTAACTATTGCTTTGACTTATCATGGGTAGAGAATCAACGAGATTCAATACTTTTTATCTTGGGCAATATTATTAGTCACATGTGATTGCTAAGATTTAATACGAAGAATCGTGTGCAAGTATGCTTTTTTTTATTTGCCCCCTTGGGAGGTTCATAAGCTTTATCATACCAAATCTTGCAAGTGAAATTGGTTTCCGGTATGGATAATAATGTTGAACCCTTCCTTGACCAAGGACAAAAGATATTAATTAATGGAAAGCTATTTCAGTGGCTTGAATTAATTAATGGGCTGGATAATCTTAAACACGGGAAATAATAACCGGGAGCCATATTGACTGTAATATGGGTTAAGATGGATAGTGCAATATTAATTATGTAGTGGGATTAATTAATATTTATGGGCTTGAATAATATTGTGGCTCAATATTAGATATTCAAGGTCCATTAGAAGGTCCAATCTTAATTCTCCTAAAGGCCCCCTGAGTAGCCCAACATATAGTCCAATAACTGAAAAAGGTGTTTAAAATAAAATAAATATTTTTGCCTATTTTTCCTATTATTTTCAAATTTTATGGATAAAAAGGGGAGAAAGATTTTCTTTTAATTTTGTTATGGAATGAAGATATGTATTCTTGGAATACAAGATTATCTCATTAAATTCAAGAAATCTCCCACTTGGTTATCTATAAGAGAAAATTCGAAAATTTTGAAATATAGTGGGCAAGAAAGATTTTCTTGATTTTCTTGAAAAGATATTATGGAAGATATGTATTTCTTGAAATACAAGAATATCTCATAAATTCAAGAAGATCCAAATCTTGGATTCTTGGTACCCCATATTTCGAAAATATCCATAATAAAAGAGTAGGTGGGATTTTGTGGAATATTATAATTATGGGAAAAAGAATATAAGTGATATATTCAAGTTTACTTGGAGATCAAGAAAAATTTTTCCCACATTGTTTTATCACAAAAATTTCGACCACCTTGTGCTCTATAAATAAGGGATGATTCTTTCATTCCCAAGTACAATTCCATGTGCTGGAAAAATTAGTAAATCCACAAAGGTGGTGCAACATAATTTATTTTCCTTTTGTTAATTGTTCACAAGTGTCCTTCCACCGGATAGTCGAACAAGGGCTAAGGGAATACTTGGGAAGTTCTTTTGGTTAGTCTAATCAGCCAGATCACTGCCATCCCAAGAGGTACGTTCACGTAAACTCGTAGAATTCCGCATGCGTAGGATTTACGTGAATTAATATATGCATGATATGTTGTTGAATTATTATTTGAATTAATATAGGATTAATTCATGCTAGTAATAATTATAAGAATTAAATTTGTATTTAAATATTCACCCCGAATAGATCTGTGCAACTTATTCCCCAACAGTTTGTTGTTTACCGGCACTTTTGAATTGGGAAATCCGGCTTTCACTCCATCAGGGCATGTGTTGCTCAAGTCCATCTGTTAAGTCACAAGATTCACTAATACACATTTGGGTTTGGACAGCTGTGAAAAATGACCTTGGATAACTGTTATAACCGCTCTCCAAGTAACAGCTGTCCATGCTTGGACAGCTGATAAAAAACCGTTGTCCAAGAAATCGCACTTGGACAGCGGTTTTGAACCGCTGTGCAAGATTGCAGCTTAGACAACGGTTTTCAACCGCTGTCCAAATTCCTCCCTTGGACAGCGATTTTCAACCGCTGTCTAATATATATTTTTAAAAAAAATCAATTTTTAGGCACGGACCCACCAAGCATCTCATATATAAGCCACCTAGTCTCCCAATTAATTGAGACAATTATTCGCTCCCATGGGGGATCAAACACGGGACCTTGGGCGCCTGAGAGGGGATCAATTCCGCTCGGGCACTTGCTTTCTTGCGTTTACTTAATGAAATTAATTCTATATGTTCTAAAAATTCATTTTTTCTTACAATTTTTTTTTAAAATTCTTTATTTCAATTATCTTATTTATTAATTCAATCACATTTTTATATAATATTTTTTTATATAAATTTAAATTAAATTAAATTATATTAAAATTATATTTTTTACTTGTACTTTTTTTTAACTTCTTTTTTTTAAACTTCTAATACTTTTCCTTCTAAACAATTAATACTTTTCTATCAAAATAAATAATATTTTTCTTTAAACAAGTAATACTTTTTCATCTAAACAAAGTAATACTTTTCTTTAAACAAGTTATACCTTTCTATCTAAACAAGTAATACTTTTCTATTTAAAAAAGTAATACTTTTCTATCTAAACAAATAATACTTTTCTATTTAAACAAGCAATACTTTTCTATCTAAATAAGTAATATTTTTCTTTAAACATGTAATACTTTTTCATCTAAACATGTAATACTTTTCTTTAAACAAGTTATACCTTTCTATCTAAACAAGTAATACTTTTCTATTTAAACAAGTAATACTTTTCTATTTAAACAATTAATAATACTTTTCTATCTAAATAAGTAATACTTACACAAAATTTAATTAATTTATAAGAATATTAAATATTATTGGTATTAATTTATAAGAATTAATAGTGATACAAGTTCGTAAGTGTAATATTATGAATTTAATATTATGAACAAGTTTTACATAAGGGTTTGTGTTAATCTCATTATATAAGACGAATATTAAAAATAAATAACACGAGAATTTAAAGAATAAAATATTTGAATTATATATAAAAAGAATTTACAAAAACAAAAAAATAAAACAAAAAATACAAGCTTTACAAAAAAAAAAAAATTAATTCACTTGGAGAGCGGTTATGAACCGCTCTCCAAGCTTTACCTTGGACAGCGGTTCAAAACCGCTCTCCAAGTACACTTGCACAACGGTTATGAACCACTGTCTAAGCTTTGATCTTGGACAGCGGTTTTTAACCGCTTTTTTTTTTTTTTTTTAATAGAACCGCTCTCCAAGGGACCACTTGGAGAGCTATTCGAAAAAAGAGTTGTCCAAGTGGAACTCTCCAAGCTCAAATGTGTAGTAGTGATTACAAACTAGGTTTTTTTTTTTTTTTGAATTTGATCATTTTAACAAATTGGGATAATTAGGGTGAGGAACTAAAAGCAAATCACGCACAAATTCAAAATTTTGGATTTTTTTTAATTCAATTGTTTTTAGCAAATTGAGATGACTAGAAGAGTAGACAAATGTGCATGTAAAAACAGAAGAATACTTATATACTGGTTCCACATGAATTTTTCGACAACACTTTTGGTACCATGTTCCGAAATGGTCAATCTCTTATGTTCCAATTTTGGCTCCAGAATTCGTTAATTGACCAAAACTCCCATAGGACCACAATTGATCAGAAATGGACCAATAATCTAAAATTTCTCAAAGTGTATGTTTTATGGATCAACATCTGGTATGTACAAACTAATACCACTACACTTATCAACTAATACAATTACACTTATTAATTGAGATCATAACATTAAATGTTATAGGTACTAGTTTATAAAAGTAATAATATCAGTTTATAAATGTAATGGTATGAATTTCATACTATAAACAAGTTTCACAGAATACTTTGTGCTGAATTAAAAATACAATTAACCCAGTTAAAAAATACATGCACATTCAATTTCATTTTGCAACACACTCCAAACATACCTCATAATTCGGGCTTCCGGTGCTATTTGTTGGGATTATACTGGAAAATATGCTTTTTACTTTGTATAATCAAAACTGAATTTTGGACTTATTTACTGAAATAAATTGTTTATCACTGATGCTTTAAATATCATTGAATGTTACATATATTTACTGCATAACTGTTCAATAAATCGTACGTGTTACATTGTAGTTAATTTAGTGATACCAGATCACAGAAGATTAAATTAACAGTCCCTTGTAACTAAAAGTACGCCATTCTCTACCTATATGGAAATGAACAACCCATCGTGAAAGGTTGAAGTGTAAGGCTCGGATTGGCTTGTCTTGACCAAGAGATTACACTAGTGCATGACTGATGCACTGAATAGGACCTACAGGAGGACAAATTCTTCAGAACTGAACAAGGAAGAATTAGACCTCAGTGGTTCGTTATTTCTTAATCTTCGTTCCTTAAATAGGATCACGTGTGATTGGTAACTATTGCTTTGACTTATTATGGGTAGAGAATCAACGAGATTCAATATTTTTTATCTTGGGCAATATTATTGGTCATGTGTGATTGCTAAGATTTAATACGGAGAATCATGTGCAAGTACGCTTGTTTGATTTGCCCCCTTGGGAGGTTCATAAGCTTTATCATACCAAATCTTGCAAGTGGAATTAGTTTCCGGTATGGATAATAATGTTGAACCGTTCCTTGACCAAGGACAAAATATATTAATTAACGGAAAGCTATTTCAGTGGCTTGAATTAATTAATGGGCTAGATAATCTTAAACACGGGAAATAATAACCGGGAGCCATATTGACTGTAATATGGGTTAAGATGGATAGTGCAATATTAATTATGTAGTGGGATTAATTAATATTTATGGGCTTGAATAATATTGTGGCTCAATATTGATAATTCAAGATCCATTGGAAGGTCCAATCTTAATTCTCCTAAAGGCCCCCTGAGTAGCCCAACATATAGTCCAATAACTGAAAAAGGTGATTAAAATAAAATAAATATTGTTGCTTATTTTTCCTAATTATTTTCGAAATTTATGGATAAAAGGGGAGAAAGATTTTCTTTGAATTTTGTTATGGAATGTAGATATATATTCTTGGAATACAAGATTATCTCATTAAAATCAAGAAATCTCGCACTTGGTTATTTATAAAGATAATTTTGAAATTTTGAAAAGATAAAGGGCAAGAAAGATTTTCTTAATTTTCTTGAAAAGATATTATGGAAGATATGTATTTCTTGAAATACAAGAATATCTCATAAATTCAAGAAAATCCAAATCTTGGAATCTTGTCTATGTTTTTCGAAAATTACTCCATAACAAAGAGTAAGTGGGATTTTGTAGAATATTATAATTATGGGAAAAGAATATAGGAGATATATTCAAGATTTCTTGGAGATAAAGAAATGATTTTCCCACATTATTTTTGCCCACAATTTTCGACCACCTATGCTCTATAAATAGGGGATGACTCTTTCATTCCCAAGCACAATTCCATGTGCTGGAAAAATTAGTAAATCCACAAAGGTGGTGCAACATAATTTATTTTCCTTTTGTTAATAGTTCACAAGTATCCTACCACCGGATAGTCGAACAAGGATTAAGGGAATACTTGGGAAGTTCTTTTGGTTAGTCTAATCAGCCAGACCGTTGCCATCCCAAGAGGTACGTTCACGTAAACTCGTAGAATTCTGCATGCGTAAGATTTATGTGAATTAATTATATGCATGATTTGTTGTTGGATTATTATTTGAATTAATATAGGATTAATTCATGCTAGTAATAATTATAAGAATTAAATTTGTATTTAAATATTCACCCCGAATAGATATGTGCAAATTATTCCCCAACACTATTGAGAAGCCCCCAATGCCTCTCAGTCCCTGGCCCTGGCTTCTGATTCTCATCATACAAAGAAAACACGAACGTTGGAATCTCAACCTCCGGCCTTGCCAGCGTCCCAAGCGGCGGCTCTGCCGTCATCTTCTCCACAAGATTACACATATACGTCGCCGCATTATTCACATTCGCCCCCGCCTCATCGATATCCCCCTCATGCGGCCACCTCGTCTCCGCCACCGCAACCCTAATCCCATCAAACCCTAGCTTCCCCATCGCGAACGAAACTGAGTCGACCATCTCATCGAGTAAATTCATGTAATTCAACCCGCTCCCGGGATCCATATACGTGGCGTTCCCCTCCTTCAGCAGCGCAAAATCCAGACTAATATTAGTCGGGTTTTTGGACCACGTGAAGTAGGGGTAAATATTCACGAAGAAAAACGAGTTCATCCCGTTCAAAAACCTAAGCAATGGGACGATCACTTCCTCGGTCGGGATATCCGAACGAAATTTTCCGCCAGAGGGCGGGAAAGTCGACTCGACCACATCCATTGCGACGGGCGTCCCGATTTTAATATTGTGGATGTTGTGCTCTTTTAATGATTTTTTAATGTTGCGCATAGCGGGCACGAGATCTAGCCAGGTTTTGGGGGTGAGGGACGAGAAAACCTCATTTCCCACGAGGATGTAACGGATCTTGGTGTTGGGGTAGTACGCTAGTACGTTATCGTGGACCCACATGTGGGTCGTTGATTGGTTCGAAGCAATGGTGGAGATTTGATCATTGGGGATCATGATTGACACGTGGATGTTTGTGTTTGATAGGAGCTTTAGGACCTCGGGGCTTGCGTCGTAGAGCTTCACGTGCTCGGTGTTGATGGATTGGAGAAATGTGATTGATTGGTAGGGAGATGGGAGGTTGTTTCCTAAGCGCCCATAGTTTATGCCTATCTTGTTTGAGCCTAGTAATGCATCTGCATATTTGTCAACAACAAGAATTACACAAACTCTCTTATAAAACTTGTTTATAGTATCTATTGATTTTTTACACAAACCTTCGTATGAAATTTGTTCATAGTATGAAATTCACACAATTACACTTATAAATTGATATTTTTGTTAATCTTATAAACTAGTACCAGTATTTAATGTTATGATCCCAGTTTATAAATGTTATGATATCAATGGATAAGTGTAGTGGTGTTAGTTTGTAAGTGTACTAGTGTAAATTTGATACTATGAACAAGTTTCATCGAAGACCTACTCTATTTTTAAATGTATCTCTTGTTTCATTGAACAATGTTACTTGTTTTCCTTAAATATTCTTTATCTTCACTAAATATTAATTATTAGCTGTTTTCAATAAACAATCATATTTTTTAGTAATAATATTATTTGTTTCTATTGAACTGTACCATTGTTAGGAATTAAAGCAAGCAATTATAGGAGAAAATAATGGAAACAACGAATTAAGGAACACACAATTTGGTTACCCAATTCGTCAAACTGACTACATCTGGGGGCACTACCAAGCCAGGAGAGATCTACTATATCGTATAAGATAGTGCAAGTAGTGCAAGATACAATGGGGAGTCGGGGGTTATTTATACAAAAACCCGAATCGAAATCGGGCCAAAACCCTAGATTTGGCCCATCCTGACCAAAACCCTATTTCGTTCCAGGCCTCCGAACCGCCGACCTCAGCCCTTTGGTCGGGCGGTTCGCCGATCACATACATTGCTCAAGCGCCCTCACGGCGCCGATAGGGGCGCCCACCGAGCACACTTTCGACCTCGAAGGCCGGGTCGAAGCCTCCTCACGCCTCGCATCCCGCTTTCACTCAAGCTCCATAACCCAACAATCTCCCACCGAGATCGAACCGAGATCGACATCGCGCGGAAGTGCAAGACCTCAACTAGGTCGAACGCCTTGTCCTCCTTGACTCATTCCGAACGCCTTGTCCTCCCCGACTCATTCCGAACGCCTTGTCCTCCCCGGACTCATTCCGCAACTCGACTCCAACAATCCCAACAATCTCCCCACCGAGGTCGACTCAACTATAACTCGCCTTCCCAATCTCTCATCGGCAAGAAAACCACGCACTTCGAAAGCAATGTCCCTCAACGCTCGACTTCGAATCCACACTTGATCCAAGCAACGCCCCACAACATCCTTCTCGAACTCGTCGCATCATGCCCACAAGACCGCAACACGGACCCCTCACGTCCATTCGATCCAAGCAACGCCCCATACTCATGAATCGCCTACGAACCCGCCGACTTGGGGCTTTTGTCTAGCGGTTTTGTCGACCAACCAAATTTTGCTCGAAAGCGCCAGGGCGTTTCTCGGATGTTCAAATGGTTGTTTCCGCCGCAAGACATCTTGAACGACAAATCAAATTGCTCCATCAAACTTCTCAACAGGCGATTTCCCTTCAAGCCATCATAATTGCTCTCCACAGATCCCTTGAGCCTGATGCTCTGATACCAATTGTTAGGAATTAAAGCAAGCAATTATAGGAGAAAATAATGGAAACAACGAATTAAGGAACACACAATTTGGTTACCCAGTTCGTCAAACTGACTACATCTGGGGGCACTACCTAGCCAGGAGAGATCTAATATATCGTATAAGATAGTGCAAGTAGTGCAAGATACAATGGGGGAGTCAGGGGGTTATTTATACAAAAAACCCGAACTGGAAAACTGGGCCAAAACCCTAGATTTGGTCCATCCTGGCCGAAACCCTATTTCCGCGTCCAGGCCTCCGGAACCGCTCGACCTCATCCCTTGGTCGAGCGGTTCTGCTCGATCACATACATTGCTCGAGCGCCCTCATGGCGCTGGATAGGGGGGGCGCTCGACCGAGCACACTGCCGACCTCGAAGGCCGGGTTGAGCGCCTCCTCGCTCAAGATCCTGCTTTCACTCAGGCTCCATAACCCAACAACCATTTGTATCAATTTTATATTATTCACAAATTTTACAGAAGAGTTACTCCAAAATTTATGACGAGAGGAATGAGAATTCAAGGTTTTAATAACAATAATCGTTAGGTAATTTATGTCCTATCCAAATTTTGTGTTATAATTCTTGTCCAAAAGAACCAAGATTGGAAAAGGCTTAAACATATTGGACAAAAATTGGATAATAAAAGTCTAAAATCAAAAGAGCAAACAAGAAAAAGTAAAAACATAAAGGACCACATTGAAAAAAGTAACAAATACAGAAGAATCTTACTTGAGGAGGAAATAATGTAGAAGAGGGACAATGTAAAAACCGCCTTCATCGTTGCTTTGTTTGTGCACATGCTGACAAATTAATATTGTAATAACATGAGAGAGAAGAATATGATGATTATTAGGAGATGGAAGGGAGGTATATATATATATATGTAGTGAAAATATGGTGCAGAAATTGTTGAACTACCAAATTAAACAAGTGGTAAATGATCTTTTTGTGACAGACTTATTAAACAATTGCGAATTGTGAAATTCAGTTTTGATTGATTATGGTTAGTAAAGCATTGGGTTATTAGATTGGTTGATTTTAGCTAGGTAATTTGGTTGTCATGTTTTCTGGGTTATTGTAAGAAACGATTAGAGAAAAAGAGGCGCCAGGCGTGTGATATACAAATCCTCATTGTAATCCAACTAATTAATTCCAACTATGATTAATTTATCACAACTCATCTTTTTTGCATTGATCTTGTGTATTATTTTAAATATTTACTTGACATGTAGTATTAAAAAATAGGGATTAAGTTTTTTGTAGTTCAGTAATTTTGTTTCGCTTTGAAATTGGTATAGTGTTTTGACTTTTTTATTTTGATCATGTAAGTTATAAAAAAATTTAAAATTGGTCAACAGCATGTCACCAAACAGGTAACCAACACTTATATAATTATTTTATTTTTTTCTTTAATTTCGTAAAGTCACCTGAACTTTTTTAATCCTAATAATTTTGGATCAAGATTTTTCTGCGTATTTTTTAGAGAGGAAAAGTGGTTTTCTGTGTAATTTGATTAATTTTTTTTATTTTCCAGTCAGTTTAGACCCAGTAAACCGATCCGATTCACTTTGTTTTTAATATATAAATTATTTTTAAACTCAACCTAAAACCCGATCAAAATTATAAGAATTAAAAAAATTTAAGTGACGCTTCGAAATTAAAGAAAAAAATAAAATAATTATACATGTGACAGTTACCTGCTGCAGCAGGTCAGAGGACCAACTTCAAAATTTTGAAAATTTACAGGACCAAAATTAAAAAGTCAAAACAAGCAGAACCAATTACAAAACGATACAAAGTTACTGAACTATAAAATACTTAATCCCTAAAAAATATATAATTAACGGCCGGAATATATCATATGTCCACACGATTGTTAATGATTCAAAATATGATCATATGGTAAAATGATATGCAACTCAAGAAATGGAACAGAGGAAATGAACTGATCATTAATTTTCTCTAACAAACTATGAATTGCGCCAGAGAATTTTCAGTTTTCTGAATGGACCTATGAAACGATGCGAGTAATATGATAATTTCACTTGTCCGTACTCTGGTGACACTGGCCATCATATTCATTCATGGATTTTTTTTTTCTTTCTAAAAGTCATTCATCTGAGTTTTTTTTTTTATAACTTGGTATCCGGCAAAAGGATCGATTAATTTGGGGGACTAAAACCCATCATCCACTAGTGAGACTTCACTTCAAGTCAGAGCAAAACTAATAAATGAAAATTAATTTCACATTTTTTTATAAACTCAAATTTTATATGAGATGTAATATTTTGTTCAATTCTCATTGAAAGCATCCACCCCTATTCAATGAGAATAATGTATTTTTAGGACAATAACTTAGAAGGGGTTGTGCTTTAAAAACAATAATTTTATGAGCTTTGAAATGGACAATATATTTTAAAATCTATAAATATAGAACAATCAAGTTCGAATATTGTCTTCAAACTCAATCCCCCTAAATTATTTTTCTAAAAAATTAATTTTATCCACATATTAAATTGTCAACTCGATGAGTCTCCTCTCAATGATGAAATAAAAATACTAAGCACACAAGTGAGAGAGAATGTTTGAAAAATTAAATAAACAAATTAATATAATGTTTACACTACTGTATAAGTTCGAACTTTTAGGGTGAGATGAAATTTTTTCGAAGACGTAGAATGTCCACTCCAAAACGAAGTAGAATGTCCACTCCAACCTCATTCTAATATCAAAATAAAATATTGATGTACATTATTTCTTTCATATATATATATATATCGAGTTCAATTATTTCAAACTAACTTTATTTAAGTCTGGTTACGCAGTTATTCGGATAAATAATTTAAAACCTTTTGTATTTAAATTCACAAGGACTACTGGATTAGTCGGTTTAATTTGTAGGCAACTTTGTACATATGAAAAATTATTAGATTATGGGTGAAATTCTACATATGTAAAATAAAAGAATATTTTATTACATATGAAGGTTGAGGAAGGAGGAGAATCAAAACTTTACCCAACTCTCGATGTCTTAGTTTCACGCTATTTATTTTATCTGATTAAAGTATAACTATCATGTCCAGCTGGTAAGAAAGAATTAAAGCTATATACAGCCTGGAATTCATCAATATAAAGTAATTAAAACCGCCAGAAAACGTGGCTAATATGCAATGAATATTTTATTGTATTTTACATAATTTTTAATAAATTTTAAAAAATAAATATGTAATATTAATAATAAAAGTAAAAAAAAAAAAATTACAAATCTTAGAAGATCAAGTTATTTCTATGCGGGTCTTACCAAAAAGGGATTAAGTTATTTCGGGAAATATATTCAACCAATCCCAATTCTTTTACCCATTAACATCTTAGAAGATTTTACAAAGCTGTTATCGCTTAGTTTTCGACTTTTCGGGAATATCTTAGCGGATGAATTAGTAGTTGTTGTTCTTGTTTCTTTAGTACCTTCGGTGATTTCTATCCCCGTCATGTTCCTTGGATTAGTTACAAGTGGTATTCAAGCTCTTATTATTGCAACTTTAGCCGCGACTTATATAGGTGAATCCATGGAGGGTCATCATTGAAATAGCTTTTTTTTTTTTTGCTTAGCGCAAAGCAATGTATGCACGACTCAAGATGATTTACTTAAGGAATAGAATTATACAAGACTCTATATACGATAGAAAAAAATAGGAACAAAAAATTAATTAATTACGAGATTAGAGGGTTGTAAAAAAAAAAAGAAAGAGATCTAAAAGATCTTTTTCCTAAAATTCTCTTTTTGTCCACTTAATATCCTACCTTTCCTAGACAAATATTCATTGATATATTTGACAACGTGTGATTAAATAAAAAACAAGAGAGGGTTCTACTTTACAGTTAATTTTATTCAACAATTGACCAAAAGATTTTTTTAATAAATAAAAAATTGCATGAACTTAGATCAATCAAATTGGAAATAATAATATTTCTATGCAATAATTCACACTAATCAATTGAATTTACCCATTTAGATTGTATTCCCCAATAGACAAAACGGAAGTGAGATAATTTACAAAAAAAAAGGATTCCTAAAAAAGTGGATTGGTTGTCGAATCCGATTGAATCAGATGGTTTACGTTATGGAAGAAAGACATATATATGTGATATTAGATATTGACTCGTTATATATATGAACTAAATATATATTTCATTTGCCCTACTCCTGTGTGTGAGTTCCAATAGAAGTCCTTTCATATCGTCGTGGCTGTGAATTGGCTGAAAAAAGAGATGAAATCCAGAAAAGATGGAAGAATTGAAATAACAGTTCGAAACCCCGAAATAAAGTTCTACGGATTCACAAAAACTCTGTGAGTAGGAATTAAAAAAAAAAAGATATCGAAGTCGTTTTGATGATTCAATAATATTCTTACTAAAATTCTAAGTTCTTAGTTATTTCCACTGGATGAATCCTATCGACGGAATATTTAAGTCCTGCCTAAATCGTTGGTTGATTGTATCATTAACGATTTCTTTTTGTTGGTATGAAGAATTTATCATGAATCCACTGATTTCTGCCGCTTCCGTTATTGCTGTTGGCTTGGCATTAGGGCTTGCTTCTATTGGACCTGGAGTTGGTCAAGGGACTACTGCGGGTCAAGCCATAGAGGGTATCGCGAGACAGCCCGAGGCAGGGGAAAAATACTAGGTACTCTATTGCTTAGTTTAGCTTTTATGAAAGCTTTTAACGATTTATGAATTGGTTGTAACACTAACACTTTTTGTTGGTCCCGGTGAAAACGAGTCTTACACGTGTATGGGGGGAGGAATACACGTGTTCAGTGATTTTAAAACTTTTTCTTACTGAGGTCAGCTTGGGTCAGACAATCCTGAAGATTAGGTTCTCGAGAAGCACGATCGCTTCCGAGTCAAAGTCTATCGAGACAAAGATCCCGAGCCGCTTTCGATACCTCGATAATCCCAACCGAGTCCTCGAAAAAGTCAGAGATCCCGAGTTGCTTGGATCGATAACTAACTTATCAATCCTCGTAAGAGAGTTCACTTTTGGTAACTATCTGCTCTAGCTACTCACGATCGTCTGGAATGGTTGGCCTTAGTTTATACTGCTTTTAAGCTTTCACGAAAACCTTCCCCTTATGAAATAGTGATTAGGTCAGGATTCACTTATGCAACTTCAAAGGATTGATTCCAACCAATATTAGTGAAAAGTATGCTTTCAAAATCGAGTCAATGCAACAGCTTAAGCACGATAAGGAAAGCAATAAAGAACACAAAGAAGCTTATAGTGGTTCGTAGACTCAAGCTCCTACATCCACTCTCCCCGACTCTTCGTGAGAAAATTCACTATCAACTTCGAGCTTTCCAGACTACCTCGTAGTTTACTTACTCAACTCAAACCCGAAGCTTTCGACTACTCCACGAGTTTACTTACTCAACCCGACCTTGAGTTTTCTCGACTACCTCCGTAGTTTACTTACTCAATCACACACAAGCTTTCAGACTACCCTCAGAGCTTACTAACTTCTCCTCTAGAGTTTTCTCGACTACTCCGCCAGTAGTTTACTAACTCTTTACAACTCTACTCACCAACAAACACACTCCAACTACCTTCTCAAGGGGTTTGGGGTTTCTTGGTTGGTTTCCAACTAGATGAGAGATATCCTTTACAATGAAGCACAATGCAAAGGGTTAGGATATCTCGACTAAGCTTTGATAAATCTTATCAAGCTAGGTTTAGTAAAGTGAGCTCTTTCAATATAGAAGCACTTGGGAAATTCAAGGTATTTCGAGTGTTTTAACTTTTGCAAGAATAAGTTTGAGCTCTTGAGTTGCGATAAATTTCCCCGTAACCTTACGATGTAGAGGGTCACCAAGATTTATATAGGCATACACCGGGGTTACTCTTGAAAACTATCCGTTGGAGAGATAACTTCGTGAGTTCCCTCTTATGGTGTGTGAGAAACGACTATATTTAGGGTTTGAAACTCCCTAACACGTTTTAGGCAATAGCCTTACATGTAGCCGGTCTTCACTTTTTGCAGTCTGGAACTATCGTACATCTGACATCTTTTTTCCGACCGCCATCGCCGTCGATTATCGGTATGGTACAAATGTCGTCTTCCTCTTTTTTGACTTTTGTCTCCAAAGAAAAGGTAGACACCTTTCAACGGCTCTTTTGGTTACAAACTCTGAGTTTGATATAACCTTAACAACACTTCTGACTTAGTTCCTCTTGTCTGCATTTGAATGTCTTGGCAATATCTAACTTTCTAAGGTATCGCGTTTCTCTCAGTATTGCATCCTTCAGATAGATATATTTAGTGCCTCGGAACATTCCGGTTCATACTGAGCATTCAGTACATTACTGAGTCTTCAGTAATTACTGTGCTTTCAGTATTCTTGATCTTCAAATACTCGATCTTGATCTTTGCGTCTTGAGTCTTCCGAGTCTTCGGGTCTTCGAGTCTTGTGGTCTTCGAGTCTTGAGTCTTCAATCTTCGAGTCTTCGAAGTCTTGATTTATATCGACCGATATCTTCGAGTCTTCATGCCGAGTCTTCGCCTCGGTTTCTATATCGAGTCTTCAAGATCTCGATTTCGAAGTTCAGAGACTTCAACTTGATATCAAAAACTTCAAAGATCTTCAGAAACATACTGAGTTCTTCAGAGTCTTCTGAACCTATCCTGAACTATATCTGCTGACTATACATTTTGCAGATAACATCCTGAATACTCTAAAACTGAATCCTGGCTCATCTATCAAGATCATTACTGAACATGTCATACTCAGGGGTTTTGGGATCTTAATCAAAATCATATAATCTTTTATTAAATTCATCTCCCAACACTTTTATTTGCGAATCCTTTTGTTTAATCTTAGAAATAGGAAAATTTGTATTTTTCCTATTTTATTGCCTTGGACTTGTCGTTTGCTTTTTCAAATTAGATCACGATTTCACTCCGACAATTCCTTATTCGTTGAGAAAATAACCTACGGAAAGGGCTGATTTGCAGATGAAGAATTAGTATGCCGACTCGCTTTCATCCTTCCCGTTCGTAGTCCAAGGGAAAATCTCTTTTTTATGAGGTGTTGCAACAATGAAGGGGTAGTTCATACTTTAACTCGAAGATTTTTTGACTCGATTTCACAAAAAAAAATAGAATAAATAAAAAAGAGGGGCAAAGTGATAGAAAAAGAACTCTCGTCGATTTTTTAGTCTATCTATAAGAGGAGATTATATGAAAAATGTAACCGATTCTTTCGTTTCTTTGGCCACTGGCCATCTGCCGGGAGTTTCGGATTTAATACCGATATTTTAGCAACAAATCCAATAAATCTAAGTGTAGTGATTGGTGTATTGATCTTTTTTGGAAAGGGAGTGTGTGTGGGTTGTTTATTTCAAAAATAGGTTGTATCCTATCAGCTGTATCCCTTGGATGGGTGCGTGCATGATCACACAAATTACTTCTTAATAAATTATATGTAAGAACCGCTACATTTCGTGATTAATTGGTAAATCCACTTTGATTCTCTAGCAACCAATAATGTGGCGCTGTTAAGATGGTTAAATCAAATCGTTTGAAGTCTACACGCAGCACGATACTCTTTCTACCCCTATGTTAATATATAGGTGGTTTTCATTTAAAATGAATATTTTATCGATATAGAACACCCATCTCGATAAAAAATATGGAACCGCTCGGGTATTTCCCCCTTTTATCCAATGCTGAATCGACGACCTATGCCTTATTGTACCATTTCAGATTTGAACTGAAGAAAAAAAAAAAAAAACAACTTTGCTGACAATTAGATATTTTTGATTTTGTCAGAAGAGTCTTCTAAGTATTTTGTTTTTTCATTAGATTCATTTTTTCATTTTTTTTTTTACTATGAAGAGGATAGGCTCATTACATTCATAAAAAAGCTATGAGAATTGCTCCTAAGTAATTGAGCGTGAGAGCCAAATGAATCGAAAGATTCATGTTTGGTTCGGGAAGGGATTATGGGAGTTTTAAAATAAACGCAAAGGTAATCTACTTTCATTAAGTGATTTATTAGATAATCGAAAACAGAGGATCTTGAATACTATTCTCAATTCAGAAGAACTGCGTGGGGGGGCCATTGAACAGATGGAAAAAGCCCAGGCCCGCTTACAAAAGTAGAAATGGAAGCAGATCAGTTTCGGGTGAATGGATACTCGGAAATAGAATAAGAAAATTTTAATTTGATTAATTCAACTTATAATACTTTGGAACAATTACCAAAAAGGGTCTTACATATTTACATCTTAGAAGTTTTTTTTTTTTTTTTTTACAAATTGGGGTTAATTACAAATTGCAACCTGTACTATTGTGTTTTTTTTACAAATTGCAACCTGTACTATTTTTTATAACAAAATGCAACATGTACTATTAAAAAATGATCGATTACAATCCAAAACTCATATTTTTTGTGAAACTTTCCGGCTAAATATAGTTACAAGTGATATGTTGTGTATACCACAATGCCAAAAAATATTTTAGCAAACATCAAATTGAAGAAATTCAATAAAAAAATTTAAAAAAACATGAGTCGAGGTTGAAATTTGTCAATTTTTATTAGTACAATTTGCATTTTGTTAAAAAAAATAGTACAAGTTGCAATTTGTAAAATACACAATAGTACAAGTTACAATCTGTTATTAACCCTTAATTTTAACTATATTAACATGAATTGTAATTTTTAATTAATTATATAAATATAAAGTATAAAGTTTACGTTTGTACTCTATTTATAGAGTATATTGTTCAAAATCTTGTTTTCAAAATGAGTTTTTTCCTTTATTTGAAGCATGCATTGAATATGCTCTTAATTATACATTGTTATCTAGACTTTAAAACCAAATAAATAAAAGTTCAAGTGCCAGAAATAAATTACAGGGACGACAACGAGACATACCTAAAAAGTAACTCTTAAAAACGAGTACTTTTAAAAAAAATAAATATATTTACATCCAAGATTATATACATTCTCAGCAAACAACTCTACAGTATTTACAGCTACAATTAATCATATATACAAATCAAAATGGGAAATAATAAATTAAATACAAGTGGCAACATAGTTTGTTTTACCACCCAAAAATAGAAGCAAATGTGGTACCAAACGTCTTTCCTTGTTTCCTCCATACTTTATCCCGATTGCGACATCATTCATTTTATCCCATCCCATCTCATCTGTAGTCCGTCGAACCAAACGAGCGTCCAAATCCGTTCGATCTAGAAGGAATGCTCGACTGCGTCCAACTACTATCGTCGAACATTCTCGAAGTTCCTTCCTCAGTTTGCCAATGTCGAACCGTTTGAGAGAGGCTCATTCGTAGATCGATTCCATCACCGTGCTGCTCGTCCTCTTCGGGCTTAGAAGGTTGCCACTGCTCTACAAAAGGGCATAACACATTAACTATGTGCCCCATGTCAGGCCTTTGGTTGGGGTCGCGGGCCGTGCATTGGCCCGCCAGCTTAGCAACCATGCTAATGCTCTCGTAAGTTTTGTCGTCCAGATTTAACATCAAGTCTATGTACTTCTCAAGGGTCTTTCCACAGAACCAAGTCACCAGATGAGACTCCTCGGCTGGCAACGTCTCGTCCAGTGCTTTTCTCCCGGTAATGATCTCCATTAAAACGACCCCGAATGCGTAAACGTCGACCCTTTTCGTCACTCTTCCGGTAGCTGTTACGAGTAAAAGCAAAGCTATTAAATGCAACGTCAAATTTATCAATTTTTCATCAAATGAACTGATACTTTTCTTCACACAAACTAATACTTTTCGTCTGTTTTTTCTATGATTCGCAAAAAAAATATAGAAAAACAGCTTGTTTGAAATATTTTAGTCAAAATTGCAACTGCTGTGCTGAATTGTTATTCTCAATACCTAATGTCAATATCTTGCAATATTAGAATGATCATATGATAATTCCTAAACAGAGGATCACCAAACATGGACTTTCAGTAAATTTAACAAGGAAAGAAAAACATAGGCAGAATTACCAGCATATTCAGGAGCAAGATAACCAAAGGTTCCAGCCAATCGTGTCTCCATAGAAAACACCCCGTCTGGTGCGTGCTTCACCAACCCAAAATCAGCAACCTTTGCTGTCATATCATCTGAAAGAAGTATGTTTGAGGTCTTCAAATCCCTATGGATAAAACAATGCGGAGCTAAGCTGTGAAGATAATCCAACCCTCTTGCTACATCTAAAGCTATTGAAACCCTCTGTTTCCAATTGAGAGGTCGATAACCTACATTTTGCCATTTAAACAAATGCTCTCCTAACGTCCCCTGAGGCATATACTCGTAAACGAGAAGCCTCTCGTTTCCATTGATGCGGTATCCTAGGAGGGCAACCAAATGTCTATGCCTAACTTCAGAGAGAACTTTAATTTCAGTTTGAAACTCGCTCATCCCTTTAGTCATCATTTCTGCACCTTTCATTCTCTTCACAGCAATCTCAGTTCCATCTTGTAATATCCCTTTGTAGACAATCCCAAACCCACCTCTACCCAGTTCATTGTCTTTGCTAAAATCTTTCGTCGCTTTCCTTAGGATTTGGATCGTAAAGGTAGCATTCCCACCTTCAAACATGGGAATTTCACTCTGTGAATGAATAGGGGTGTGTTTTATTTTACAGTAGCATTTGTAAGAAACGACCAACACAACTCCTATAAAACACACAACAGCTACCACCACCCCAACAATGACACCAATCAAATGAGACCGTTTAGACGGCCTACTCGCATCACCCGACAAACCACCATTTTTATCGAGTAAATGATTGCCACTGTACAAAAAACTCACACTATTACGAAAAACCGGGAGGGGCGCTGACAGGTTATTGTTAGACACATCAATAACCTGAAGCTCAGGCAAAGTGGTCAAAACAGTAGGAATCACACCACTGAGATTATTATCGTTCAGTTCCAAATTCCTCAAGGAACTCAGATTACCAAACGCGGGAGAAATACTACCCGATAAACCCTGCCTAGGCATGTTCACAGCTGTCACATTCAACTGCTGTGAATCACAGCTAATAAACTTCCACCCTTTACAGGCATCATTCCCTTTCCAAGAATCAGCCATCATCATCGGATATCCTAATGCTCGAGCAACATCGAGAAGTGCACTCACCTGATAATCACATGGCCCTGGTTCATCTAAACAGAAGCTATTGGTCTCCCCTTTTTCAACCTTAACTGTTTTTGGAAACACAGGAATAGGACCCTGTAATCTATTGTTCTGTAAAGTGACATTAACAAGTTTTGGCAAATTCATCAAAGAAGGAGGCAACACACCAGTTAATCTATTATCCCTCAACTGTAAATCAAACAAATTTGTACAGTTCGATAAATCAGGAATTCCACCGGAAAACAAATTAGAATGCAGCCAAACCTGAGATAACTGAGGCATACCGGATAACACATCAATTCCACCGGATAAGCCAAGGTTCTGATTATTGAGCCACACTGCCACAGGGTTTGAATCTCGGAGCCGGAGAAGGATTCCGGCAATAATCCGGTGAGATTGTTGTATGACAGCCTCAGAATTTGCAAATTTGGGAAAGACCTAAAAATATTGGGGATAATTCCGGTTAAACCAGAATTAGCAGCATGAAAGGCGACGAGATTTGTACTCACAGTCAAATAATTGGGGATCTGCCACGAGGAAAGGTTTTTGTTCTCGCTTATGCTAAAAATTTCGAGATTCGTGAGGCCTAATAGGAAATTTTTTGGAATGGAATTGAATTTATTGTTATCCATATAAATTGTTCGGAGCGATGTCATGTTTTGAAAGGAGGGTAGAGTACCGGAAAGTGAATTTTTCTGCAGGGCGAGGGATTGGAGCTTCGAGAGGTGGTTGAGCTCCGGCGGGAGAGCGCCGCCGACGGCGGCGGAGTTGAGGTTTATGGAGACGACGGCGGCGGAATCGCAGTGGACATTGGTCCAGCTGCAGCAGGGGTTGGCGGAAGACCAGCCGGAGGGGGCTGGAGAGAGTGATGAAAGGAGTTTTAGCATTACGGCGGAGTCGTCGCCGGCGGAGATGAGGAGGAGGGTTAGGAATTGGAGTAGGCGGAAGTGGTGGCGGAGGGTGGCCATTGGTAGGGGGTTGTTGAAGAATTGTTGTGCAAGACAAGTAAAGCGTGCTTTTGTTTTTTGTCGCGTGATAAGTAAAGCGTGCTTTTTTTCTTTTTGGCAAGAGAGTAAAGCGTGTTTTGACTGTTAATAGTGTTCTTTTACGAGTGTAGGTTTTTTGTTGGTAATTGAATAATAGTAATAAATAAAGGTGCGTTTTTATAGCTTAGTTTTTTTGTTGCCGAATATGGAAAAGCGCGTTCTTTTTTAAATGCTGACTGCGGATAATAAAAAATTAGGAGTTATCTGAAATTCTGTAACCATGCAGCTGTATCATTTAAAACACATGGATAATTGTTTGGACAATTTTGTATTCATAATTATTTCTAAAAAATTACGCAGAACAAATAAAAAAAACACACAGGTCTATGTTACTACATAAAAAAAAATACTATGTGTTATAATGATTATAGTAATATATATTGGTTAATAATGGGAAATAAAAATTAATTAGAATTGACTGCAACGTCAACAACAATGATATCCGAAATACGGATAGAAAAATACATATATTTTTGTTATGGATATTATATATGAGTAATTCCTTGATGGGCGGCAATAATTAGCTTGATTAATTAATGTGCATGTTATTACATGACAACTACTATTATCTTATCCGACAAGATACGGATTGATATTATATTTTGGATAACATCGTTTCAGGAATTTCATTTAGGTAATATGTATTACTTGACACTATATTAATGAGAAATTATTCTTAAATAAAAATATAATATTTTTTTTTAATTAAACTCTTTCTCATGGAGTGTGACTCTCACATAAGATTCAGGAAGGATTAATTCTAGGGATGTGTACGAGATAAATCCATTCGCAAACTACCTAGGTCTCTACTCGAGCGAAAAATATTTGCTCGTTAAATTCACGAGCTAAATTCTAACTTGAATTCGAGTTCGATTATTTTATCGAGTTGAGAGTGTGAACATCTAAGCGAATAAGCTCTTTTATGGGTTTGTGAATTTGTTCGCAAATGGATTCGTGATATGACTCGTGAACATGTTCGTGAGTAGACTCGTAATTAAGCTTAAACAATTTTAATTATTTTACAATTTTAAAAAATAAATTTATCAGTCATATTAAAATAAAACAAACATATGTATTCAAGTGGATTTGGATAACTCTAAGAAATTAAATAAACAAATGTTTAATATTCATTTGCTGTTTTCGTAGTAATTTTAAGACTATGTAGAAATTAAATTTTGAATATTTCATATACGCTATGGCTTTTTTAACATGCTTGACGAGCCAAGCACATTTAGCTTGTTGATTGATGAGTTTTTGCAAGCTCTAGCTCGACTAAGTTTGATTAATTTGTTAACGAGATTTTTTTTTATAGTTGATCACGAATCATATCCATTTACTTGATTAACGAGTTTTTGACGAGTTGAATTATTCGCGAACTTAAAAGGCTGTATTAATAATAGTAATAATAATAAATAGTAATAGTAATAATAATAGTAATAGTAATAGTAATAGTAATAGTAATAGTAATAGTAATAGTAATAGTAATAATAATAGTAATAATAATAATAATAATAATAATAATAATAGTAATAGTAATAATAATAATAATAGTAATAGTAATAATAATAATAATAATAATAATAATAATAATAAAATAAAAATATCGTTGTGATGAAATAGAAAATATGCAAGAAGTTCGTGAATTTATTTTACGTAAATACATTGACTTTTCTTAAAGAAAAAAAAAATATGACAATTACTATACTACAATAATAATATTTATATTCATTCGCTGGATTGGTTCCTATATCTTAGTATTTTTCTTCACTCAACAAGAAAAATAGAAAAAATACAATATTTGATGATCTTAATCTTCGAGGAGAAAAGGAGTAGGTATAATGAATTTAAAATTTACTACCCTTTCCTAATTTAGATGTCCAATTGCTATTGGCTCGTGTTTTAGCGAGCGAGTTGTTTATTAGTATTTGAAATGATAAAAATATTTTTAAGCTGGAATATGATAGTCCTACCCCTCATTTATCCTACGTCATCTTAAAAGTTATTTTATCATTTCATATACTAAATTCGCTCGCTAAAACACGAGTCAAATAGCAATTGGACAATCTAAATTAGGACAGAGAGAGTACAATTTATTGCACTGGAATTTACAATTTATTATACTAAAACATGCATGCAACTTGTGTTCGTAAGACATAACTACATATTTCAGTATAACAAATCACAAATTTCAATGCAACAAGTCACTAATTTCTAAAATACGTTATGGAGTGCAAATTGCATACAAGACCTACCATTTTTCTAAAACAATGTTAACAGATAGGCCCATTCAAGATTTTTTTTTTTTTGGGTTCATAAATACTTTCAATGGTAATTAAGCCCTTTATAATTTTTCGAATGAGAAACACATATATAAGATTTTTGTTTAAAATTAAATTAAATTTTATTTATGAAAAATAACTTGGGTTCTTATCCCCCTCTCAATGTTAATGTTGTTTAGCTCTCCGTCTCTACATAATAATTTTCTGCTACATATTTCTCAAGCGAATATGGTGTTCCAAAATTTTAACTCTTATTTTTTTAATCAAAAAACGACCACTTGAGGTGAAAAATCTCTTTTTCCAGATCGATAACATATATATATTTTTTAATTTTATGTTGTCCATACCTGTCATACCCACTTTCTGATATTTCAATAAGACACGGGTCTAAAATAATTTTGCAAGAAACAATTTGTGCGCACGTGCAACCTTTTTTTTTCAAACAGTTAACAGAAAGACTAATCATTTGAATACTACAAAACTTGATAAGGACTCATAATATAATGTACAAAACTTTATTACAATTCAACATACAAACCCATGGTCTGGCCCAACAGGTTGGCGTCTATGTATGGCGGAGTCGTCACCGTCGGAGATGAGGAGGAGGGTTAGGAATTGGAGTAGGCGGAGGTGGTGGCGGAGGGTGGCCATTGGTGGTGAAGGAGATTTGGTAGGGGTTGTTGAAGAATTGTTGTGCTTTTGTTTTTTGTGGCGAGATAAGTAAAATCGTGATTTTTTTTTTTTGGCAAGAGAGTAAAGCGAGTTTTGATTGTTGTAGTGTGCTTTTACGAGTGTAGGTTTTTTGTTGCTAATTGAATAATAATAAATAAAGGTGTGTTTTTAGTTCTGCAACTGTTACTCTTCCAAGTACGAATTGGTTCAATTTCTCTGTTTCATTTTTCGTATTTCATTAGTGTTTCACCCTTCTAGATCTTTAACACATGAACTCAGGGTATGGTGATTCGTAGGATATTTTTTATTATTACATGTGTCCATTCATATTATGGAATATAAGGAGGGACACCAATTATGGAATAGACTATTCAATTCCCATTTTTTGTTGCTAATTGAATAATAATAAATAGAGGTGCGTTTTTATAGCTTAGTTTTTTTGTTGCCGAATATGGAAAAGCGAGTTCTTTTTTATTCGGTATCGTATATTCATTGCATTTGGTTAGTTATTTTTTAAATGCTGACTTCGTCATTTTGAATCGCACGGATAATAAAAATTTAGGAGTTATCTGAAATTCTTAGCCATGCTGTATCATTTAAGACAAATGGTTAATTTGTTAGGAGAATTTTGTATTCATAATTAGTCAGGAGTGAGTCTCATTCGCATTCAGATGCACCATGCTATTCAAGACTCAACTTTAGACTTTTGCAGAGTAGATAAGTAACTATCAATTTATTGTAAAAAAAGGACTCGGACAATTTTAAGACAAAAAAAAAAAAAAAAAAGTGATATTTTCTTTATATACCACTTTATAAAAAATAGTGATATTTTTCAAAAAAATAAAAATTATAAAATATGTTAATATTGAGTTAATGACTGCTAATATATTTTTAAAAAAATTTAAATAAATTTCTTAAATATAACAAGTACAAATACTCAAATAATTAAAGACAAAACCTTATAAAAGAAAATATCGAATAAATAGTTCGAAGAATTACAAAGAAGAACTACTAATTAAATATTAAGTGGCAAACCGTATCGTACCGAAAATAGTGACGCATATCATATATCGTACCAAATTTTTTTATATACATATCGTTTTTGTATACCAAAATTCGGCATATAGAAAATTTTGATAAATAAAAAATATTTACCTACCGTACTGAAGTTTTTGGTATACAAAAATATCGAATGGTATCGATATATACCGTCTCATACTGAAATTTTGATATACTAGTCATATCGAAATATAGGTATACCAATTTTTTTAACAAAATACCAAATTTTTTGGTATATTGAAATATAAAAAATTTAGAATGCATACTATCATATTATATCGCAGTTCACAGTATATTGAAAAAATCGATATTTTTTATATTTTTCAGTTTGATAAGCGCAGTATTCCGATTTTTCAATTAATTTTCACCCCTAACCATGAATATAAAGGAGTGGATTTTAGAAAAGAACACAAAAATTGAGAATAACAAAATTTTATTACTATGATACGTACCTTGTTTTTTTATTTAGGGTTGAGAACGAAAAAATTATTGTTTTGTTTGATAATTGACCGGGTCCTTTTTTTGCAACAAATTGAGAATTAAATATCTACCCTGCAAAAGTATAAAGTTATAAGGTCCTTAAAATGCAATAAAGGGAAAAAATAAGTCATATTTTTGTAATTTGTCCTATAGATAATCATAGTGCATTTTATAAATATGCAATTTGTTATATTAAAAGATGTAACTTATTTACACTAAACCATGTAATTATTTTTTCATGTTAATAGTTACACGGTTCAGTGTAAATAAGTTGCATCTTTCAAAATAATAAATTGCATATTTTTAAAATACACTATGTGTGCATGGTGCACCTGAATACATACAAGACTTTGTTGGGATTATACTGGAAAGTATGCTTTTACTTTGTATAATCAAAACTGAATTTCGGACTGAAATAAATTGTTTATCACTGATGCTTTAAATATCATCGAATGTTACATATATTTATTGCATAACTGTTCATTAAATAGTACGTGTTACATTGTAGTTAATTTAGTGATACCAGATCACAGATGATTAAATTAACAATCCCTTGTAACTAAAAGTACACCATTCACGACCTAGATGGAAATGAACAATCCATCGTGAAAGGTTGAAGTGTAAGTCTCGGATTGGCTTGTCTTGACCAAGAGATTACACTAGTGCATGACTGATGCACTGAATATGACCTACAGGAGGACAAATTCTTCAGAACTGAACAAAGAAGAATTAGACCTCAGTGGTTCGTTATTTCTTAATCTTCGTTCCTTAAATAGGATCACGTGTGGTTGGTAACTATTGCTTTGACTTATCATGGGTAGAAAAACAACGAGATTCAATACTTTTTATCTTGGACAATATTATTGGTCACATGCCATTGCTAAGATTTAATACGGAGAATCGTGTGCAAGTACGCTTGTTCGATTTGCCCCCTTGGGAGGTTCATAAGATTTATCATACCAAATCTTGCAAGTGGAACTAGTTTTCGGTATGGATAATAATGTTGAACCGTTCCTTAACCAAGGACAAACGATATTAATTAATGGAAAGATATTTCTGTGGCTTGAATTAATTAATGGGCTAGATAATCTTAAACACGGGAAATAATAACCGGGAGCCATATTGACTGTAATATGGGTTAAGATGGATAGTGCAATATTAATTATGTAGTGGGATTAATTAATATTTATGGGCTTGAATAATATTGTGGCTCAATATTGATAATTCAAGATCCATTGGAAGGTCCAATCTTAATTCTTCTAAAGGCCCCCCAAGTAGCCCAACATATAGTCCAATAACTGAAAAATGTGTTTAAAATAAAATAAATATTGTTGCTTTATTTTTCCATTTTTTTTCGAAATTTATGGATTAAAAGGAGAGAAAGTTTTTCTTTGAATTTTGTTATGGAATGAAGATATGTATTCTTGGAATACAAGATTATCTCATTAAATTCAAGAAATCTCCTACTTAGTCATCCATATAGCATATTTCGAAATTTTGAGAAAAAGGGAAAGAATGATTTTCTTGATTTTCTTGAAAAGATATTATGAAAGATATGTATTTATTGAAATACAAGAATATCTCATAAATTCAAGAAGATCCAAATCTTGGATTCTTGCCCTATTTTTTCGAAAATATTCCATAACAAAGAGAAGGTGGGATTTTGTGGAATATTATAATTATGGGAAAAAGAATATAGGAGATATATTCAAGATTTCTTGGAGATCGAGAAAAGATTTTCCACATTGTTTTTGCCCTAAAAAATCGACCACCACTACTCTATAAATAGGGGATGATTCTTTCATTCCCAAGTACAATTCCATGTTGGAAAAATTAGCAAATCCACAAAGGTGGTGCAACAAAGTTTATTTTTCCTTTTGTTAATTGTTCGCAAGTGTCCTACCACCGGATAGTCGAGCAAGGATTAAGGGAATACTCGGGAAGTTCTTTTGGTGTGTCTAATCAACAAGACCATTGCCGTCCCAAGAGGTATGTTCACGTAAACTCGTAGAATTTCCGCATGCGTAGGATTTACATGAATTGATTATATGCATGATTTGTTGTTGGATTATTATTTGAATTAATATAGGATTAATTCACGCTAGTAATAATTATAAGAATTAAATTTGTATTTAAATATTCATCCCGAATAGATCTGTGCAACTTATTCCCCAACAACTGGTATCAGGGCCACAGTTTCGGGCTCTGAATTTTAAATTGTAATTTAATTCGTTGTCATTAAATTTGAAATTGGATAGTAGAATTGCTAGATCTTTTTTGCAGGTATCCAATTGTCATGGAATTTAATGTGTTTATTTATGCATGCATATAAATTTCGTTCGAATTCGTTTTGCCTCGTGAGAAAATCCACGAGTAGATTAGGATTTGTTTGATTTGATCAATGTAATAGACTAGTCTAGATCTAGGTTTATTTATTTTTTGATAAATAAATTGTAACCGGATCGGAAACGGAGGCGGAGACGAAGAATTAAAGGATAAAATCCAGAACCGGGGGTAGGCGGCGTGTGTCGAGCGAAACGTGCCAAAGGAGGCACGCGCGTGACGCGGACGACGCGCAGCATCACGACGGCGCGCGAGGTCGTAGGCCGAAGCGCACGCGAGGATCAGTGGAGCGCCGCGACGCAGGAAGCGACAAGACGCGAGCCGGCGCGAAGCGGACGGGCGGACGAGAGGGCGAAGCGTTCCGGGCGCTGCCATGGACGCTACAAGGCCGCTGAAGTTTTGGCTGGCGAGTATGAAGCCGCGACATACAAGGGGTACGCTGCCGTCATTGAAGCCCTCATGAGGCTACCGAGGCCGACGATGGGCGGTTTTCGCCGAGGTCGCCGAGCGGCTGGTGATGCGCGCAGTTAAGGCGCGACGACGCATACGGCCAAGCGGCCGGGCCGACGCGGGCGCAGATCCTACGCGAGCTACTTCGCCATGTATGCTTCGAGACGCGAGTTCTTTCGAGACGATCGAGCGGGAGAAATTCAAGACGGCGCTTTCTTCAAAATTGCCAAGAAAAATCAAAACCATGACAATCGGATAATTTGGTGCCCAATATGTTTATTTTTCCGCTTTTGCTTGATTTATTATTGTGTTATCTTATGCTTTATTTAATTTGTTTAAATGTGTTTGCATGAGAGTTGCCCAATGAAAAATCTCAACTTTAAAAATTAATAAGTATGTTTAAATAATTAATTGACAATTTTATTCCGGATAATAAAATTGAATTAATTTTGACCTCCATGATTTATTTATTTGTGAATTCTTTTGGAGAAATTCCCCCCACGGGAAGGTCAAAAGTTTGCTTTCACATGAATGAATTCCAAATGGATGATTGTGGATTATTACTAGTGGCGATTTATGACCCTCCCCACGAGGCTCGCTCAAAGCGAAAATAATAATCCTCAGATTTAATCATGGTTATTACTTAGGTATAAAATTGATATGCATATACTTCCCCAAGTCCCCGGCCAATTTTATATTGGTCAAGTGGAGCCAACTATTAATCTGGATATTAAAGGTTTGTAACTGTTCTTGTTTGTAACCTGCTTGAATGTGTTTAAATAATGACCCACCCCACGTGGCTTATTTAAACTGTTTTGAGATGTTGGCTGATGCATGTTCATATTTTTTTGAGATTTTAATATGATGCATGTGATCGAACCTTGTGATATATTTGTGCTTATGCATATTATTGTTTATTTCAGTTCATCATGTCGCAACCTTTTAATCCACTATTCAATATACTTAAAGACAATTTGCTTACTGGTGAAAACTTTGTTGATTGGAATCGTAAACTTACTATTGTCCTCACTGCACAAAGCCATAACTGGGTTCTCACTACACCTAAACCAGAAAAGCCAAAAGATGAGTCAACTAAAACGGTTAAGAAAGAGTATGCTGACTGGGAGCGTTCCAACGAAATGGCAAAGTGTACCATCTTGGCTTCTATGTCAGATGTGTTGCAACACCAACACCAGAACGTTGAGACCGCTACAGACATCATGACTAGTTTTAAAGCGATGTTTCAACATCAGAACCGTGTTGCTCGTCTGATCACCATGAGGGACTTGCTCTCTATGAAAATGGTGGAGGGAACTCCCGTAAGGGAGCACGTTCTCCAGATGATGGCTCACCTTAATAAACTTGAGGTACTTGGCGCTGAATACAACATCGAGACCCAAATCAATTTTGTGCTCCACTCTCTGTCGAAAAGTTTTGAACAGTTCAGGCTGAACTACCAGGTGAATAATCAGAAGTTCTCGATGCCTGATCTGTTGCAAGCTTTAGTCTCGGCGGAGGCGATATTGGGGCAAAAGAGCCAAGCCTTAGTGGCAAATGGACCTTCTTCTTCTTCTAGGCCAAGGGGTGGTAAGAACAAGAAAAAGGACAAAAACCACAAGCAAGTGAACTCAAGTGTTGCCAATGGCAAAGAAAAGGTGAAGGGAGGTAAAGGAGTGAACAAGCCAGCTAAGGGGAAGTGCTTTAACTGCGGTGAAAAAGGACATTGGAGGTCAGCCTATTCCAAACCCAAAAGGAATGGAAAGAAAGGTAATTCTCACGCACTAGTTGTTGAAACTTGTTTAGCGGCGTATGCCTCCCATTTATGGGTAGTGGATACGGGATCCACTGATCATGTTTGTTTCACTTTACAGGGGTTCAAGCGGACCCGGCAACTTAGTGGGAGTGAGATCCTCATCACACTGGGCGATGCTACGAGAGTGGCAGCTGAAGCAGTGAGAGAAGTGCACCTGTCTTTTGAAGACAAAGTTTTAATTTTAAGAGATGTTTTTTACGTTCCGAATTTTAGAAATAATTTAATTTCAGTTTCTAAACTTTTTCTTGATGGATATTCAGTTACTTTTAATAAAGTTGTTACCATTTCTCTTTTTGATAAATTTATCTGTCATGGAACGTTGTCGAATAATCTCTATACAATTAACTGTGCACACCACTCACGAAATGCATCCTATAACACATCAACTGTTTCCGAGAAAAGAAAACGTTCATCAGACGTGAACGAGACACTTCTATGGCATCTAAGATTGGGGCATATAAATCCAAAGAGGATCCAAAGGTTGGTGAAAGATGGTTCACTGGAGTTTCTCCAAGTTGAACCAATTCCAACTTGCGAATCATGTTTGGAGGGTAAAATGACCAAGAGGGCATTTGGAGCCAAGGGGAATAGAGCCAAAGAAGTGTTAGAGATCGTTCACATAGATGTATGTGGTCCAATGTAAACCAAAGCAAGAGGAGGTTATGAGTATTTCGTCACTTTTATTGATGACTACTCAAGGTATGGTTATATTTTCCTTATGAAGCATAAATCTGAGACCTTTGAGAAATTCAAAGAATTTAAGGCTCAAGCAGAGAATCATAGGGAAAAACGTATCAAGTCTCTACGATCCGATCGTGGAGGCGAATACCTCAAATGATGAGTTTTTGAACTACTTATCGATGAAGGGATTGCATCCCAAATAATCGCACCTTTAACCCTCAACAAAACGGGGTTGCAGAGCGAAAGAAACGTAACTCTTTTTGGAAATGGTTAGATCTATGATGAGTTATGCGGATCTTCCTAAGTCGTTATGGGGTCATGCCTTGGAAACAACAGCCTACATTCTGAACTTGGTGTCATCCAAATCGGTTCCCAAAACTCCCAAAGAATTGTGGACCGGGTGCAAGCCTAGTTTGAGACACATGAGGATTTGGGGGTGTTCGGCCTACGTGTTGGACAAGGAAGCCAGAAAATTGGATCCTCGATCGTAATTAAGGTTGTTTGTGGGATACCCCGGGAAACAAAAAAGGGTGTATGTTCTATGGTCCGAAAGATCAAAAGGTGGTAATAAGCACCCACTTTAGATTTTTGGAAGAAGACTATATGAACGAAAAGAAAACCCGTATGAGATTACCTTAAATGAGCTAAGGGGCTAACCTCAATGCCAACTGCATAAGATGACATACCAAACGACACACTTACACAACCGAACCTCGCCAGAAGGGGAGGGTTGTGAAACAACCCCGAGAGATTCATGGGAATAGGAGAGTCCTCGGACTTGATTCCCTGGACAAGACGAATCGCACCTATGGACGATGACGAGGCAATCCAAGACAAGGATGCAGTGTTCTTGGCAAACAAAGAATGAAAGCCGAAATGGGTTCTATGAATCATAACAGAGTGTGGGAGTTAGTCGAACCACTTAATGGGGTCAAACCCATTGGTTGCAAGTGGGTGTATAAGAGAAAAAGAGGACCAGACGGGAAGGTGGAAACCTTCAAGGTAAGACTCGTGGTGAAAGGTTATACTCAGAAAGAAGGGATCGATTATGAGGAAACTTTTTTCGCCCGTAGCCATGCTCAAGTCCATCCGAATTCTCTTATCGATTCTTTGCAAGATCTCGACTTTGAAATCAGCAAATGGATGTCAAGACGGCTTTTCCTTAACTAAGTCTTGATGAAGAGATCTATATGCAACAACCCCAAGGCTTCATTGAAAAAGGCCAAGAACACCTAGTTTGTAAGCTCATGAAGTCCATTTACGGACTCAAACAAGCATCCAGAGCTTGGAACCAATGTTTTGATCATGTTATAAAGTCTTATGGGTTTGATCAAAATGAGTTCGAAAGTTGTGTGTACAAAAAGCGTGTCGAATCGCATTGATATTCTTAGTACTATACGTGAGATCGACATTCGATCATCGGGAATGATGTAAAGGTGTTATCGGGGCGTAAGGGCATGGCTTTCAAAACAGTTTGATATGAAGGACTTAGGGGAAGCCGCACACATCTTTGGGATCAAGATCACTCGAGATCGCAAGAAAATGATGATAGGCTTATCGCAAGCTTCATACATAGACACTGTCTTGAAATGATTCAGCATGCAGGATTCCAAGAAAGACTTCGTACCTTTCAGACATGGAATCCATCTATCCAAGAAAATGTGCCCTAAGACGCAAAATGAGATAGATGACATGAGAGGCATTCCATATGCTTCGGCTGTCGGAAGCCTTATGTATGCAATGCTGTGTACGAGACCGGATATCTGCTTTGCATGGTGGCAAGATATCAAAGTAACCCGGGGAAAGAACATTGGACAACAGTTAAAAACATTCTGAAGTATCTGAAAAGTACTCGGGATAGAATGTTAATTTATCAGTCAGATAGTCTAATCCCCATCGGCTACACGGACTCGGATTTCCAATCAGGCATAGACTCCAGAAAATCTACCTCCGGTAGTGTGTTTTGCATGGGGGAAGGAGTCGTGACATGGAAAAGCGTCAAGCAGAAATGCGTCGCAGATTCTACCATGGAAGCCGAATATGTAGCTGCTTGCGAGACAGCGAAAGAAGCGGTTTGGCTCAAGAACTTCCTAGTGGACTTGAATGTAGTTCCGAATTTGCCCAGCAGAATCACTGTTTATTGTGACAATGCCGGAGCAGTTGCAAATTCAAGGGAACCAAGAGCCCACAAGGCCAGCAAACACATTGAAAGGAAATACCATCTTATACGAGATATCGTTAAGAGAGGAGATATAGATGTGGCAAAGATAGCGTCTGAAGACAACCTAGCAGATCCATTCACAAAGGGTCTGCCTCTGAATACATTCGAGAGACATGTGGAAGGAATGAGTGTCAAGACCGTTGCCAATTTGCTTTGAGTATAAGTGGGAGAAATTATTAAGTTCGTGTAGGTGACATTAGATGTCACGAATTAGGAACTACACGAGACATGTTGTAGTATACTTAAAAGCAGACTTGAGTATAAGTGGGAGATTGTTGGGATTATACTGGAAAGTATGCTTTTACTTTGTATAATCAAAACTGAATTTCGGACTTATTTACTGAAATAAATTGTTTATCACTGATGCTTTAAATATCATCGAATGTTACATATATTTATTATATTACTGTTCATTAAATAGTATATGTTACATTGTAGTTAATTTAGTGATACCAGATCACAGAAGATTAAATTAACAATCCCTTATAACTAAAAGTACATCATTCATGACCTAGATGGAAATGAACAATCCATCGTGAAAGGTTGAAGTGTAAGGCTCGGATTGACTTGTCTTGACCAAGAGATTACACTAGTGCATGACTGATGCACTGAATAGGACCTACAGGAGGACAAATTCTTCAGAACTGAACAAGGAAGAATTAGACCTCAGTGGTTCGTTATTTCTTAATCTTCGTTCCTTAAATAGGATCACGTGTGGTTGGTAACTATTGCTTTGACTTATCATGGGTAGAGAATCAACGAGATTCAATACTTTTTATCTTGGGCAATATTATTGGTCACATGCGATTGCTAAGATTTAATACGGAGAATCGTATTAAAAAATACGCTTGTTCGATTTGCCCCCCTTGGGAGATTCATAAGATTTATCATACCAAATCTTGCAAGTGGAACTAGTTTCCGTATGGATAATAATGTTGAACCGCTCCTTAACCAAGGACAAAAGATATTAATTAATGGAAAGCTATTTCAAAGGGGCTTGAATTAATTAATGGGCTAGATAATCTTAAACACGGAAATAATAACCGGAGCCATATTGACCTGTAATATGAGTTAAGATGGATAGTGCAATATTAATTATGTAGTGGGATTAATTAATATTTATGGGCTTGAATAATATTGTGGCTCAATATTGATAATTCAAGATCCATTGGAAGGTCCAATCTTAATTCTCCTAAAGGCTCCCTAAGTAGCCCAACATATAGTCCAATAACTGAAAAATGTGTTTAAAATAAAATAAATATTGTTGCTTTATTTTTCCATTTTTTTCGAAATTTATGGATTAAAAGGAGAGAAAGATTTTCTTTGAATTTTGTTATGGAATGAAAATATGTATTCTTGGAATACAAGATTATCTCATTAAATTCAAGAAATCTCCCACTTAGTCATCCATATAGCATATTTCGAAATTTTGAGAAAAAGGGAAAGAAAGATTTTCTTGATTTTCTTGAAAAGATATTATGAAAGATATGTATTTCTTGAAATACAAGAATATCTCAAAAATTCAAGAAGATCCAAATCTTGGATTCTTGCCCTATTTTTTCGAAAATATTCCATAACAAAGAGAAGGTGGGATTTTTTGGAATATTATAATTATGGGAAAAATAATATAGGAGATATATTCAAGATTTCTTGGAGATCAAGAAAAGATTTTTCCACATTGTTTTGCCCTAAAAAATCGACCACCACTACTCTATAAATAGGGGATGATTCTTTCATTCCCAAGTACAATTCCATGTGCTGGAAAAATTAGCAAATCCACAAAGGTGGTGCAACAAAGTTTATTTTTCCTTTTGTTAATTGTTCGCAAGTGTCCTACCACCGGATAGTCGAGCAAGGATTAAGGGAATACTTGGGAAGTTCTTTTGGTGTGTCTAATCAACAAGACCATTGCCGTCCCAAGAGGTATGTTCACGTAAACTCGTAGAATTTCCTCATGCGTAGGATTTACGTGAATTGATTATATGCATGATTTGTTGTTGGATTATTATATGAATTAATATAAGATTAATTAATGCTAGTAATAATTATAAGAATTAAATTTGTATTTAAATATTCATCCCGAATAAATCTGTGCAACTTATTCCCCAACAGACTTAACCATTAGTCAGAGGGACTCGCAAATGCATTGTTGCATGTGCAATATTAGCCCTGTTTAAGAAAGATTCAGCAAATTTGCAAACTCACGGATTAACTGAGTGTTTTTTTTTTTTTTTAAATCGCGCAAAACATATGAAAAATACGCACAGATCTGTATCACTACGTAGAAAAATATGTGTTATTATGATTATAGTAATAGATATTGGTATAATAATTTCTTTTTATTTATGGGAAATAATTTTATTATTATTAAATAGCCGTTAAATTAATTGCGACATCAGCAACAATGATATTTGGAATACGGATAGAAAAATAAAGTGAATCGCAAGAACAACTTAATAAGAGTGGGTCTCGTGTGCTGCATCCAGGTGCACCGTACACTCATATTGCATTTTAGAATTATGCAACTTGCTATACTGAAACATGCAATTTGTTTACATTGAATCTTGCAACTCTTTTTCCATATTAATAATTATACAATTCAGTGTAAACAAATTACATATTTCAATATAACAAATTATATGGTTCTAAAATGTACTATAAATACAAGGTGCACTTAAATGCATACAAGATTTAGACACTAAATAAAGCAAGTCTATGATACGTACATATTTTTGTTATGGATATTACTTGCTCTAAACGAATATATGTGTAGCGCCTTGATGGGCGGCAATTAGCTTGATTAAACGAATATACTATCTTATCCGACAATATACGGATTGATATTATATTTTGGATGATATCATCTCAGGAATTTCATTTAGTGGTAATATGGTATTACTTGACAATAAATTAAATGAATCAATACTCTTAAATAAAAATATTAGTTTTTTAATTAAAATCTTTCTCATGGAGTGTGACTCTCACATAAGATACATGAACGATTAATTCTAGGGATATATGTAAATGAGACAAGTCATTCACAAATTACGTGCTCAGGTCTCGACTCGAAAAACATTCGTTCGAGTTCGTTCCTTAGATTTCATGAGCCAAACTTGAACCTAAATTCGAGTTCGATTATTTTATAAAGTTGAGAGTATGATGATGTTATTTGGTTCGAAAGCTCGGGAACATCTAAGCAAACAAGCTTGTTAATGGGTCTGTGAATTTGTTTGCAAATAAATTCGTGATATGACTCATGAAAATGTTCGTGAATAGCCTCGTGCTTGAATAATTTTAATTATTTAACTGTTTAAAAAAAATTATTTATCAATAAATTATCAATTATACTAAAAATAAAACAAACTATGTATTCAAGTGAATTTGGACACAAGACCTCTAAGAAATAAAATAAACAAATGTTTACAATTTATTTGTTCACAAATGTTTCACGCACTATGGATGTTTTAACGAACTTGACTAGCCGAGCACCTTTAATTCGTTAACGAATTTTGCCGAGCTCGAGCTCGATTAAGTTTGATTAATTTGTTAACGAGATTTTTTCTAGTTGATCTCGAACCATACATGTCTACTTAATTAACAAGCTTTTGATAAGTCGAATTATTCGCGAACTTAATATATTGCACTCGAGACGAGCTCGATCCTTACTATTAGCGTTGGAACCGAGCTCGAGCCCACAAATTATGGTACTTGGCTCGGCACAGTTACATTCCTAACTAATTCTAAATAACTCACGATTTTAACTTATGTAAGTTTGATAATACAATTAGTACACGATATAATACCTTTTAACATATATATAAAGTATTATGTTTTTAGTGATTTTGAGATGAATAACATATAAAATCAAATATTATTTAATTAAAATATGATACTTCATATGCTAAAATATTTTAATGTATATATTAAAATGTATTATTTTTAAAAGAAAGTTCACTTAAACTTGATTCCCAATAACTTGGTCATTTTATATTTTTATAAATATTAAATTTTACTATTATTTTTTATAATTTTATAAATATTCAATTTTTTTACTAAAATATATTACTTCGGAACTATAAAGTATCATTCTTTTTTTCACAACCGGGGAACTATTTCTTGACAACAATTTACATATTAATTTAGTATTTGGAGTAGGTGTTCGATGAAACTCTTTCATAGTATGAAATTTATACCATCACACTAATAAATTAATATAATAACACTTATCAACTGATACCATATACTTATAAACTGATATCATAACATTAAATGTTATATGTATTAATTTATAAGAGCAATGAAATCAAAATATAAGTATAATGGTATTAATTTCAAAATATGAATAATTTTACAAGATAATTTATGTAGCATATTTAAAAAAGTTGCCTACCCGCTTTGGAACAAAAAATGTCGCATTTTCATAATTAAAGCAACAGTGATAATGAGATTTATTCTCAGTAAATAAGTGATAAATTTAGTCTGTTATACAAAGTAAAATCATACTTTCATGTATAACCCCAACAATCTACCACTTATACTCAAAGTCTGCTTTTAAGTGTTGGGGAATGAGTTGCACAGATCTATTCGGGGTGAATATTTAAATACAAATTTAATTATTACTAGCATGAATTAATCCTATATTAATTCAAATAATAATTGCAACAACATATCATGCATATAATAAGCCACGTAAAACCTACGCATGCGGAATCTACGGGTTAACGTGAACGTACCTCTCGGGATGGCAGTGAATTCGGTTGGACGGACTAACCAAAAGGACTTCTCAAGTATTCCCGTTTTGTTTTATCTCTCTAGGCTTGTTGAAATGAATAACTTATCACTAAGAAGCGTTTTGGAAACAAACAAATTGGCTGGGCCAAATTTTCTCGACTGGCATCGAAATGTGCGTTTGGTGCTTAGGCAAGAAAAGATTGATTACGTGTTGGACAAGCCAATCCCTCCTACCCCTGAGGCTAGTGCCGAAGAGGCTGAAGCGTTTGACGCTACAGCTCAAAAGAAGCATCAAGAGGATGCTTCACAGGCTCAGTGTGTTATGTTGCTCGACATGACTCCTGAGTTGCAAAGGCAGCATGAGAAGATGCTCCCCTTCGAGATGCTCAAGCATCTGAAGGATCTCTTTGAATTTGAATCTTGTTCCGAGATTTATGAAGTGGTGAGAGATCTGTTCAGATGCCGGCTGACTGAAGGAGGAAGGTCTCTCCTCATGTTTTGAAGATGATTGGGCTAATAGAGAAAATTGGTCATTTGGGCATTGAGCTCAAGACCAATGTTGTTGTTTATGTCATTCTTCAGTCGCTTCCCGATTCATATTCGAGTTTCGTAGTAAACTTTAATATGAATAAGACGGAATTGACCATGCCCGAGCTTCATAACATGCTCAAGACTTTTGAGTCTTCCATTGCTAAGGAAAAGCCTGTGCTCATGGTGAGTGCTTCTACTTCTTCTGCTCCAAAAGGAAAGAAGAAGCGAAGGAGCAAGGCTAAGAAGGGCTCTAAGCCTAATTTCCTCAAGCCCAAGGGTGGAGTTCAAAAGAAAGAGAGTGTGGACAAGGATGTATGCCTCCACTGCAAGCATAAGGGGCATTGGAAGAAGGACTGCAAGGTTCTAGCAGCTGAAAAGAAGACACAAGGTGTCTCAGCCATTGGAACAGGTGTGTTTGTTATTGAGATAAACATATCCACAAATGATACTAACTGATGGGTATTGGATACCGGTTGTGGCTCAGACATTTGTACAAATGTGCAGGGTCTCAAGGATAGCAAGATAGTTAGGCCGGGTGAAGTCACCTTACACGTTGGGAATGGAGCAAGAGTTGCTGCTGAAAAACGTGTTGGCGTTTATGTTTTAGATTTACCCTCTGGTTTTAGACTTGAACTGAATAATTGTTATTTTGTTCCATCTATTACTCCAACATTATTTCTATTCCCATGTTAGACATTGAAAAGGTTTCCTTCCATTTTGCAAATAATAACTGTTATTTTTCGCTTAACGGTGATCTGTATGGAAATGCTCCTTTATCGAATGGTTTATACTTGTTGCATTGTGGATATAATGTTCTTAATATACAAAATAAAAGACTCAAACTTAGTAATCATGAAAACCCAACTTACTTGTGGCATATTAGGCTTGATCATGCAAATGAGAAAAAAATTGCGAGGTTAAGAAAGTTAGACTACTTATCCCCACTCGACTTTGAGTCTTATGAAAATTGTGAATCTTGTCTCAAGGGCAAAATGACCAACAAACCCTTTTCTGGGAAAGAAGTTCGTGCCAAAGAAGTTCTAGAGTTGATTCACAGTGATGTCTGTGGACCATTTCCCACTCTAGCTAAGGGTCACTTCGGCTACTTCATCACTTTTACTGATGATTTCTCTAGGTACGGGTATGTGTATCTTATGAAACATAAATCCAAATCTTTTGAGAAATTCAAAGAGTATAAAGTTGAAGTAGAGAAGCAACTTGGTAAGAGTATCAAGACTCTTCGATCGGATCGAGGAGGTGAATACCTTAGCCATGAATTCACTGATTACCTAAAGTTACATGGAATCCAATCACAATGGACTCCTCCTGGAATGCCGCAAATGAACGGAGTGTCCGAGAGAAGAAACCGAACCTTGTTGGACATGGTGAGGTCCATGATGAACTTTTCCTCTCTTCTGACATTCTTATGGGGATACGCGTTATAAACCTCAATCTACATTCTGAATAGGATTCCATCTAAATTGGTTGAGCATACACCATATGAACTATGGTGTGGCAAGAAGCCAACTTTTACACATATCAAGACATGGGGTTGCCCCGTGATTGTGAAAAAGATGCTTACCGATAAGTTGGAATCCAAAAGCAAAAAGGGTTACTTTGTGGGCTATCCTAAGGAAACTAAATGATATTACTTCTATCTACCTGAGAAACAAATAGTGATTGTTTCTAGGCAGGCCAGGTTCCTCGAAGAAGGCTATGTCTTTAAGGAACAAGGTCATAAGATGATAGAACTTGAAGAAATTCAAGAACCACAGGATAACCAAGAGACTGATAACTTGTCAAAGAAATGTGACAAGGAATCAGTGGGAGCATTCAGCAGCTCACATGGTGGAAGTTTGTCACTTAGTGATCCTCTTTTAGCCAGTGGGAGCTTAATTGGAGTTGCATTGCCTTCACAACAAACTCTAAGTGGGCTGAATGAGAACAACATAGTTCAAACTCCCGCCCAAGAGACATCTGCAAGTGTAGCTCTTGAGGACTCTCCGGATATTGATGAAATCGATTCCCCACAAAATTTTTACGATCAGAATGTATAGCCTGCACAACCACAACTCCGTAAGTCTACTAGGATTCGTAATCCGCCCACTAGATATTATGGTTTCCTCGTAGAGGAACATAATGACGTGGAGATCCCGGATAAAGACGATCACAGAACTTACACTGAGGAAACATTAGATGTTGACTCAGAGAGGTGGTATGAGGCCATGAAATCCGAAATGGACTCGATGTACACTAATTAAGTCTGGGACTTAGTTGAATTACCGAAAGGGGTCAAACCCATAGGTTGCAAATGGGTCTACAAACGTAAGACTGATGCAAACGGCAAGGTACAAACCTACAAGGCTAGGTTGGTGGCGAAAGGTTATAGTCAACACGAAGGCATTGACTATGAGGAGACTTTCTCACCTGTTGCTAAGATCAAATCCATTCAAATTTTACTTGCGGTAGCAGCACACCTCGATTATGAGATTTTGCAGATGGACGTCAAAACAACTTTCCTCATGGTAACATTGACAAGGAAGTGTTTATGACCCAACCGGAAGGTTTCATATCCAAACCAAAATCTAATCTTGTGTGCAAGCTTAAACGGTCCATTTATGGAATGAAGCAAGCTTCTAGGAGTTGGAATATCTGTTCTGATGAGGCTTCAAATCTTTGACTTCATCAGAAATTCGGAAGATCGATGCGTTTATCGTAAACGCAGCGGGAAGAATATTGTCTTCATAGTTGTATATGTCGATGATATATTGATTATAGGAAATAATATCCCGCTTATGCAGTTTGTTAAAGATTGGTTATCAAAGACCTTCATGATGAAGGATCTTGGTGAAGCCTGCTACATCTTAGGGATCAAGATCCATAGGGATATATCCAAGAAGATGTTGGGGCTGTCACAGTCCACCTACGTAGATAAGGTGTTGAAGCGATTTGCGATGGAGAACTCTAAGAGAGGTTCTCTACCGGCATGCCATGGGATAAAGTTGTCTAAGAAGGATTGTCCTTCCACAGACGCTAATATCTAGCACATGAAGGATGTGCCATATGCATCTGCAATTGGCTCCATCATGTACGCCATGACTTGCACTAGGCCTGATGTGGCCTTTGCTGTCAGCATCACTGGTAGATACCAACAGAATCCAGGTGAACCTCACTAGATTGCTGTTAAGAACATTCTGAAGTACCTCAGACGTACTAAAGATTGCTTTCTTATCTACGGAGGACAGTCAAAGCTAGTTGTAACTAGATATGCAGACGCGAGTTTCCAATCCGATTATGTTGATTACAAATCACAATCAGATTATGTTTTTGTTCTCAATGGTGGGGCGGTTAGTTGAAATAGTTCCAAACAAGAGACTACCGTGGACTCAACAACCGAAGTTGAGTACATTGTTGTGGCAAAAGCTGCCAAAGAAACTGTCTGGATAAAACAATTCTTAAGTGAACTAGGTGTAGTTTCGAGTGCCAACAGTCCAATAAAGCTCTATTGTGACAACACTGGTGCGGTTGCGCAAGCTAAGGAACCGAGATCCAATAACAAAAATAAGCATGTACCGAGCCATTATCACTTGATACGAGAGATAATCGCTAGAGAAGAGATAGAGTTGGAACGCGTTACCACAGAAGATAATTTGGCTGATCCTTTCACCAAAACTTTAAGTGTTCATGTACACACTAGACATTTTAATGGTCTAGGGGTTAGACATATAGGTGATTGACTCTAGTTCAAATGGAAGATTGTTAGTATTAGTGTCCTAGAGACAATCTTTTGTAAGGACATAATGCTAAGATAATATTAAGTATTGGTTTAATATAATTTTTTATTTAATATTAAATATATGGCGTTACACTTGTTAGAATATTATGTTTGATTGTTTGCATTTGTTCTTATCTATGTTCCCATGAGTCATTGCTGTCATTGAGGTTGTGAGAACTCAGATGACTTAAGCATGATTCTCAAATGGCCCCGATCAAGGATCATCAAGAATAAGATATTGATGATGCAATTGAGATTGGTGTGCGATCTGCATCATACTCTTAGAGAGTGTAGTAAGATCTCAATTACTACGAGATACTAGGTATCTCATGATGGATGCACAGATACCTTAGAGGGTATTGGTATACCCATCCGAGAAACAATTTTATGTAGTTTCACTATATATGTCTACGGATGTCTCGGTTAGTGGGAGAGATGTGATACTCCTTTGACTTGAGGTCAATACGCACGACATGTGTGGAGTGATGAACTTTGACCATGACCGATGCTTGCACCCTTCCATGGGTAGATATAACTTGGATTGGGTTCATCACGAAGTGCATGTGCGTGGTAGTTGAGCCAAGAATAAGATTCATTCCTCAAAGTGGATTTAAAGAGAATACTCATCTTCTCGTTATAATTGGATCTAAGTCATCAGCCGATGCACGTCAACTTAGACTTTGCGGCTAAGTGTGACATACATGATCAATTAGTGATTGGAGATAATATGATTAAGTTATTTGAATAGACACTTCATCATGTTCAAGACTAATCGAGTATTCGTGAATGAAAGGAAGATATCGTAAAACCCATGTTTCAATTACAGGTAGTTGCACGTTTCTCGCAACGTACCTGACATATTGAGAATGTCTGATTTATTGTCTAGGGTTCAATTAAGACCGTTAGTTTGACTAATTGCTCGATATATGAGGGCCTATGGGCCACACAACAAGTAATTCCCAATTACGGATTCTAGTTGGTTGATTAAGTATTAAATTGAATTTAATATTTAATTTATGGAGAATTAATTAATAATATATTAATTTGGAATTAATTATTATTACTGTTTAATTAAATTAGATTTAATTAAATAGGGATCCCAAAATAATATATGGAATATTATTGTAGGAAAATATATTTAGGGAAATCATATCTGAGAGATATGATTTGCAAGATTAGAAAATATCTTCCTAATAAAAATTGCTTAATCTTTAAGCTGGACTTCCCCTATATATAGAACATCCCAGGGATTCATAAATCACTGCAAGAAACCTAATTTCTCCATAAAATCTAGAATTAGAATTTTCCTAGCGAACTCATCTCGGGATTCAACACTGACAAATCTGAGCAAGTCTGTGAACGGGGATTATGTGGATACCATAGTTGAGAAATCTGCCTACAAATTACTTAAGGATTCTCTTTATGTTTAACGTAATCGATTTATGCAATTAACTGTTCGTTGTTGGTGAACTGTTTATTTTCGCTGCGCATGTATTACGTGTTTACGTGCTAGTATATTCCAACACGAAATACTCATAACCCCCTCTTGCTTTGATTGACATTGGACCACATACGTTAGTATGAAAGATATCTAACACTTCAGTGGCTCTATTCTCCTTGGCTCCAAATGTCCTCTTGGTCATTTTACTCTCTAAACAAAATTCGCAAGTTGGAAATGGTTCAACCCAGAGTGACTCCAATGATCCGTCTTGTACCAACCTTTGAATCCTTTTTAGATTAATATGACCGAGTCTTAGATGCCACAGTAGTGTTTTGTTCATATCTAAAGAACGCTTTCTTTTATTCAAAACAGACGATGTGTTATAGGATGCATTTTGTGAGTGGTGTGAACAGTTAATAGTGTAGAGATTGTTCAACAACTTCCAGAACAAATAAACTCATCATTTCGAAAAATAGAAACTTGCAAATTAAAAGAAACTGAGTATCCATCCATAAATAATTTAGAAACTGAAATTAAGTTCTTTCTAAAACTAGGAACGTAAAGAATATCTCTCAAAATTAAAACTCTATCTTCAAAATATAGCTTCACTTCTCCCACTGCTTCAGCTGCCACTCTCGTAGCATTGCCCAGTGTAATGAGGATTTCACTCCCACTAAGTTGCCGGGTTAGCTGGAACCTCTGTAAAGTGAAACAAACGTGATCAGTGGCTCCCGTATCCACTACCCACGAATGGGAAGCATACACCGCTAAACAAGTTTCAACAACTAGTGCATGAGTATTACCTTCCTTTCAGGCCCTCTTGGGCTTGGAACAGGTTGACCTCCAATGTCCCTTCTCACCTCAGTTGAAACACTTCCCCTTAGCAGTCTTCTTGACACCTCCCCCTTGGTTCACCTTCTTTTTCCCCTTGGCAACACTTGAGTTGACTTGGTTTTGGCCTTTCGCCTTCTTCTTCTTCTTCTTCTTGTCTCCACTTGGCCTAGAAGAAGTAGAAGAGCCGGTTGCTACCAAAGCTTGATTCTGATGTGTCACGACCACCCTTATTTAACCAAACATAATACGAATATAACTATAATTTAACATGTAATCCTGCTATAATTTTTTTTTCTTTATAGAACAACAATATCCATTCGCGCCTAAAATAACCTGTTCACATTCATTTATATATAAATGAATCAACAATTTATAATCAAACTCTCAGCCAACACACTAGTACGTACTAGAGTTTATAACCCAACATAACACATATCCAAAAATGACACAATATATAATTACGAAAGAAAAATAAGCGACGGTACACCCACAGGTCGTCATCTATGTACACAACAACTCAAAACCCACAGGAGCCCTACTGCTTGTCCAGTAAGGCTGCCAAGTCACAACATCTCATGATTACCTACAATGCATATACTATGTGAGATATATCTCAGTAAGTAGAAATTATGCATGATAATGTGATTCTTAAAATCTCCTCATGCACCCTCATTTGAAATCACCAATTCATTTACGAAACACTCATTAGGTTTCCTGACTCACTATTATGCATCACATGAGCACTCAATTCAATACAGGAGCACTAAGCTCAATACAGGAGCACTAAGCTCAATAATCGGAGCACTAAGCTCAATAATAGGAGCACTAAGCTCAATATAGGAGCACTAAGCTCAATAATATAAGAGAACTAAACTCAATAATATAGGAGCACTAAGCTCAATAATCAGAGCACTAAACTCAATAATAGGAGCACTAAGCTCAATAATATAGGAGCACTAAGCTCAATAACATGATATACTTGATATTTCACAAGATTCATATAACATCGAACTCACCAGTTCCTTTCACAATAACCACATAAATCACAATTTCATTCCATATTCATAATTGGGCTCACAGACTCATTTCACATTAATCACTAAATTTACAAGTATATTCCATATCAATCACCAAATACCAAACATTCTCGTAATTCACGTAATATCAACAGTTATCATTTCAATATAAATAAATCACATAAATAATATGCTTATGCATTGTAGTTGCAAATGAATTTCTACTTACCTCGCCTGAGAAGAATTTCGTTACCTCGAACCCCTAAACCGCCTTATCGAGTCCCACTATATTGGTTGCACAACCTTGACGTCTACCACCTCGATCTTATCTTCCTTTCTCTCTTCTCTTTCTCTCTCATTTTTTTCTTTTTTTTTGTTTGTTTTTAATTTCTTCTTCTTTCTTTCTTCGTCGCCTGAGTTATCGCACCCACACCCCCTTTTCCTCTTCGTGCATCGATACCCTCTCAAGGGAAAGGATAGTAGATATATGTTTCCAAAGTCCCTTAGCCGCCTTAGATAGTTTTTTGCTTAGCTTAGAAGCATTCCTTTGTTTTTATCTCACTAGGAGTATACCACGTGCTTCGCACGTTGCACGTTATTTATCAAATATTAAGTATTGAACAAATTTACAAAATTCAAAAAAATTAATCATGCAACTATTGTTTGTTGTCAACATCAAACAACTCTTCTCACTCAGATCATTGCCTTTAAAACACACCTATTAGATTAGAAAGAAAGTAAAAGAACTCTTGGAAAAAGCTAATGTAAACTCAAATTTTCTTGATCAACTTGTGATAGGTGAATCCGAGGGACCTGTTGAACTTTCTAGCTTACGTTTATGGGAAGTTTTTTCTACTTTAGGATCTTTGTCTAGCTTCAAGGCTTCTTCGATCACTATTTTCTTGTTAGCTCTTTCTTCTTTTCTTTTACTATATATAAAGACAAACCTAAAATAAGGATTCCAAAAAAAAAAAATCATCGAACACATATAACATGCTAAGAGATTCATGGATTCAGTCTTTTATAGTTTCTATGAAATATAAAAATAATATTTAGTAATCTTACCAGTACCGTAAGTAAGTGTTGAGAATCATATCTTTGCTTTGAATTCAACATTGTGATGTTACTGCCTAAATCAAAAGTTAGAATAGTTAACGAAAATTATATGCAATTGTTTAAAAGGGGGGAAAAAGGAAACATGATAAATTCAAAAGAAAATAACTGAAAAGCAACTGAAAAGAATTTACATTTTAATAAATTTATCACAAGTGCATATTTTAAGGTTGGCAATAGAAATCATATAAAGTCCTAATTTTTTTGTAACTTGATCTATTTCACTTCATCTATGCAAACAATAAATAAATGCAAGGAACTCAAAATATATTTATCAACTAAATATACAATCATCAAAGCTAGATCAAGTGCACGTCTCACCTGGGAAAAAATAATGAAAGACCATATAAATTAATATTTGTATGAAATCAAGTTAAAAATCCTTTAAAACTCAAAAGACATGTATATAACTTGTATATGTTTTACGCTTTGCAATAACATTTAAGTAAAGATCATGAACAATGAATATAGTTAATTAGACAATAATTCTGGACCATATACTCAATTCTTAAGCATATTATCTGTGCTCTCCCAGTAGAGAAGATGACCTCATTATGTTGATGATATTAACAAAAAAGGGAAACATGTTGAAAAAATATATAAAATATAGTACCTTAGATGACAACAGATGCTTAATTCCTTGGAAACAAAAGAAAGATGAGAAAAAACAGATCGAAGACAATCTTAAGCCCAATTACCAGGTACCAAGCTACCATCATATGCAAGGTTGTAATATTTGGAACCTCTGGAAGATATCAGTGCGATAAATAAAAAATTCATTCAAATTTTAGTGATTAAAGAAAAGGGTCATTCAATTTTTGCTTGCTTTTTCCGTTTTTCTTCAGCACTACAAGTGATCACCTAGTAGAGAACTTCTACAGAATAAATCTGAATGCTATTTTTATATTTTAAAAAAATGTATATGAAATGGAACTAACTTGACTTTTCACAATCAATAGTGAACTTCTTGTTTTAGAAACTCCAAGGGCACATAAGAAACATATAGGAATAAATCATTACTCCAGAAAATGGAAGGTTTGTGGGCAAGTGCAAGGGGTAAACCTGTGACATAATGCGTGGAAGCATGGCCTTCAATATTTGTTGTAGCACTTGAGAGTCAGTTGACTCAATGGCTTAGGTTGGAAAGGCACGAAATGTGTTGGGATATTTTAATTTTGATGAATTATGCCAAAACATTATCAATTTGTGTTATTTAAGTTAATCTACAGATAACAAGTTGAGGGGGAACGATAGAACAAGTTAAGGGGGAACTCATGAAATCAGATGAAGATGATCGAGATCAGACGAGGCTGTAGACGAGGCTGATCGAGATCAGACGAGACCGGTGAGTTCCATGTAAACTGATGAGCATAACAAGAAGAAGCATACTGATTTGCTGATGCAGTGCTGATGCAGTTTTCTGATGCAGTGCTGATGCAGTTTGCTGATGCAGTGCAGAAATCAGAAGAAGAGACCAAAAATCTGCAGATCAGATTTCAGCAGACCAGATTTCAGCAGATTAGAAATCAGCAAACCAAAAATCAGCAGTCCAAAAATCAGCAAATATGAACAGTGAAATCAGCAGAGATGAACAGTGAAATCAGCAGACCAGGAATCAGGCGAGCTGATCAGATCTGTTAGACACACAAAAAACTGGCCAATGAGAAGATGACAACACATATATGGATGTGACATAAAGCTGCAAGCAAAAGTGCAAAAGGACAAAGAAAAGCTGGATGACTAAGTATGGATTTGAATTTACTCTCCAACGGTAATATTCAAATCCACACTATAAATACATTGCACTATCTTCAAAAGAAAATAATGGAGGATGCTGCAAAGTGAAGATTAAAGCCAAATATTCAAGCATCTCCATTCAAGAACACAGAGCATTAAATATCCAAATTTACCTAAGAGTGTTCTTCATCATATCTAAGCATAAATGTCATATCATAAGCTTAGAGAGATTTTCCCAACCTTAGCTTAAAGGCTAAAACAATGTAAGGGAAAATCTCACCTAGTTGGAAATAACACCAAACCCAAATCCTTTCTTGAGAGAGAATTAGTGGTTAAGTAAGGTAGTTAATAGGCAATCCCGTGAGGGAGATAAGTCCCGAGAGAGTGAGAACTCATTAAACATCTATAGGCGATCCCGTGAGGGAGATAAGTCCCGAAAGAGTGAGAATTCATTAAACATCTATAGGCGATACCGTGAGGGAGATAAGTCCCGTTGAGTGAGAACTCATTAAACATCTGTTGGTTTAGTTGGTGCCCCATGAAGGGAAGAGTGGATGTAGGAGTTGGACTCCGAACTACTATAAAAATACTTGTGTTCTTATTTGCTTTCATATTAACTGTCATACATACTTTAGCAAATCTGCATAACACTCTTAAAAAAAAATAAAAAATTAAGTCACCTCCCATTGAGATTTTGTGAGTTTTAACTCGGTATTTTTCGGGACCAACAAAATGCAAATGAAATTTCAATGCTGACCTGAAAGAATCAAGCCATGTGAGAAATATCATCTGGTTGTCTTAAATAATTGACGGGACATAACATCACTACATCAATGACTACATAAGAAGTCAACTTCTGAACCGGTGAATCAGTTCTTGTGCTATCGCATGATATCCTATTCTCAATTGAAGCTACATGCCCATACCAAATCAGTGTCACAGGACTTCTGAAAAGAATTACGTAGTAACATTCAGAAACAAAAACACTAAACCAGAAAATTAGGTCTTTCAGTAAAAGGAAAAATGTAGTTTTCTCTGTGTGTGTGTGTTATAGTTTGTGTCCATCATTGAACAACAAAATAATAGAATGTGAAGTACAAATGATTAATAAGACAAAGCATCAAGTTCCATCAATAACGATCTGAATCATTTGTTCAACGCCATGCCAGAGAAGATAGAGTTTGGGCATGAATACAGTGATAATTAATAGCTCTCTTGCACATGTACTTTCGGAAAAAAATGAAATGAAGAAGTGGACAAAACAAAATTCGATTATGGATAACTTATAAAAATAATGGAGGTGATCAGGACAGTAGAATATGTTTGAGAAGGCAGATGATAAAATGAGTTCTCATGTTAATAAATGTTGTTTCGTGAATTCTTTATCTTACCAGGAAATCTGATCCTTGGCTCTAACATCTTGAACTTATAATAAAATTAAATTCTTTCAACAACCATGATTACATATTTTTCATTTAAAAGAAACATTAAACTGCTGGATAAGAACATATATTTGTCATTCCAAAAGAAAACCTAAGTCGGTCCCTTGTTTAATATTAGGAGATTAGAAACATTAAATAGGCAATTTGTAGAAACATTGAATTCGGGGTAAAGATAGTAAATGAATTTATCACAGTTGTGAAATGATTCATGAACAGTAAGGGGAGGCGCTAACCATCAAATTTGTCATTCTGAGCAACAATAATGGGAGAGCCCTCAAGCTGCAAATAGAATGCATAGTTAGTCAATAATCACACACAACATAATGTCCCTTTTCTGCTACTTTAGAGCATTTTCTACAAAAATTAATTTAGTAGAACTCACGAATATTCTACTCTATTACATTCCTAATCATTATGAATACACAAACAACAGTATATATGCATGGAGCTCAAATGGTAGCATCAAACGAATAAGCCAAAAAATTGTCCATACCTTATAAGAGGAGCTTAATGCAGCAACCATTAGGCTGCTCCTCCACCCTCACTAGCAAAACAGGGTAAACTTCAAAAGCAAAAAACTTGAATCTATACACATAACACCTGAACGTGCTCTCATCCACTCGCTCTATCCTCTTCGCATCCAACACCGAGTACTGACTTGCCGACAAGCCCATATATTCGACTAAATGAACAACAAAATAATCACAATTTTTTTAAAAAGAACTTGAATAATTACACTACACATTATTTAATTTAATGAACTTGAATAATATATTACCCATCGGGCGTTGGATAGAGCTGATGAACGGAGATGGACTCAGTTCTCCGAGCTACAAACCGCGCTTTGGGAGTGGAATCGGTGGATTCTAATCCATCCAGAAGGTTAATTCGAACAACGATCAGAAATATAATTATATAATATACACTATCCGATGTAACTTTAGCTCTCAATACTTTCATAGTTGCTCCCTTAGGCACTGTGGCATTAGAGAAGTATAAGTAATTTGTACAACTAGTGCTGCTATTAAATAGGATACATATTGATATTTAATTCTCAAAAGCCCAAAGAATCTCCATAGTTGACACTAAAAACATGCCCAATAACGTCGCTATTACCATGCAAAAAATCAATATCTCCTCATCCATATAGATTTCAAGTTTCCCCGCCTGGTTGGATGTTGGAAAAAAGGACAAAAGATGTTGGACCTCAAACAACAATGAAAATGAATACAATACAATCTTATAGAAGTTTGATCACAAACTATAAAGTGGTGGAGGAAATGAACAACCCCAAAAAGGAATGTTTTATTTGTCAGGAAATGCATTGAAGAGCCTACACTACACACACTGGTAACAGAAGCAATGCTTACAAAGGTTGAAGAAGAAGCTACACACATAGGGCAACAGAAGTAATGCTTACAAAGGAATTTTTTATACCGGCTAGCTAAACAACTTTTTATTTAATTGGAAACCTTGTCCAAAAATAAAGCACATCCAAGCAACATACATCCAATTTATGAAATTAAACCACATAACATATATGTCTCTGAAATTCAGAATAATACAGAGAGAATTTGAAGAGTTGTTTAGTTCAAATACCAAAACAACTGAGCGAAATTTTACATACACTTATATGAAACTCAAGTTTTACAGACTAAACCTGGATATTTATTTAATCACCAAAACTTGTCGATCTGTGAAGGCCCCTAAAGGAAAAGAGAATGGTTTTTCACCATTCTTATAGCAACAAAATCCACATACAACTTCAATTTAAATCTAAAGATCCCACACTCACACGTCCTGTTGGGATATTTTAGTTTTGATTATTTATGCCAAAACATTATGTAATTGTCAACTTGTATTGTTTATGTTCATTTCTACAGGTAACAAGTTGAGGGGGAAGTGAACAGATTGAGGGGGAACTGATCTGAAGTTTCCTGAGAAAATAGGCTTGAAGATAAGTGGCCTGAATGAAAAATAGGCCTGAGGAAAAGTGGCCTGAATGGAAGAAGGCTGAAGTCCAAAACCGCTGAATGTCAGAATAGCCTGAACGAGGAATCCTGAACGCTGAAATCCTGATGCTGAAACGCTGAAATCCTGATGCTGAAATGCTGAAATCCTGATGCTGAAACGCTGAATTCCTGATGCTGAAATGCTGGAATCCTGATGCTGAAATGCTGGAATCCTGAGAGGAAGCTGCTGAAATCCTGAGAGGAAGTATGCTGAAATCCTGAGAAGAAGTTGCTGAAATCCTGAGAAGAAGTATGCTGAAATCCTGAGAGGAAGTATGCTGAAATCCTGAAGGGAAGAACGCTGAAATCCCAAGAGGAAGTATGCTGATTTAAGAAGGCCTGAATGCTGACGTGGACCAATCAGATGTGGTCAAAAAGCCCGACAAAAAGCTGCAGAAATTACAGAATAGTATGGATTTGAATGTGACTTTCTCCAACGGTAACATTCAAATCAACACTATAAATACAAGCTCTTCCATCATTTTAAGTGTGGAAAAATGCTATCAAGCCAAGAGCCATATCTTAAAGCATTCCCACCATAGAACACAAATCTGTAGACATCCAAAATATATTCAAGAGTGTTCTAAACCCAATCTAAGCAACCAATGATATATCCTAAGCTTAGAGAGATTTTCCCAACCTTAGCATCAAGGCTAAACCATTCTAAGGGAAAATCTCAACCTAGTTGGAGACAACACCAAACCCAAACCCCATTCTTGAGAGAGAATTAGTGGTGAAGTGATGTAGTTGAAGAGGCGAACCCGTGAGGGTGATAAGTCCAGTTGAGTGAGAACTCATTAAACATCTGTAGGCAATCCCGTGGAGGGAGATAAGTCTCGTTTGAGTGAGAGCTCTTTAAATATCTGATTGTACTGTGTTGACTAACACAATAAACTAGTCGAGTGAGTTGAAGGAATTTCCCTGCGGATAAGGGAGAGTGGATGTAGGAGCTTGAGTCTCCGAACCACTATACTTTGTTGTGTTCTTTATTGTTTTATGTTCTTACTTGTCATATGCATTTGGTTATAAGCAAAACACATCGGTTAAAAGAAATTTTTTAAAATCACCATTTCTCCCCCCTCCCATTTTTTCATAAAATTAAATTATTTTTTGGGACCAACATCTGGTATCAGAGCAGGTGTTCTAAAAACCACTGATTTTGATAATTATTGTTTTATTTTAAAGAAAAAAAAATCTTTGTGGTCACCTGAACAGATTCTTTTTTAAAAAGGGGGAAGAGATTTTTTTTTGGAAGCATTTTTAATGGTTTTGGAATCATTATCAAAAAGGGGGAAATTGTTGGGATATTTTAGTTTTGATTATTTATGCCAAAACATTATGTAATTGTCAACTTGTATTGTTTAAGTTCATTTCTACAGGTAACAAGTTGAGGGGGAAGTGAACAAGTTGAGGGGGAACTGATCTGAAGTTTCCTGAGAAAATAGGCCTAAAGATAAGTGGCCTGAATGGAAAATAGGCCTGAGGAAAAGTGGCCTGAATGGAAGAAGGCTGAAGTCCAAAACCGTTGAATGTCAGAATGGCCTGAACGAGGAATCCTGAACGCTGAAATCCTCGATCTTTGAAACGCCAATTCTCGATCTTTGAAATGCCGAATCTCGATCTTTGAAATGTTTGAAATCTCGAGAGGAAGTTATTGAAATCTCGAGAGGAAGTATCTTTGAAATCCTCAAGGGAAGAACGCCAAAATCTCGAGAGGAAGTATGCTGATTTCGTATGGTCCGAATGCCGACGTGGACTAATCGAGGCGGTCAAAAGCCCGACAAAAAGTCATAGAATTACAGAATAGTATGGATTTGAATGTGACTTTCTCCAACTGTAACATTCAAATTCACACTATAAATACAAGCTCTTCCATCATTTTAAGTGTGGAAAAATGCTATCAATCCAAGAGCCATATCTTAAAGCATTCCCACCATAGAACATAAATCTGTAGATATCCAAAATATATTCAAGAGTGTTCTAAACCCAATCTAAGCAACCAATGATATATCCTAAGCTTAGAGAGATTTTCCCAACCTTAGCATCAAGACTAAACCATTATAAGGGAAAATCTCAACCTAGTTGGAGACAACACCAAACTCAAACCCCATTCTTGAGAGAGAATTAGTGGTGAAGTGAGGTAGTTGAAGAGGCGAACCCGTGAGGGTGATAAGTCCAGAGACGAACCCGTGAGGGTGATAAGTCCAGTTGAGTGAGAACTCATTAAACATCTGTAGGCAATCCCGTGGAGGGAGATAAGTCCCGTTTGAGTGAGAGCTCTTTAAATATCTGATTGTACTGTGTTGACTAACACAATAAGCTAATCGAGTGAGTTGAGGGAATTTCCCTGCGGATAAGGGAGAGTGGATGTAGGAGCTTGAGTCTCCGAATCACTATACTTTGTTATGTTCTTTATTGTTTTATGTTCTTACTTGTCATATGCATTTGATTATAAGCAAAACACATCGGTTAAAAAAAAAAAATTAAAATCACCATTTCTCCCCCCTCCCCTTTTTTATAAAATTAAATTATTTTTTGGGACCAACACGTCCATACCACAACAATTACATCGTGAAAAACTTGACTGATTTTACGTTTATGAGTTTTCCTGTTTCACTAAATACAAAACACAAAGTGCATTAAATTTTAAACTTGACTAATTCAGATTGCCAGAAAAACATATTATCAAACATTTGATATGCTCAATAATAGAAATACAAAAACCTACATGTGCACATGCAAATAAAGGCATATTTTGATGGGGTTCAAGAGAAAAAGACAATAAGGGCATCAACAATTATAGAAAAACTGATCTTGTAGATTTGCCTGCTCAATTTTGTGTTTTATTTGTTTACACAGTCCTAATAATCAAGAATGAAGCAGTGCCTCATACTGTTAAAATTAAAATCAACAAAATACTAATAACAAATTTTAGAGACTGACCACCTGAACATTAATCACTAAGCAATGCTTTATAGGTAAAAGAACACTTATAAACGCATTCAAATTAAATAATACCTGTGCAGCAAGTTTCTTGCAGTGACCACACCTTCATAATCAAAACAAACAAATTGCCACAATTTAAGAATATTAATCAATTGAATAAACACAAGAAACCATAAAATGGATTAATTAGCATATATATACCTCAGAGTCATCTTTATGATTGGTATCTTGTCAAGTCGTCCCCTAGAAGCAAAAGTAATCGCGGTTCTCCATATTTTCTCTCCATTACCTAATAATTTGCATTTGGAGATAATTGGATTAGCTATATTTAAATTCTTCAAATCCAAGTCTGTAAAATATTGGAATTTAAGGATGACTGTAAACCTGTAATGATTGCGGAAATAATCTGCAATCTTAAATCTAAGGGTATGAGTTTTCTTCTCGTCCCGACCCGGTAGTTCATCCCCTCACGTTGGCTGCACTTAAAACCAGACGTATCGCTGCATCCTGCCAAAACAGAGAATACAACAAATTAACATTTACAATGAAATCAATCAAAGTGAAGCGGACTGACAAATTAACATTTGCAATGAAATTAATCAAAGTGAAGCGAACTTTACGACGGAATAATTGAACCAAGATTCATATCCGACAGAGCCCGAATTTCGGAGCCTGTGAAATCGAAGAGAAACACGAATGGTCTTGCCTTGGAAAGAATACATTTCTGAATACAGGAACAACCGCAGAGTCAGAAGAATTAGATTTGAGTTAGGAATTATTGTCATCATTCCTGCTATTACAGTCATCTGTAAAACAATTAAGCATAAAATAGATAAGAATAAAAAAGGTAAAAAAGAGCCAACTTTTAGGAGAAGTGAAGAAGCAGAGGAGCCACCAGAGAAGTAAAAGGATGGTATCATGGAAGGCCAATGAATCAGATTTCATGGGGAGCAGAAAAGGTTCTCATTGATGTGATTATGATTATGAAGATGAGAAGTTGGGCGATGGATGGTAAAAAAAAAAGAGGAAGATTTTAAAGTAATTGTTGATTAAATTTACAAAATATATATGCAATTAATAATGGGACAAAAAGTTAAATAAATAAATCATTAGGCAAGGCTGGGAGATGAATTTAATAAAAGATTTTGATTAGATCCCAAAACCCTTGAGTATGACATGTATCAGGACATCTTGGTAATATAGGATCAGGTTTCAATAGATATTAAGACTTAGAATTATCTGCACTCTCTATAGTCAGCAGATATAGATCAGGGTGAAATAGGTTTGCTTTAATCTTACTAAAGTACTCAAAAGTTCCTGAAGTAGCTCAAAAGGATCCTGAAGACAGAAGATCCTGAAGACCAAAAATCCTGAAGACTGTTTTTGTACTGATCAAAGAGACCCTGAACAACTATTTTGAGTAAATAGTATTATGTTCATTCTTAGTACAAACAAACAGAATGTTAGACATTCTTGGACATTAATGAACATATCAGCTCAGTAAGGTTGACCTAAATAGAGTCGTTTTGTTTGTCTCTGTTCAAAGGCAGATTCCAACCAATAAGGAAGCAACAACAACGTACTTTACTGACACTGAAAGCGACATCTCACTGAAGATATGCCAGGGCTGATATCTTCCAGTTCACAGAAATTGGTGATTGGCTACGTGGCTGCATATTTCCTAAAACATGCAAGGGTGCGTTCAAACCTTAGAAATAGCCGTTCATCAATAACCAAAAGAGGAAACCCTTGATGCTATCTCTTCCAACGGATAGTTTTTCAAGAGTAACCTTGGAGAGTTGCCTATAAATACCAGTGACCTTCACCATTGCAAGGTTACGGAAAATCAAACAACTCCAGAGCTCATTCGTATTCTTGCAAATTGAAGCACTCGAAAAACCTAAGATTTCCCAAGTGTTTCACATTGAAGAGAGCTCATTCACTAAGCCTAGTATTGTCTTATATCCAAAGCTTAGTAAAAGATATTGTTGTACCCGGTTTTATTACCGGCGAACAAGCAAACAATTTAGTAATGCTCCGATCAATACCACGGCGAAAGCAATAAATGACAAGTGATTTGATTACCCAGTTCGTCTTTGGAATAGACTACGTCTGGGGGCACCAAGACAGGATTTGTACTGTATAATATATGCCTAGGGTACTAAACGTTCGATCCCTTACAACGTACACTACAAGTGATATTTATAGACATAAATCTAGGGCTATAGTCTTCGTGGGCTTTCTCTCGTGGGCTGATCAGGGTTTCCTTCCTTGCTCCGCAAGTCGCGCTCACGGATATGCTTTCCCTGGATACATCCCGAGAAATCCGCCTCACCATAATTGCCCGAATCTTGTCCATATATATCTCCAATCGAAGTTGTGATCACTTCGACCGGCTCTTTCAAGTCGCACCGCGACCTTCTTGTTATGTCAGGCCGCAGGCGACCTCCCGAAACTCCAAAGCCGCCTCACGTCCTGCCCCAGCTGGACAAAGTCGGATAACACGTTACATATGAGATTACCCAATCCCAAGCCTTCCTTAGGTCGGGTTATCTCCCCGTACAACAATTGCCCCTCAAGATGAGGTCGCGAGCTCGCTTCGATCTTATCTTGAATCATTGAAATTAGTCGACTTACAGCAAGTCGATCTTGGGATCTGTGCCCGAGTCAAGTCTCTGTCCTTGGGGAGTCGTAGAGTCGCCTAGGTCTCCCCAACTGGCCTGATAGGTGACAGGATTGCAATGATGGTTCTGTAGACAGGTGACGTTTCAAGCCGCGAGTTCGCCCAATCGGCGATCGCGTGCTCCCTACGCACCACCCACGTCGTTCTAATTTCAGCGGGGTCCCCAAGAATTCAAATTTATACTTTCGACCCTTCGTCTCTTTATAAATAGGTCTAGGGTTCCTCCTCAAAAGCCTTCCTCTCTCTCGTCTCTCGAAACTCCAGCTTGAACTTTCTGGCTATTCTTCAGGCACTTGGAAGCTTTTCAGGTAACCGTCTTTCCCCAATTTCACATCAATGGCTTCCGGTTCCCGATCTGCTCCCACGCCCCTCCATTCCTGGTTTCTTCACCTTCTGACGAAGATGATACTACAATTGCTGAGTTATACCGTCGTAATAACACCGAGATCGCCACCACCGATCTAGCCATGCCCTCGACCGCCGGTGCTTCCGGCGCCGGTCGGGACGATGAAGGGGCTGACGATCAATTTTTGAGGGAGTTGGAAGACATTGTACATATCCCGCTCTGGAACCGAGCTCGTTTCACCCGGCCGCGCCTGCCGCAGAAGGTGGATCCGGAACCTCCAACCACCCGCCCCGACAATATGGAGCTTATGAGTGGGTTTTCGATTACCGCTCCTATGAGGCCCGAGCCCCCTATGAGAGACTGGCTCGCGACTATCGGAAGTCAGTCGAGTCGGACTTTGTTGCTTCACAGAAGAAGAACAGGTCGGTTCTTACCGACTACTACGTCCGGTCCCTCCGTCGCCTTTATAAAGTCCCCCAGGATGTACACTTCTACTGAGTGACACCTGATGAGAGTGCCGACCAACCGCCACCCGGGATGATTGCGGTCAATGAACATACAATGGAGGCCGGGATCCGGTTCCCGCTCCACCCGATGATTTCTTACCTACTGGCGGCTTGGAATCAGAGTCTGACCCAGATCACTCCTAATGGATGGAGCTATATTCTTTCCACAATGACAGTGCTGGGATAGGCCGGGCTATATCAGTTGCCAAACCCGGGAGAAATATCTTTCGTGATGACGCCTATTGCCCAAGCCGGTGGCTACAACGCCGTGCGACTTCACCGGGGCAAGGAGCTCGTGAGTGGGATCCCTAACAAAGTCGATGGTTGGCACAAGAAGTGGTGGTTCGTTGGAGGGGCGTGGGAGTCTGTGGACCCTTCAAGCACTCTGCCCATACATGTCCCGACAGATTATGTGAACCGAGTAGAACACGATAAATCTCATATTCTTGATCCGAAGTCTTACTGATCTAATTCTCGTTTTCTTTTGCAGTGTTCACGCCTCAAAAATCCGACCTGTATTGGGACTTTTTGGAGGCCTTCTAACTAGTCCGTGATACCCTTCCGAGCTGTCGGGACGTTAACGCCCTGAACTCCAAGCTCGACCATCTCAAGGCCGGCTTATACACGTACCCGCGTCATCTGAAGATCCCTTGTAAGTTTCCTTACTCCGTGCTTATTACATCTTTTGATATCGACCTAACTGGTTGGCTTCTCACATTCCTGCAGTTCCTAACACCCCCGTTTACCGCCGTAAGCCTTCTGCGGACATCATGGCCTCACGTAGGAAATCTGTTCTGGGAAACATGAGGCAACTGGCGACCTCTGAAATCGACTCCCACCGAGGTCGTCCCCTCCGTGTTCGGCCCCCCCCATCGTCCTCTCTCGCTAATGAAAGCAAAGGCAAGAGGAAGGCTACGGGGTCGACTCCGCCGACTTCTGGGCACGTTCGGAAGAGAGTGAGGGAGGAGTTCTCGACGTACGAGTCCGAAATCAGCAGGGGACTGGGGAAGAAAGATCGGGTCCACCCCCGATCGCAGCTAGCGACTTCGACACCGACCTCGTCGCCCCCAGCTCGCAGCCTTCCTCGCCGGCCCGGAGGAGAGGTCAGCACGAAGATGTTGACTCCTTCTTAGGCTGGGAGGAGGAGCGGGTGAACGAGTAAGTCCTCATTATGGTTTTCCTAATCCTTTTTTTTTCAACATGAATCCTCACAACTCTGATGATTCAGCTTTCCTTTGACCACGAAATCGCCCTCCGCGACTTTTTGCCCCGAGGTGGTTAACCCTCGAGAGTCCTTCCCTTTCTTCGGCCGACCTCCCCAATAAGTGGTCGGGGTACATTTCCCGAAGCGTGCACAACATGCCCCGGGCGTGGACACGTACTGATCATGACAACGCCCGTCGTCAGAAAATGACGGGCAATATGTACTCGGCCATGGTCCACACTCTCAAGGAGGCCTTTTATTTGGAGAGGACCAGTGCCCAAGCCGAAACCCAGCTCCGACATCTCCGTGAGTCCCAGGCTCGTGTGTCCGATCAGGCCGAACTGATCTTGGTGGCGGCTGAGACTCGAAAGGGTTAGAGAAAGCCAATGGGGAGCATCTTCTACGGATCACCTTGCTGAGCTAAAGGGCGTGCTAGCTGAGGAGAAACTGAAGTCGGCCCGGGCGGAGACCGCACTGGCGGCCGAGAAGTTGAAGATGATCCAGGCGGAAAAGAGGGCGGCCAAGGTGGAGGCCGATCTGGGGGAGAAGCTGGCCAAGGCCAAAGGGGAGCTGGTCACTAGGGAGGCCCAGTTCAAGGTCGCCGAAGAGATGAACACTAATTTCGCGTATGTGATGGCCTTTGCGGGCGCCATCCGAATATGTCACCAGGCGAACCCTTCCGGCGACCTTACTGGGCTAGTTGCTAATCTCAAGGAGTATGTCCGGGAAAACCCTCTGGCCCCCGATGCTCTGTTGGACATCCAAGATTTGGAGGATATGGGCATTGATCTTTCCTTCTTTCCCGATCCCGGGTAAATCGTGTGCCCTCTCCCCGGCTCCCCGCTGGTTGACCTCCCGAATGCCACATCTTCCGAGCCCTTGGCGGAGAAGTTGACGAGCTCGGAGGTCGCTCCTCCCACAGCTGCCACTCCCGCCGAGCCCATCGGGGAGGAGATACCGAGGTTGGAGGTTGTTCCTCCAACTATTGTCATGCCTGCCGAGCCCGTCGTGGAGAGGGTCTTAAGCCCCGAAGCCGATCCATCGGTGGTTACGCAGCAGGAGACTCCTTTCGGGACGGTCATTACCCCGACCTCGACTGCCCCAGCTGAGAAGGACTGAGATCGCAGCTCTACTTTTTTTTCCCGTTGTACTAGCCTTCAGGCTTTTGGTTTATGATGTATTTCTCTCGACCTTCGGGTCTTCTATTAATGGAAGTTATTTTATGTTTTGGTCTGGTGCTTATCTTACTATGTAAAATAAACTCCCATATTTCATCCCCCACAAGTCGAGGTCGCAAGCTCGTCTTGGGGCCTTGAATTGAACTCGTATGACTTATCAACTTCTGGCAGGTCGGACTCGGGAAATGTGCCTACGCCGACATCTCCTCCTCATGGAGGCAAAACGTTGTCTCGATTTTCCGAATCGGTGTGACGGTTGATAGATCCGCAATGATGGCCTGGGTATTAGGTGGTGCTGGGCACCATAAATTGGCCCAACCAAAAGTCACGTTCTGTCCACGCGCCCCATGTGCGCAGCCGGTTTTTCTGTGGGGCCCTCGAGAGTTGGAAACTGCAACTTGACCCCCGCCCTCCATCTATAAATAGGGCGGGTATTTCACACTGAAAACTCATACTGTCCCTCTCTGATCTACCCACTTTTCGCCTCCAAGCTCCGGCTATGGGCGATTCCAGTGATCTTCTCGTTTTAAAACCCTTTCGGTCAGTAAGCCTCTCTGGCTCTGTGCTCATTGTTTCTGGGACTCAGACCATCTTTGCGGTTCCTCCATCTCGGATTCTGCTTTCACCGGAGGGTGTCCATACAACCATTGTCAATTTTTGTTGTTACTCGGCAGGCGGGTCTGCCGCTGCCGTGACGGTGGGGCCCCTAACTCACGGTGTCTCGGGCACCGATCAGGGGAACGGGATTAATGGTGATGGGCCCCTCTTGATATGCGATACAAATTTAATGCGAATCCGATCATGCCAAAATGCCCTTCACAATCCCTTGAGTTTTTTGCGTCGTAAAGATGGCACTCGTGCTTGCTCACACGAGAAGCCCCATTGCAGCATCTGACATTCCAAGGATGTTGTAACATCCTTTTCTGATAGTTTTGCAGCATCTTCCTCAGCGACCTCCGTGTCCGAAAGATGCCACCCCAGTAGCAATGTAGTATAGACCAAGTCGCTAGTTCAAGTGGCTCCGTGGTATAGACCAAGTCGCTAGCTCGATTCCGAAAAATGTATTGTATTGGAATGCTCTCTTTACCGACCTTCAGGTCTATTATAATGGGGTTTTCCCCGACCACCGGGTCTTTATTAATGAAATTCTCCTTTTTAATTCCTTCATTGTGTTGACTTGATTTCCTTATGCGACTTTTGCTTAGTCCTTGTCGTCTTATTTTGTATGCGACTTGTTTCTTGGACATTTGCGTAGCCGTCTTATAAAGTCGGGGGATGACCGCACCGCTAGGGTGGCGACCTCACCTCCAGTCTTTCTAAAGTTGGACCTCGGGTTCGCACGTTATCAATCATGTCTTTCATGCGACCTGCATATTTTCGATCATGTCTTTCATGCGACCTGCAAGTTATCGATCATGTCTTTCATGTGGTATGCGTTTCATCGATCATATGTTTTTCATGCGACCCGCTTGGTTTACATAGGAATCTTACATTTCAAAAAGAAGAGAGAATTGTTGTTACTGTAAATACTTGTTTACATCGGCTTGATCGATACAAGGACCTAAATCTACTGGTAGTATTTTTTCAACTGAGTTGTATTCCACGGATATTGAGCCTTGGTCCCATCTGCTTTCTCGAGCTCGTATGCTCCGTTTGGTAGGACCTTCAATATCTGAAACGGGCCATCCCAACTGGGGCCGAGGGAACCTTTTGAGTCTCCGAGTATCTTCTTCAGTACTAGGTCCCCGACCTTAAAGCGTCAAACTCGTACTTTTGAGTTATAATATTTCTCAGACCTCTGCTTGTATCTGGCATTTCTCATATTAGCCTCTAATCACTTTTCTTCGAGTAGGTCGAGGTTCCTCTCCAGGGCCTCGTCTTTGTGATCGAAAGCGACTTGGCTAGTCCGGAAAGTTGGGACATCGACCTCCGCAGGCACCACTGCCTCAGTTCAGAAGGATAGCGAATAAGGGGTTTCGCCCGTTGAATTTTTGCAGGTTGTTCTGTACGCACAAAGTCGGATAACAAGTTACATATGAGATTACCCAATCCCAAGCCTTCCTTAGGTCGGGTTATCTCCCTGTACAATAGATATCCTAGCCTTTGAATCTGTTCTTATTGTCAAAGGATATCTCACCTTAGTTGGAAACCAACCAAACCCCAAACCCTATTGCTAGGTAGTTTGAGTGTGTGATTGTTGGAGAGTGAGAGTTGTAAAGAGTTAGTAAGTTGCAGTTGAGTTCAGCCAGAAAACTCTAGAGGAGAAGTTAGTAAGCTATTTGAGACAGTCTGAAAGCTTGTGTGTGTTTGAGTTAGTAAGCTGCAGTAGTTCAGCCAGAAAACTCATTGTAGAAAGTTAGTAAGCTATTGAGTTCAGTCTGAAAGCTTGAGGAAGTATTAGTAGCGTGTTGGGAAATGAATTTAATAAAAAGGATTTTGATTAGATCCCAAAACCCCTGAGTATGACATGTTCAGGATAATCTTGATAGATGAGTCAGGATTCAGTTTTAGAGTGTTCAGGATATTATCTGCACCATGTATAGTCGGCGATATATAGAACAAAGTTAGTTTCAAGACTCAAGAAGAAATCGAGATATTGAAGAACTCAAGAGATATCGAGAACCAAGGCTCAGAGAACCCAAGCCTCGAGAGAACCTCAAGACTCGAGAGAACTCAAGACTCGGAACCTCGAAGCCTCGTGAGAACTCAAGACTCGAGAGAACTCAAGACTCGGAGAACATGAAGACTCGTGAGAAATATCAAGGCACAAGAATTACTAAAGACTCAAGAATGTAATCAATGCTCAAGATATCCCGAATGTTCCGAGGCAATCAAGCCGAGGAATATAAACCGTGGAATCCAAATTGACGTGGACCAACGAGAGGAAGACAACCAAACTGAAAAAAGTTCTGCAGAACTTACAAAGAATAGTATGGATTTGAATGTGATTCTCTCCAACGGTAACATTCAAATCCACACTATAAATACAAGTTCTTCCTTCATTATCGGGTGTGGATGTGTGGATGCATGGAGATTATGCACAAAAATGCTACAAAGCCAAAAGAGCGTTATAGTCAAAGCATTCCCACCCTAGAACACAAGTCCAGAGATATACAAATATATTCAAAGAGTGTTCTAGAACCCAACCTAAGCAACCCACGATGTATCATAAGCTTAGAGAGATTTTCCCAACCTTAGCATTGAGGTTAAACCATTGTAAGGGAAAATCTCACCATAGTTGGAGACAACACCAAACCCAAACCCAGTGGTGAAGTGAGGTAGTTGTTAGGGCAAACCCGAGTGAGGTGATAAGTCCCGGGGAGTGTGAACTCGTTAAACATCTAAGAGTTTGAGTTAGTAAACTACGGAGGTAGTCAGAAAGCTCAGGGTCGGGTTGAGTAAGTAAACTACGTGGAGTAGTCAGAAAGCTCAGGGCCGAGTTGAGTAAGTAAACTACACGAGGTAGTCAGAAAGCTCAGAAGTTGATAAGGAATTTCCCTAGAGAGGGAGAGTGGATGTAGGACTGGCTGTCCGAACCACTATATATTGTTGTGTTGTTTACTGCTTTATGTTTATACTTGTCATATGCATCTAGCTATAAGCAAAACACAACACATGAGCTCCAAAGTTTAAAAAATTGGGAACACTCTGCCCTCACCCCTGTTTTATATGCACCGAATTAAAACGTTTTGCTTCCGCACGCGCAAAATAGGTTTTCCCACCGGGACCAACATAGCGTGTTAAGGAATTTCTCTGAGGATCAGAGAGAGTTGACGTAGGAGCTTTGCCTCTGAACCACTATAAGTTGCTGTGTTGTTTGCTTTCTGCTCTGCATTTTAACTGTTGCATATTTTCACTGAAAGCATAGATTTTCCTGATATTCAGTTGGAATCAATCCACTGAGTGTGCATTGAATTGATCACAACCTTAACCACTGTTTTACTAAGGAAAATTTTTTCAGCAAGATAAAACGAGTATAAACCTAGGGCCAACACATTCCGCACCCTTGATAAGCTAGAACAGATAATTATCAAACTGAACAAACTCTACTGAGTATTCAGTAAGATAGTTATCTGATCCAAGCTTCTCAGGACTCTGATAAAATCTCAGAATCAGATGGGCTAATCTGGTTAAGCTCTTGAAAGTTTTTCAGATCATTGTCTCGAAGAGACTTTGACTCGGTGGCAATTTGTGCTTCTCGTATTAATTCTCGGGACATCCCGACCACCGATTTCAAAGGTAAAGAAAATTTTAAAAAAATCACTAAACACGTGTATTCCCCCCATACACGTGTAAGACTCGTTACACCGGGACCAACAAGTGGTATCAGAGCAGTGGTTCATTTTGACCACTTGCTTTGGTAGCCATAGTATTGTTTACTGAGAGACTTTGATGGTCTACTGAATAGATCTTACTGCTGATATCTTACAAGGCTCATTCATCATGCCTTCTAAGAAACTTCTTATGTTCTCTGTTGAGAACTATGACACATGGAGATTGAGAATGCAGGCACATCAGTATTCTAAGCATGAAAGAATGTGGAGAGTGGTCTCTCAAGGACCATTTAAGTACACTGTTGTGAATCCCATAATTACTGATACTGAGAGAGATGATCCCAGAGATTCCTAAATCTGATGACCAACTTACTCCTGATGAGAGAAAGTTAGTCAACTTAGACTATATTGCTAAAGATACTCTATACAACACTATTGATGATGGTGTTATGAGGATGATTTCTCATTGTGAAACTGCTAAAGAAATATGGGACACACTTGCTATCATATGTCAAGGCACATATCACATTAAAGAAAACAAACTATCTGTTGCCATTGCAAAGTTTGACAGCTTTGAAATGGAAGATGGTGAATCTATTGATAAACTGGAAGTCAGATTCACTAGTATCATGAATGATCTGAATGCTCTTGGAAAAAGATACCCAAAAAGAGAAGTGGCACTGAAAATTCTTAGAGGATTATCTAAGAAATGGGATATACATGCTGTGGTGATTGAAAACACCAAGAGTATTGATTCTATGCCATACCAACAAGTTTTCTATGAACTGAAAGCTTATGAATTTGTGATTGATAAGAAAACAAAGAAATCTGACAGCAAATATGAATCTTCATCTAGCAAAAATGTAGCTTTCAAAGCTAAAGAAAAATCATGTAAAGCTAGAGAGTCTGATAACTCACCTGCCAAAAATCAAGATGAGCAAGAGGATAAGCTAGTACTGTTGGCAAGGAGGTTTGAAAGACTCAATAGAAGATATGGAAAGTACAAAAAGTACTACAAGAATAACAGGTACAGGAACAGGAATAACTCAGAAGCTGAGGACAAGTCCACTGAGAAAAGGAAGGACCACAAAACTGAAGGATCTTCATCCAAAAAGAAGGACTCCAAGACCAAGGATGAGAGTGATCAGGATGATGATATCAACAGATGCTATAACTGCAAGAAGAAGGGTCACTTCCAGTATGATTGTCCTGAGCTGAGTGCCAAAGAAAGAAAGGAAAGGCAAGCCAAAAGAGACAGAAAAAATTCAAGCAAAAAGGCTATGGTTGCTGAAGAAGAAGAACAACCTGAAGAAGAATCCAGCTCTTCAGAAGAAATGTTCTCAAACAGTGACAGTGATATGTCTGCCTTGTTGTCATTGAGGAGGTAAATTCTTCTATCTCAGTTGCTGCTCCCACACAAACACCTGAGTTATCAAGTTCAACTATAACTAGTAATTTTGACCTGATGGATTCTTTTGAGAATCTTATGAAGGACTATTCTGTGTTACAAGAACTGTTCATAGAAACTCAAGAGCAGAATAAGGAACTGACTGCTGAGAATCTGAAGTGGAAAAACTCTAATACTGCTGAGATCACTTCTCAATTAATGGGAACTACTGATGAACTGGATGTTCTGAAAGTACAACTCTCAGAAAAAGAGAAAATGATAGTGGTCCTGAAAGGAAAATTAGAGAAATCCACTGAGGAAAATCAACTTATCAGGACTGAATTCAATGACCTCTTTGAGAAACATGAAACTCTAAAGAAAAGTGAGGATAGCTTGCGGAGAAATGTAGCTCTATTGAATTCTGCATCTAAAGCAATCGATGAAATTCAGAGTTATCAAAGACCTACAACTATAAAGGCTGGATTGGGATATAATCCAGGGGGAACCTCACAAGGTCATCTGAATGATGCTTCTTCTAGTGGCACTAAGACTGTCTTTGTTAAACCGGCGGTTTGTACTGATCTTCTTATTGAAGAACAACCCCGTGTTTTAAACAAGGGTAAAGGACCTATGGTTTCAGAGAACCTGAAGGTTCAGGAAAGAAAGCCCAAACTTCAGGAAAAGGCTAGAAACCTGAACACTCAGTAGGAAATCCTCAGGCCAGTACTTCAAAGCCTCAGGCTAAGAATACCAACCTGAAGAAATCTGCACTGAACCATCAGAGGAATCTTCAGAAGAGAAACACTCAACAGAGATATTCTCAACTGAAGAGACCAAGTCCTCAGGATACTGAAAGACCACAATTTCAGTACAAGCAACCTAAACCCCACTTGCCTAAGGGTAAAGGTTTCCTGAACCCAAGTCAGCAGAGACATAGACCAGCTGCACCAAGGCCAAAGCATTGGAACAAGAGGTCTGAACCCAAGAAGAACTCTAAGGCTCATGTTCATGCTAAGGCTGGCTCTCATACACAGGATACTGCCAAGGCACCTAGGGTGGTGAATGTGTATGTAGATGTTTATGAAAGACAAATCAACCACTCTAAAGTAATTAGAGTTATCAGGCAGATTTGGGTTCCAAAAGGTACAGCTAACCTGGTAGGACCCTACACCAAATGGGTACCTAAGGCCTGATCTATTTTTCAGGTGAAGGAAAAGGGCACTGAGATGAATGAAGACAACATAGCCCTGATGAGTGGAAGTTAAATGGCTCCTGCTGCATGGTATCTGGACAGTGGATGTTCAAGACACATGACGGCATATAAACAATTACTCACTAACTATGTTGAGCAAAAAGGCCCTCGGATTACTTTTGGAGACAATTCCAAAGGACAAACAGAAGGATATGGAACTCTTGAAGTTGATTCTGTTCATATCCATGGTGTATCATATGTTTCTGGTTTAAAGCATAATTTGCTTTCTATCAGTCAATTTTGTGACAAAGGATTCAGTGTTGAGTTCTCAAAGAACTTATGGTATATGAAAGACAATGCTTCACAACAAATATTACTGACTGGTACTAGAAAAGGAAATGTGTATCTTGCTGATTGGAGATTATCTCCTAAAGATACATGCTTGGTTGCAAAATGTTCTACTGATACCAGTTGGTTATGGCACAAAAGACTGAATCACTTAAACTTCAAAACCCTGAACAAACTTGCAAGATTAGAACTTGTGAGGGGGTTACCAAATGAAGTATTCAGTAAAGATCATGTTGTGATGCTTGTCAGAAAGGAAAACAAATCAGAGCATCATTCAAAAGCAAAGCAGAAGTTTCTACTGATAGAATACTTCAACTGTTACATATGGATCTATTCGGTCCAGTAACACCTGTGAGCACTAATGCCAGAAAATACACACTTGTGGTGGTTGATGACTACTCTAGATATACTTGGGTCATATTCTTACTCAGTAAGAAAGAGACTCAGACAAAACTGCCTGAATTACTGAAAAGACTCAGTATTGAAAATAATTTGAGTGTGGTCAAAATTAGATTAGATAAAGGCACTGAATTTATAAACCATATTATATCTGATTATTGTGTGGCAAATGGAATAGGTCATGAAACATCAACTGCAAGGACCGCACAACAGAATGGTGTTGCAGAAAGAAGAAATAGGACACTGAAAGAAGCTGCAAGAACAATGATTGTTGAAGCTGATATTCCTAAGAGATTTTGGGCTGAAGCTATCAACACTGCATGCTACTCTCAGAACAGATCCATGCTTACAAAGAATCAAGGAAAAACACCTTATGAGCTGTGGAATGAAAGGAAGCCTCTTATCTCTTTCTTTCGTGTGTTTGGTTGTAAGTGTTTCATACAGAATAATGGTAAAGATCAGTTGAAAATCTTTGATAGTAAAGCTGATGAAGGAATATTCTTAGGATATTCTGAAGTCAGTAAAGCCTTCAGAGTTTACAACTGTAGGACCCTTATTGTAGAAGAAACACCTCATGTTGTTTTTGATGAATCTGCTTATGTTCAGAAGAAACAGGAACATGACTCAGGAGATCTGACAAAGAGAATCACCAGACTTAGCCTGAAGAAGAATGATAAAACATCCTCAGAGCCTGAAAAGAAGAAGTCAATCACTTTCTATGAATGGAGTGAGTCAGACTCAGACAAAGAAGCTCAGGATGGAAATACACAGGCTGGTGAAACTCAGGATGATAGTTCTCCTCTGAAGGAAAGCCAACACACTGAAGCTGACCAATCTGAACATACACCAGTTCAGACTCAGGTATGTAATGCCGGTGAAGATGTGGTCACAGCTGAGGCAAACTCTGAATCTACAACCAAGGGGGAACAAATGTCACTAACAATATTCTGAATGGAATTTCCCCTGAAGAAGATGATTCACTCTCTCATTTTCTGTTGTTCCCTGAGTTTAATGAAATACCTGAACCTAACATTTCTGATGTTGAGGATACTACTGAAGGGGGAACATCAAGGAGAAGGTGGTTAGATAGTCATCCCTCAAGTCAGATTGTGGGTAATCTATCAGAAGGTGATAGAACAAGAAAGTTCCATGGTGAAAGTGCTCTATTCTGCTTCTTCCTATCTGAGAAGGAACCAACTGAGATTGAAGAGGCCCTTCAAGATTCGTTTTGGATTACTGCTATGCAAGAAGAGCTGAACCAATTCTCAAGAAATGAAGTTTGGGAGCTAGTAGATAGACCTAAGAGGCACAATGTGATTGGAACTAAGTGGATATTCAAGAACAAGAGAGTTGAAAACAACAACATTGTAAGAAACAAGGAAAGGCTAGTTGCACAAGGTTATTCCCAAGAAGAAGGCTTGGATTATGATGAAACCTTTGCACCTGTTGCAAGACTAGAAGCCATCAGATTGTTTCTTGCATATGCTGCTCACATGAAATTCACAGTCTACCAGATGGATGTGAAAAGTGCATTTCTGAATGGTGTGCTTAAAGAAGAGGTGTATGTGGAACAACCTCCTGGATTTCGTCAGAATGACCAAGTTTACAGGCTCAGAAAAGCCTTGTATGGTCTGAAGCAAGCACCCAGAGCATGGTATGATACACTTTCTCAATTTCTTATTGATCATGGTTTTACCAAAGGAACAGTGGAAGAACCTTGTTCAGGATAGAAGATGGGAAAGACATCTTACTAGTTTAGATTTATGTGGATGACATCGTATTTGGATCTCCTAATCATCGGATGTGTTAGAAGTTCTCTGCCCTGATGAAAGGAAAGTTTGAGATGTCAATGATGGGGGAGATGAATTTCTTTGTAGGACTTCAGGTGAAACAAACTAAGAAAGGAATATTTATCAATCAGGCAAAGTACATCAGAGATCTGATTGCTAAATATGGTGTGCAGAATTGCAATGCAGTTAGAATTCCTATGAATACTAACTACAAGATGGATCCTGATCCTGAAGGCAAGTCAGTTAATCACACTAATTATAGAGGGATCATTGGATCATTGCTATATCTCATAACAAGTAGGCCTGATATTACTTTTGCTGTTGGAATATGTGTAAGATACCAAGCTAATCCTAAGGCTAGTCACATGGAAACTGCCAAAAAGATCCTGAAATATCTTAAAGGCACAGTGAATACAGGATTATGGTATCCAGCTGATGATAACCTTGAATTAACTGGTTATTCAGATGCTGATTATGGTGGTTGTAGAATTGACAAGAAGTCCACTACAAGAACTTGTCAATTTCTTGGAAGTAAACTGATATCATGGTTTTCAAAGAAACAGGCCTCAGTAGCAACCAACACTACTGAAGCTGAATACATGGCTGCAGGAAGCTGTTGTGCACTGATTCTTTGGCTCAGACAACAATTGAGGGATTACAAGGTTGTAGCCAATGATGTACCTATATTTTGTGATAATAATAATGTAATCCCTATTACACAAAATCCGGTATTACACACCAGATGTAAACATGTTGATATCAGACATCACTTCATCAGAGATCATGTTGAGAAAAAGGATATAAGGATGGAGAAAATTCATACTGATAAACAGAGAGCTGATATTTTGACAAAACCATTGGCTGAGTCAAGATTTCAGGAACTATCAGTACAATTAGGTATGTTGGATCCAGGTGAGTGAATTCACTAAAGGGAGAAGTCCTTCAGGTGCATGAAGTTATTCAGGAGGAATAACTCAGGACAGAATTTTCTCAGGAAGGAAACTGAGACTCAGGATAATTCTTGTCAAGGTCAGTATTCAGTAAGGATTATGCATTCGAAATAATCCTGAAGTGATGTTGACACATGCATTAATTCACAACATTTATTTCACTCAGTAATCATTTGGAATAAATGACAAAAGACCTGAACTTTTAAGCGAGAATGTTTGAAGTATTTTTGACTGGAAGAAAATACGAACAGTCGTCTTGTTTATCGAGAAACATCCATTTGTCAACCTATAAACCGCTATTTGCCTGTTATCCAGAAAATTAGCCAAAAATAGCCATACCCTCAAGATTTCCTTAAAATCCGATTAAATCTCAGCCATTCATTATATTTTCCTAGATTTAATCACAGCCCTTGATATATGATTTTCAAATCATATATAAACCAACTGTTTACCTTCATTCGTCACTTTGCATTCAAACGATTCAAAACCTCAAAACCCTTCAATCTTAAAAAACCCTCATATTCCATTACCCAGAAATATTCTTAAAATGGAGTTTCCAAGCTATGCGATGATCAAGGATCTTGCGGAGACAGAGAAACCATACTTCGAGCACGTGGTGGCCATGATAGACAATAAGGCTACCAAGGTGGAAGAAGAAGCTTTGAATATGTTGCGGATGGCTCATCTGTCGCCATTGGTGAGCAACATGCCAGATTTGGAGTTGTCCCAAGAGGTTTTACAATTCGTTGTTAACCTTCGTGAAGGAGGACGGGGTGGTTTAGTTTCGCAGCTAAGTTTCGACACTTACGCAAAATCGAAAGCAGAGGTTGTGTGCACCAAGGAGGTAGTCTTGTCCTTGGATGATATTAATTCCGTTTTTGAATTAAATGATAGAGGAGAGGATCCAACTCTCTATATGACTGGAAGGGAACAGGAAATTCTGGATCGTTTGCGGAATTGAAGGCGGAGTTAAAAGGAGCTTTGCATAAACGGTGTCTTAAGCCGAAGTACAGAGTGTTGATTGACATCATGGCTAAGTTCTTAATGAGCACTTCTGATTGTTTGGAGCAGGTGAGCCGAAACAAGTTGAGGCTCATGGTTGCGATTGAGGACTCGCCCTCTATTGATTTAAATTGGTTGAAGTTTTTGGTGGATTACATTCTTCACCAAAACCAGAAATTAAAGTATGCTAAGGGAGCATTCACGAAGAGTGGGAAGGTCTTGTTTGGGACGAAGATCAACTTCTTGATTGAGACCTTGCCCAGAGAAAACATGTTCTTGATGACCAGAGTGGAATTTTCTCGGACTCGGATCATGTTCCGAAAGCCCAAGTCCCAGAAAAGGAAGGCTGCTCCATCAGGTAGCCAAGGTTCTATGGTTCAGGAGGAACCAGAAGAACAGGATGAATCTGATTCTGATCAGGACGATGTGGTACTCACTGAAGTCATTCAGAAGAAGTCCAGGACAACATCAGTAAAACATCCTGAGGAGTCAGGAGAGGAGGAGAAAAGGAAGAAATCTCTCGTGCTACTGAGAGTAAAAAGAGAGATTGGAGAGAAAAAGAAGGCTCAGGATGAGCAAAAGAAGAAAAAGAAGAGGCTCAGAACGATTAGGGAACAGGAGTCAGGAGTGAAGTCCCCACTCGATACACTAGCCAAGGCAGTATCTCAGGCTGCTGCGGCTGAAACCACTCAGGCAGTGATTCCCTCAGGAGGTGAAGGAGGTGAAAAAGACGTCATTACTGAGGTACTTGGTACTAGTATTGGCGATGGCCGAATTACCCAGGATCTTCACAGGTTCCCAAAAACCTGTTGAAGAAAGCCAAATTACCCTCCCACCCACTCACCCCTCAGAGCCATATATATCTATACCTTCAGAGGCTCATTCTAGCTCTGAAGAGGAGGCACCTGTTCCTGAACTCAGGAAAGGTGAAGCTGAAGAGAGGGAGTGGAGGCAGAAAGCTGAAAGGTTCATCTTGGATGGATACCCGAAATTAGTGAACTATCCCGATCTTCAGGATATGTTCTTCAGGCTGAAAACCGCCATGTTGATTGTCAATCAATCCTTTGCTATGATGCTGAAGATTGGCTGAGGAGGTCGCTGAGCTTTACGCCTTTTCAGGTCTGGGGAAAAGGAGACTAAGAATCAAGCAGGTTGAGTTCGATGCTCTTGTGCTGAAAAAGATTGCTGAGAGGGAGCCAGCCAGTCAGGCTGAAGGAAAGCCAGGGGATCAGGACAAGGATGATCAGGATCCTACTCAGGACAGAAATGAGGAAGATGTTCCTGAAGGGAAGACAAAGCATGCTGAGTCAAGTGTGGAGGCTACAATTCAGGGGGAACAAGCTCAGGATGTTCCACCCTGCAGACGATAATATTTGGCCAGACAATTCAATATCCTTCAGAGCCTGAGGTTGTGGTCACTGAGATGACAGATGCTGGAGTGCAAACAGAAGTTGAGATTCCCATTCCTCCACCACCAGATTTCGATCTCACACCAGTATTAGAGAAGCTTACCAAGCTTGAGCCACTCATTGAACAGATTTCAAAGCTCGAGTCTCTGGTAGACCAAGTATCCAAACTTACTGAGGCACAATCTTCTCAGAGCACAATGGTTGAATTGCTGAACACATCCATGGTGAAAGCAGATCAGGTAACTCTATTATCTACATCCATTGATAATAAGTTTACTAAGATGAATGCTAGACTAGGAGATGTGTCTAGAGATGTGTTGGAAGAGTTGGAGAAGAAATTTGTGCTACGGTCTAAAATGCTAGAAGAGATGATGAACGCAAGGACTAAAGAACTTGTCAAAGCTGTTGTTGAGGAAATGAGCTCATCACTCATGACCAAGATACGTGCTACTTTCGGAGGACTTGCTGAGGACACTGCTACAGGGTTGAATGTGCTTCAGAGGCTTCAGGATGAAAACTTCCATATTGCTGCTGAACTTCAATCTGTTGGACTTGAGCAACTACACATGGACAGAACCCTTTCGGAGTTATTGGCTAATTATGATGCCAAAAAGGGGGAAAGCTATGATATGCTCACAAAGCTGCCAACAATTGAAGGGAAGTTGCTGACTCAGGAGGAGACTGTGGTGCTTAAGGGAAAGAGAAAGATGCCTGAAGTGACAGTGCATCCTGATGCTGCAGCTAATGTCCTTCAGGAACGGGCGAAAATACAGAGAGCTCATGAGTCCAACAGAATGGGGGAAGCTTATGCAATCATGAATCCAACTCCTACTGATACTAAAGCTCAGATAAAAGCACCTGCAGATAAGCCAATCAGGAGGAAACTTTCTGGAGAATTCTCTGAGACTGAAGCCCACAGGAGCGAAGAATCTGAAACTGATGAACTCTTCAAAGAGGGAGTTGGTGAGTATGATGTGGCATCTAAGAGAATGGACTGGGATTGGCACAATTCAGTGAAGATGATAGAAGCTGAGAAGAGAAGGAAGGCTGTTGTTTCTGTGTCAGGATCAGAGATGACCAGAAAAGCAAGAGAGGAAGCCAAGAGGAACAGAGGTGGATTCCAGAGGATGATATACAGGAGGAGAGACACAAAGCAAAGGAAGAGGATGTGGCCTCATATGGATAAATGGATGCCCATTGAGCTAAATGATAAGTGGGAAACGGCCAAGAGGGAATTTGTGTTCAATTATGACATTTTACAGGTCTGGCCGCGTTCCATTACTGACAGGGATGATGCTTTCATTGCCTACATTCGGAAGAACTTCACTATTGAATGCCAGAAATGGTTCAATGTGTGCTAAGCCTCTTTTTAAAATGTTATAGGGACAAAAATTTAAATAAATAAATCATTAGGCAAGGCTTAATTTGCACAAAACAAAAAGTTTAGAAGGATAAGATGGTCTAAAAATGATTTTCAAAGCTAAGCCTCTTTTTAAGATGTTATAGACTATATATTATAGATTATAGATTAGTATGCTTATTTTTATCTTATTAATATAATAGTATACAACTATTAATGCCTATATATTTTAAGTCTTACGCGTGTGTGTATATATATATATATATATATATTATAATATATTTATACACTTCTTAATTTTATTTAATTAATATTATTAATTAATCAATAAATTATTTATACTTAATCTATACAACAATCAAACAATTTGCAAAGTGCACTCAAATATCACTAAACCCCCAATAAACTATATTAGGATTGTCTCACCACTAATCACGTATGAATATAATAAATAACTCACCTTTAAAACAATTACACGCATGATAAATAATGCAAAATCTCCAATAAGACATAAATAAATTTATCCGTAAATAATATAAAATGCACGTAATGCATGAAATGTATTGGCCAAATAATAATACTAAAAGCGCGGGTATTACATGATGACCCATTGTCATCTCATCTGAAACCAAAGCTTGTAGCAGATCAGGCAACATGAACTTCTGATTATTCATCTAGTAGTTCAACTGAAACTGCTCGAAACTTTTCGTTAGAGAATGGAGTATGAAATCGATATGTATTTCCACATCGTATTCCGCATCAAGAATCTCAAGTTTGTTAAGGTGAGCCATCATATGGAGAACGTGCTCCGTTACGGGCATTCCCTCCACCATTCTCTGCAACAACAATTCTCGCATGGTGATCTGTCTAGTAGTACGGTTCTGATGTTGAAACATCGTTTTAAGATTTCGCATAATTTCCGCAGCAGTTCCAATGTTCTGGTGTTGGTGTTGCAACACATTTGACATAGAAGCCAAGATGGTAGGTACACTTAGCCATTTCATTGGAACGCTCCCAGTCACTATACTATTTCTTATCAGTCTTGCTAGAATCATCATTAGGCTTTATGGGTTTAGGTACATCAAGAACCCACTTGTATTGTTATGCAGTTAGGACAATTGATAGTTTATGATTCCAATCAACAAAGTTTTAACCAGTAAATTGATTGTCTTTAAGTATATTAAACAGTGGATTAAAAGGTTGCGACATGCTGAACTGAAAATAAACATATTTTTTTATTAACGATTTAATCACAAAGCTTATCACATAATTCGATCATATGAAGCATATTAAAATTTCAAAAAAATATGAACGCATATCAGCCAACATCTCAAAATAGTTTAAATAGGTCACATGGGGTGAATTGTCTATTTAAACACATTTAAGCAGGTTACAAACAAAAACAGTTACAAACCTTTAATTCAAAATTAATAGTTGGCTCCCTCTTGACCATATAAAATTGACAGGGACTTCGGGGAAGTATATGCATATCAATTTTATACCTAGGTAATAACCATGATTAAATACAGGATTATTATTTCGTTTTGATCAAGCCTCGTGGGGAGGGTCATTGTCACCACTAATAATAATTCACAATCATCCTTTAGGAATTTATTCATGTGAAAGCTATCTTTTAGTTGTTCCGTGGGGGTAAATTTCTCCAAAAGAATTCAGAAATAAATAAATCATGGAAGTCAAAATTAATTTGATTTAAAAAATAATAATTATTTTAAAAACATACATAGTAATTTTGAAGTTGAGATTTTTAAAACAATTTCTTATGCAAACACATTTAAACAAAAATTAAATAATAACACAAGAAAATATTCATAAAAAAAAAAAAACACACACACACATACACATTGGTCACAAAATATCCAACTGCCATGGTTTAATTTTCGTCTCGAAAAGTCAATTCCGCCACGCCACGGAACAGCACCTCGGCCTCCCCGCCCACGCGCACGCAGCGTACAGCGCTTGGAGCTCATGCTCGCGGTGACCAGCTCGCGGCGCGGAATGCGCGTGCACCCGTGCGCGCACCGCATCCGCCCGGCCGTGTCACCCGCGCACTGCTTTCGCCTGGAGAGATCGCGCGTGCTGTGCGTGCGCTCCCACTCGATCCCGCAAATCGCTCTACTTCCATGCGCGCGCGCTTGGGGCCTTCGGCCCCCGTGCACCCCGGCCGAGCCGCGCCCATGCCCGCATGCATCTGGAAGCGTTCGCGTTGCGCACGTACCTCCCTTTGCAGGTTTACCGCGACGCACGCCGCCCACACCCAATTTTGAATTCGTCTTCAATTCCCCATCTTCGTTTTCAATTCGGTTATAATTTATTTTAAAAAAATTAACATACCTAAAATCTAGACTAGTCTATTACATTGAATAAATAAAAAAAACATCCTAATCTACCCGTGGAATTTCTCACGGGAAAAATAATTTTGAACTAGTCGAATTAAAAACCAAACAATCATACGCATGATATAAATAAAACATTAAATAACCATGACAATTGAATACTTGCAAAAAAGATCTAGCAATTCTACTATCCAATTTCAAATTTAATGAACAATATTTTAAATTACAATTTAAATTACAGAGCTCGAAATCGAGGCTCTGATACCAGTTGTTGGGGAAAGTTTTGTCCGGATCTATTCGAGGTGCAGTTTAAATAAACAATTTACTACTAACATGAATTAACCTATTAATTCAAATAGCAAACACCAACAACATTCATGCGTATAAATAATTTCACGTAAAATCCTACACATACGGAATTTAGGAGTTTACGCGAAACGTACCTTTTGAAGTGACAACCGTAGAGACGATGGATCAACCCAAATGCCTTCTCAAGTATGTCCCAAGTCCTTGCTCGTAATCCGGTGGTAGATTTGCACGAACAATTTTTAACAAATGAATTAAAAAAAATATTCCATCACCTTTGTGGATTTCTAGTTTTTCCAAGACTGGAATTGTATTGGGGATGAAAAATTCATCCCCTATTTATAACAAGAGAGGGGGCGAGAATTTAGCCTTAAAAGGGCTTATGAGAAATTTCCTTGTATCTTCCTCAAGATACAATCTTGAATATATATCTCATATATTTTATTTTTCATAAATATCTTCCCACAATATCTTCTCTTATTATTTTAAGGTAATTTTGAAAAACCCATGAACAAAAGTCAAAGTCAAAGATTCTTGAATTTATGAGATAATCTTGTATTCCAAGAATACTTATCTTCCATAGAATCTTTCCAAGAAAATCTCTTTCTTTCTTTTCTTCATATTTTTCAAAAAATACTAAGGAAAATTAGATCAATAATTATTTATTTTATTTTAATTACTTTTTCATTAATGGACTTATATTTGGGCTACTTGAGGGGTCTTTAGGAGAATTAAGATTGGACCTCCCAATGGGCTCTGAATTATCAATATTGAGCCACAATATTATTCAGCCCATTAATATTAATTTACTCCACTATAAAATTAATATTGCACTATCCATCTTAACCCATATTACGATAATATGGCTCCCAATTATTATTTCCCCTGTTTAAGATTATTTAGTCCATTAATTAATTAAGCCACTGAAAAACTTTATATTAATTAATATCTTTTCCTTGAAGTAAAGACAACTCAACATTATTATTTATGCCGGAAATAAATTCCACTTGCAAGATTTGGTATGATAAAAAATCTGAGCCCATCAAGGGGACAAATCAAACAAGACTTTCATTGAACACGTTTCTCTGTATTAAATCTTAGCAATTGTCATGTAATTAATAATATTGCCCAAGATACAAAGTATAGAATCACTCTCTGATTCTAAACTCAATATAGATCAAAACAATAAATATTAATTACACACAATCCTATTTAAGTGACAGAGATTAAGAAATCAACAACCACTGGGGTCTAATTCTTCATCACATAAGTCAGTACAGAAGAATTTATCCTCTCTATAGGTCCGCTTCAGCGCATCACAATGCACTAGTGTAATCTCTTGGTCAGGACAAGCCAATCTGAGCTTTACACATCAACCTCTACCAATGGAGTGTTCAATTCCATCTAGGTTGTGAAGATGTACTTATTTACAAGGAACTGTTAATGTGATCTTCTGTGATCGAGTATCACCACATTAACTACAATGCAATATGTACTAATATTGAACGGTTTGCAATAAATAAATAACATTCATTCATATTTAAAGCAACAATGATAATGAGATTTATTCTCAGAAAATAAGTGATAAATTCAGTCTGTTATACAAAGTAAAAGCATACTTTCACGTATAACCCCAACATGACTAACACATTAAACTAAGTCAGTTGGTTAGTGAGTGCCCCTGCTGATAGGGAAGAGTGGACGTAAGACAAGTTGGTCCGAACTACTATAAATCTTGTGTGATTTATTGCGTTACATATTTGCACACTACTGATTATAAAATATCATGCATGTCTTAATCTGGATCAGTTTAGCATCAAGCTACCAATATGACCAGTTTGGCCCTTTGTCAACTGATCAGTCAGAAAACCTTAAGATTGATTTCAGAAGAGGTTTTTCACACGAGTTAACAAAAGCTCCCGCACATCAGTTAAACTGATAGACGCCCAACTGATCTGCTTCACATCTATCAATAGGTTGGATATCAGTTTGTACTGATTCACCCGCACTCTATATCAGCAAACTTGCAAAACACGCTGATCACGCAAAAATTTCAGAAGTCTATTCGTCCCTCCTCTCTAAACTTCTGCCTCATTGAACCGGTTCGTGACCTACATACTCCTTTATCTTTTATTCACAATTACTTTCCAAAGTAAACAAGCTTCAAAATGGAAGGACTTTCCATGCGACAACTCATGAAATTGCGGAGAAAAATATTTTTCTAGGACAATAATTTTACTGACTTGCAATATATTTTAAAAAATATATATAAATATAGGATAATATATTTTAAAATCTATAAATGTAGGACAGTTGAGCCCGAATAAACGCAAATCGAGCTGAAATATCATGTGAGATTCGGGTTCGATTGTGCTAAAACATATTGAACTATTTTTACAAATCTTAAAACATATTGTCCTATATTTACATGTTTTAAAATATATTGTCCTACATTTCCAAGCTCGTAAAATTATTGTCCTTAAAACACAATCCCCTAAGTTACTGTCCTTTAAAAACATTATTGCCGAAATTGCGGGTCTGATCTTCCAAAACTGAGGGGAAACATATATGGTCAGAAAAGGTGGTGTGTAGAGGAGTGAATTGTGCCCAAGGAAAGATCTCACGCTACTAATCACTACAAACCTCCAATTTTCCACATGTGATCAATTTAGTACCAGATTAAGCAACAATTTTTTAAAGCTTCTCTAAATGATTCCATCTGCCAAGCATCTGCCAAGCTAGTGTGCATGAGATCCTTTGAGGGAAATTAAATAAACGAATTAATTCCTCATTTTTCTACAAGTTCTTACTTTTAGATGAGACGGAATTCTTTCATGGTATCAGAGCCTCTGACTCAGCTCAGATCCTGAGTTCAATTTCCGTGAAAATCACTCCATCCATTTAAAATTGTCCACTCGTTGGGCCTCCTCCCTAGAGTGGCAGAGGCAATGATTCGGCCCACGAGTGAGTGAAGAGGAGTGTTGAGGGAAATTAAATAAATGAATTGGTTCCCAACTCTCTCTATAAGTTCGAACTTTTAGATGAGACGAAATTCTTTCAAGATTAGAGGCCTTATTATGGTGGTCAAGGCTAGGAGAATTAGGTATTGATGAATTGGAGGGGAAGTAGGGCGGATTACAAAAGCCATAGATAAATGGAGGAGTATTCGAGGAAGGCTGATATCTGGGAAAAAGTTTAGAGTTCATCAGACTAATCCGGAGGCCAAAAAATCTGGACCTAAAACGGGAAAGAAATAAGCATGAGAATAAGAAGATAATGATCAAACAATTTTTGAATTATATAAACGCACAGGGGACACGAAAGTCAGGTGTAAGAATCTCGTCTCATCTAAAAGCTCAAGTTTGTAGAGAGATGAGAAATTAATTCATTTGTATATAGTTTCCTAATACTCTCCCTCACTTGTGGGCTGGGTTATTCTCTGGGCTATCGACTCTATCATTGGGAGGAAGAGGAGACTTGTGGGCTGAGTTATCCTTTGGGCTATCGAATCCATTATTGGGAGGAGTTTATGCAGTTAGCGGGTTTGAACCTAGAGGCTTTGATACCATATAAGAATCCCGTCTCATCTAAAAGTGATAGTATATAGTTCCCTAATATCAGGAACAAGAAACCATAACTGCCAATACGAAAACTCTAACCATGTTTGTTTAATGATGACCCATCCAATCCAATTTTGGATGGACACATCTCACTTCTATCCAAATATCATCCACCCCTATAATACTGCTTATTTTCACACAACTTCATACATCAAATTACCCTTACATTTTATTTTCTACTTTTGTTACACACTCATTTTTTTTCATATTTATTTTCTACACACTCATTTTCTCTCTAACTTTTCGTACACGCCACTAACTAACAATAATAAATAATATTCCATCACTTTTGATTTGATATATAATATCTATTTCTCTATTTCTAACCAAACACAATACTTATTATTAATTGGATTATCCCCATACATTTTTGGGGTAATTGCACCCTAGTACACAAAACCATGATGTACTTGCAATTCAATACAATTCCTTTTTTAAAATAGCATTGCACTACAAATTTTTTACCAAAATACCCTCCAATTTAGAAACCAAAATTTTCAGCAATAAAATAAAAAAGGTCCACCACATCAATCAATTATCACTTTATTAGACCCGCTCTCCCATATATCTCTCTCTCATTATACTTCACACATTTATTTTCTCTCTCTCCCATAAATCCACCGCCTCACCCCATTTATTTTCTCTCTTCCCCCTCTCAAATCCACGCCTCAGGATGCTGTGGAGTCTTGGCGTTTAATGGATCTGGCGACTTTAGAGGCGTTGTTTGTGGGCGGCGACTTTGGGCGTCTATGGAAGCGGCGACTTTTGAAGCGACAATTTTTCCGCATATATATGGGGTGTGGAGACAGCGATTTTTTCTGGATATGTGAAATTTGTGGGGGCGGTGTAGGGGGGCGGCGATTTTTACAGATCAGTGGTGGTGGGGGATGACGACGACTGTTGAAAAAGGATGAGAAGGTGGTGGATGGCGGAGGCTGGGGGGGCGGTGTGAATGGAGGATCTGTGGGGTGTGAGGCAGCGATGGTGGGGCGGTGTACAAATACATTTTTTGGGGGATGGCAGTGCAGATGGCGGCGGCGGGGTTGGCGACTGGGGGGGGGGTGCGACGGTGGTGGTTTTTGTGGAGGCGGATATGGAGATGGATGGGAGGCGGCGAATTTCTGGGGCGGATCTGCGGGCTGTGGGGATGCCATATCTAGAGGAAGCGCTGGCGAACGAGGGGGCAGGATATGTGGATCTAGTAGTGGCGGGGGTTTTCGTAAGTTTTCGTTTCTTATTGGTCTGGTGGTGGGAGGGCGGCGATTTGGGGGGAAGGGGGGTGGCGTGTTGTGATGGGGGTTTCTTTGTGTGGGTGCTTGGATATCCTGCTTCATGCAATTAATGGAACTTTTTTTCTTTTTTTTTTTTGCAGACTCCGGATGCTGGTAAGGCCCGAGCTATTGTGATTAGAAAATTTTGGTGAAGAAGCTGGATGATGTGTTGGATTTAGCAATTTTTTACTCGTGTATGCAATACAATTTATGCTTATGCATGTAATTTACGTGTATGCAATGTTTTTACGCTTATGCAATGTAATTTACGCTTATGCAATGTAATTTACGTGTATGCAATGTATTTAGTATATATGCAATGTTTTATGTATATGCAATGTTTTTAATATTTCAATTTTTTTTTCAGAACAATGCATTTTTTATAGGTATATGAGATTTTTAATTTTGACGTTTTTAAAAAGAAGAAATAATTTTTTGACGTTTTCGTATATTTTTTCTGTATGAAATTGAGTTTTGAATTTTTTTTTCTTAATTTATAGTTATTTAAACTAAAGAAAGAAATAAGATTTTTTAATAATAATAAGAATTTTACATATTATATAATAATAATAAGAATTGAAAATGGATTGAAAAATGAAGCCTGAAATGATGGGACCGAAATAAAGCTTGAAATTATGGGACTGGAATGAAGACTGACACATCACGTGGGGGTGTATTTTTTTTGGAAAGAGAAGAAGTGTAAGGGCAAATTGATCTAATAACATCACTAAAAAAGGAGTTTTGTAGCTAGTTGCTATTTTTCATTTAGGAGTGTACCTATTAGCTTTTTCCCCTCCATTTTTTTTATCTTCATCTCTCCCACCGGGGAAAGACTCGTGAGAAAATTCTTAAAAAAAATTGTGATAATTGATTTAAATAAAATTGAAATGGCTTGTACATCTATTTCACTTGATTTGTACTAAGACTCATTTTTTCTGAAGACACTAGACAAGTCATCAAAGTAGAATTTTTCTAAATATTAATTTAAATGTCAATTTATAAAAAATTCTAGCTTTATCCGATGGATTCTTTTTTATTTTACATTTTGAAAACAGTGTAACTAATTATAAATCATTTTCGATTGATTAAATTGACAAACTGTTCAATATCATGTTCGAGACATAATTATGTTTAGAAGTAACATTTTTTTTTTTTGGTAATATAGATAAAAATTCATATGAGACGGTCTCATATATGAGACGGGTACAAACTAGCCTAAATTAATACTCACCCATCTCAAAATATTCAAACATCATGCCCAAATTATTTATCATCTCATCGTGAAACTGTTTTACGCAAGTGTGCCTCTTAGTGTAAATAATTGAATGAATTGACCAGATCGATCTACATCCAATTAATTCTATAATGAAAACTTGGAATTCATTAATTTAGTGTTATTTTACTGTATTTTTTATTTATAATAAAACAAAACCCAAAGCAGTAATTAATATTAGAAAATTAATAATGGGCTCCAATTGCATATGTCTTTTCAATTAACATTGCCACAAAACTTGTCCTCATCCACAAATTTTCATTGGTTCATCAGATACTTACTCCATTGGACTTATGTAGAAGACAACTCCGTTTGCTCAAAGCAAGAATTTAATTTCAGTTTTATATCATTATCTGCACGTTTCTTTGATTTACTTTGTCCATCCATTTAACCTGTATTTATTCATGGCGGCAGATTATACATGCCTTGAATTACACACCAAAATTTAATTTATTTGACCAGCTGGTAAGCAAGATAACATAAATTAAAAAGAACGATAAATGAAAGCAACTTCGTTAGAATTTTCTGTTACACAATACAATGTAACATCTTTTGCTAAATCATAATAAAATGATGGACATGTACAATGCGTAAAAATAATTTGTATTAACACTTCTATGAACCAATTTATTAGTCTTTTTTTTATCATTTATCTACAAAGAGCATATACTTGCATCATAAGAAAAGTGAACCGCGTCCAAGTTGGAAAAAACTCCATCTATTATTTACTACTCTCTCCATTTCAGATCAATTTTCACACTGACCTAACATGAAATCAAGGTTTTTGTTTTGCTTTATAAAATGACATTCTAAAAGTATTTATGTCAAATAAATTTTAATTGTGTGAATACGAGTTAATTGTGTTAGAAAAATAATGATATATAGGGTAAACAAATATATATTGTGAGGGTAAGAGTTATGAGTAAAGTTATTTTTTTAGATGCGAAAATTAATATGGGACAAACTAAAAAGAAAAATGTGAAAACTAATTTGTAACGGAGGAAGTACTATTTGAGCACACCCTATTTTTGTAAAGTTATCAAACTCGTTTTTATTAAAATTTTAATGTTGTTTATGTTTATACTAAGATCTGATCTTATTTAAACCACTTTTATCATATCATTGATTTACAATTATCACTTCATATTAAAACAATTAATACTTTTTAATAAAATAAATTAATACTTTTTTATTAAACAATTAATACCATATAATGGAACATTTAATTAATATTATTTAAAAATACACATAAAATGCAAATCAATTGTAGTATAAAAATAGTTTGCAAAAGACTTTATCTTAATACACACAAAATGCAAATGAATTGTAGTGTAAAAATAGTTTACGAAAGACTTTATCTTATATGAATAAATATTGCTCATTAACATATATCAATCAGATTCACTAAAGTATTAAACTATATTTGTTAAGAGTGGTACGTCTCATGTGTACCAAACAATTTAAGTGCATTTTTTGAATTGTACGTGCAACTTGTTTCATTGAAATGCTCAACTTAGCTACACTGAAAAATTAATTTTTTTTTTATAAAATAAGTTGAGAACAAGTTGAACATTTCAGCGTAACCAAGTAATTGAATGTTTCAATGAAATAAATTACACGTTTCGAAAAGGCAAAATGCATCTCCAGGTCCCTAAATTATTACATTTTATTTCGAAAGGTTCTTATACTATTTTTTTGTTTAATGAAGTCCCTAAACTATTGATTTTTATTTCAAGCAGTCCTTCTTGGTGGAATTTTCTAACTAATCTAACGAAATCATCAATTAAAACAATGGTCAATATATTGACAATTTTGAAAATGATGTGCGTATTTACTTAACGGTTCTGTTAATTGATTAAAAAAAAATAGTCAAGAAGGACTGCGTGAAACAAAAATCCATAGTTTAGGGACTCCATTAAATAAAAAAAATAGTTTAGGGACTCCATTAAATCCATTAAGGACCTTTCGAAACAAAAATTAATAGTTCAGAGACTTCTTAAAAAAAAAAGTTTAGGGACCTTTCGAAATAAAAAGTAATAATTTAGGAATCAAAAAATGCATTTTGTCTTTCGAAAATGCATTTGATTTGGATGATGCACCGAATTTGCCTAGGCGACTTTGCCTTTTATTAGTTATCGTTTTCCTAATTCAATATAAATAATATTTTATTAATTATGGTATATATTTCTAATTCCAAAATTTAATCTGGATCCCATAATGCCATCTTAAAAAAAAAAGAAAAAAAAAAGAAAAAAAAAGCAAATTAAATCAACATGATGACTCCCAAAAGAGTGGGACACCTATATATAAATGTCAATCCAACATTGTAAAAGCATTGTACCCCCTTTCGATAAAAATGAAGCAACACCACTTTCTCCTCACGTGCTTCCCAGCCCAAGGCCACATCAACCCCATCCTCCAGCTAGCCAAGACCCTCACCCGCCTCGGCGCCGCCGCCACTTTCGCCACCACCACCCGCGGCCTCAGCCGCCTCCGCGGCCACCTCCCGGGCCTCTCCTACGCCTCCTTCTCCGACGGCCACGACGACGAAACCCCGCCCTCCGGCGACTTCAACGCCTACATGGCTGACTTCAAGAAATTCGGGTCCAAAGGTATCACCAACATCATACAAAAGTATCGGGACGAGGGCGAACCGGTGACGTGCGTCGTCTACACCCTCCTCCTCCCGTGGGTCTCCACGGTGGCGCGTGACATGCACGTCCCGTCGGCTTTTCTCGCAATTCAATGCGCCACCGCTTTCGCTATTTACAATCGTTGTTTCTCTAGTTACGATGGTATTCATGAAAGTGGGATTGATTCATCGGTTTTGTTAGATATCAAGGGTTTGCCTTTGTTCACTTGGAGTGATTTGCCAACTTTTGTATTACCTAATAACCCTATGAATCCTTTGATGGTCCCTATTATGCTAGAGCACATTCAAGAACTTGAAGAAAACCCTAATTCTTTGGTTCTTCTTAATACCTATGAAGAATTGGAGAAAGAGGCGATTGAAGCTTTGATTGAGAAGAAAATGAATGTAATCTCTATAGGGCCTTTGGTTCCATCGGCTTTCGCCGATGGAAACGACTCGAGTGATAAGTCGTTCGGAGGCGATTTGTTCGTAAAAAACGAGGACTACTTCGAGTGGCTCGACTCGAAGGGGGAGAAATCGGTTGTTTACGTCGCGTTTGGGAGTTTGGTGGCGATGGATAGGGAGAGAAAGATGGAGATTTTGCATGGGCTTGTGGAAAGTAAAAGACCCTTTTTGTGGGTTATAAGATCCTCGGACAATGAAGAAGAAGAAAAAGAGGTGAAGAAATTGCTCGAGAACGAGGTGAAAAATGGGGATGGAATGATAGTCCCATGGTGTTCACAAGTGGAAGTGCTTAGTCATAAATCCGTGGGGTGTTTCGTTACGCACTGTGGATGGAATTCGACTCTCGAAAGTCTGGTCTGTGGGGTCCCCGTAATCGGGTACCCACATTATTCGGACCAGACTACAAATGCTAAGATGGTGGAAGAGGTTTGGGGGAATGGGGTTAGAGCAAGAGAAAATGGAGATCATGTGGTTGTAAAGAGAGGAGAATTCAAGAAGTGTTTGGATGTTGTGATGGGTGATAGTGATAGAGGGATAGAAATTAGAAATAATGCTTTGAAATGGAGAGGCTTGTCAGTTGAGGCTGTAAAGGATGGTGGGTCTACGTACAATAATTTGAGGAAGGTTTTGGAGATGAACTTAATTATTTAGATACATGCACTTACTTAAATGTTGTGATTATTGGTTTTCATCTTGATCTAATAAATGTTAGAATTGACTTTTTTGATGACTTAATATTTATGATTTCTTGTTAGCTAGCTTAAATATATGTAGATATATTATTTTATAGTATTAGATTTAAATAGTTAAATATTTATAAATAAGACATATATATACACCCAAAATTTGGGCTGACAATCCACATATAATTTCGTGAGGCGAGTACTAATTATTAAAATTAAATCAAATAAATAAAAAATATTAAGTAAAAATGAGTCAAAATAATTATTATGTTCAATCTAATGCATTACAAGAAAATAAATAATTTGTTAGAGTTTTTCATAAAAAAAATCGAATTGTTAGAGTTTTTCATTAAAAAAAAAATTTGGTCCATAATTAATGAGGGTCGCCTATAATTTATCAATGAATTTTTTGAATTCTAGTAGACAAATAAATTACTTACTAACAAATTGCCTACACATTTGTAATTTTTATAAACAAATAAATTACCTACACAAATATTTTCATAAGTAATTTACATTTTCGCGGGCTATTAAATTTGGAATTTTCTACAAACAAATTGCCTAAGAATTATATTTTCATAGACAATTTATTTGTAGATAATTTGTGGAATGATGATGTCTACCTGATTAAAATAATATATAAGTATGTTATAGGAAAAAAAAATTATTCAAGAACAAAATTAATATTTGATGAATTTTTTTAATCATATTGGAAAATTTCATAACCAGTTCTTTAGTTTCTTATAGTAGTGACGACAAATTGTGAAGTTCACTACACTAATTTTCCACCACATACTAATTTTCAACCACTTATTGGTAAAGTCAAAGACCACACTCTTTAGCATGTTACAATGTCAGCATCCGAAGAATTATGGGAGCGTTCGGTTTTGGATTAATCAATCAATTATTAAATTAATCAACTTTCTTAAACATCTTATATAAATATATATATATTTATTGAATTAATCAACTTTCTTAAACATCTTGATTAAGGGAGAAGCGTGAACTACAACGAACATTCTTCTCAATCTCCATTGATTCCCATTGAAATATCGACAAAGAGAAAATAAGAGAAAACACTCTAACTATTTTAATTTCATATTCAATAGGAGAATTCGTTTACAGCTGAGCTCTTTAAATAAGAGCAGAAATTTAATTAAAGATAAATACTAATCTATGAAAATAAATCACAACAAATAAAAATAAAGATACTAATTATACGAGATAGCTATCGCAATCTAGTCTTCATCACATCTAATATAAATATAGAATATTATAGAACCATGTTATGCTGACAATCCGAACCCTCATGGGTCAGCCCAACCAATTAAAAAAGATTTGAATCATTGTGGTGTGCCATATTTTACTGTACAGTAAATTCAGCACAAGGGAAGTGTCTATAATAAAAGTGTGGGGAATAGGTAGGGGGAATGTGGAGATGGAATTAAAAATGGAGAAGATATTTATTTGATCGTGAGTGACTTATTGTAAACAAACTTGAATGTCTTATTAACAAGTTCGCGCTCAAGAAACACCGAAGACACATAGAATTGGAAGCTATCATCAGATGGGGGCTTTAAAAACAAAAAAGGTGTACAACATGATCCACAATCTAGCTGGTGCCCCCTTCTCGAACTAGATTTCAGCAGCGTTCAAACATGTATGGAATAAATCGCCCCAATCAAAGGCGGCGGCAATGGCATGGAGACTTCTTTGAAATCGTCTACCAACAAAATCCAATCTTTTCAAGAGGAAGATTTTGAACCATAATTCAGATCTCTCATGTACGTTTTGCAGCACCGATGGAAAGTGCATCCCATCTATTTTTTTATTGTTGCATGCAAGACTTCGAAAATCTGGGAGTCATGCTTGTGGCTCGGTATTTCGACAGTTTACCATTTCAATATCTTGGAACACTTCAGTGGAAATTCTGGCAACCTTGGTGGTAAGATTGGCTCCTCTTTCTCAATAGGCTTGTGGATTTGCATAATTTGGAGTATCTGGAAAAGCCGAAACAAATTGATCTTTGAAGATATTCCGCTCGACGAGGAGAAATCTGGAGGAGAGATTAAAGGTTGATTTTGAAGTTGGAGTTCGGTCAAATACAACTCTTTCTGTAATCTATCTTTTAATGAATGACTCTCAAATCCTAGGATTTTTTTTAGAATTAGAGAAAAATTTCAATAAGACACACGGTACATTTTGTACTAGGTATTCCTTATACCCATTTATTCATTTTAATGAATACCTTTTACCGATCAAAATAAAAAGTACATCACAATACTGTACTATTCAGCTGAACATGTTGGGGAATAAGTTGCACAGATCTATTCGGGGTGAATATTTAAATACAAATTTAATTCTTTAATTATTACTAGCATGAATTAATCCTATATTAATTCAAATAATAATCCAACAACATATCATGCATATAATAATTCACGTAAAACCTCACGATCGCAGAATTCTCTACGAGTTTACGTGAACGTATTCTCTTGGGATGGCAAATCGATGGTGAATAGACTAACCGTAAGGACTTCCCAAGTATTCCCTTAGCCCTCGCTTAGACTATCCCAAGGAAGGATTCTTGTGAACGATTTAACAAAAGGAAAATAAATTATGTTGCACCACCTTTGTGGATTTACTAATTTTTCCAGCACATGGAATTATACTTGGGAATGAAAGAATCATCCCCTATTTATAGAGACTAGGGTGAACGAAACTTTTGGCAAAATATGATGTGGGAAAATATTTTCTTGATCTCCAAGAAATCTTGAATATATCCCCTATATTCTTTTTCCCATAATCATAATATTCCACAAAAATCCCACCTACTCTATATATATGGATTTTTCGAAAAAATAGATGATCAAGATTCCAAGATTTGGATCTTCATGAATTTATGAGATATTCTTGTATTTCAAGAAATACATATCTTCCATAATATCTTTTCAAGAAAATCAAGAAAATCTTTCTTGCCCACTATATTTCAAAATTTTCGAAAATATCATTATGAATAACCAAGTGGGAGATTTCTTGAATTTAATGAGATAATCTTGTATTCCAAGAATACATACCTTCATTCCATAACAAAATTCAAAGAAAATCTTTCTCCCAACTTTATCCATAATTTTCGAAATATTATTGGAAAAATAAGCAACATTTATTTATTTTATTTTAATCACCTTTTCAGTTAATGGACTATATGTTGGGCTACTCAGGGGGCCTTTAGGAGAATTAAGATTGGACCTTCTAATGGACCTTGAATATCTAATATTGAGCCACAATATAATTCAAGCCCATAAATATTAATTAATCCCACTACATAATTAATATTGCACTATCCATCTTAACCCATATTACAGTCCCGGTCATTATTTCCCGTGTTTAAAATTATCTAGCCCATTAATTAATTCAAGCCACTGAAATAGCTTTCCATTAATTAATATCTTTTATCCTTGGTCAAGGAACGGTTCAACATTATTATCCATACCGGAAACTAATTCCACTTGCAAGATTTGGTATGATAAAGCTTATGAACCTCCCAAGGGGCAAATCAAATAAGCGTACTTGCACACGATTCTTCATATTAAATCTTAGCAATCACATGTGACTAATAATATTGCCCAAGATAAAAAGTATTGAATCTCATTGATTCGCTACCCATGATAAGTCAAAGCAATAGTTACCAATCCCACGTGATCCTATTTAAGGGATGAAGGTTAAGAAATAACGAACCACTGAGGTCTAATTCTTCCTTGTTCAGTACTGAAGAATTTATCCTCCTGTAGGTCCTATTCAGTGCATCAGTCATGCACTAGTATAATCTCTTGGTCAAGACAAGCCAATCTGAGCCTTACACTTCAACCTTTCACGATGGGTTGTTCATTTCCATCTAGGTCGTGAATAACATACTTTTAGTTACAAGTGACTGTTAATTTAATCTTCAGTGATTTGGAATCACTAAATTAACTACAATGTAACAAGTACGACTTTATTGAACAGTTATGCAGTAAATATACGTAACATTCAATAATATTTAAAGCATCAGTGATAAACAATTTATTTCAGTAAATAAGTCTGGAAATTCAGTTTCGATTATACAAAGTAAAAGCATACTTTCCAGTATAATCCCAATAATCTCCCACTTATACTCAAAGTCTGCTTTTAAGTATACTACAACATGTCTCGCGTAGTCCGTGACATCTAATGTCACCTACACGAACCTAATAATTTCTCCCACTTATACTCAAAGCAGATTGGCAACGGTCTTGACACCCATTCCACCCACATGTCTCTCGAATGTATTCAGAGGCATACTCTTTGTGAATGGATCTGCTAGGCTGTCCTCAGACGCTATCTTTGTCACATCTATATCTCCTCTCTTAACGAGTTCTCGTATAAGATGTCTTTCCTTTAGTGTGCTTGTTTGACTCGTGGACTCTTGGTTCTTTTGAATTTGCAACTGCCCCTAGCAGATATTGCTAGACAAATTCAGAACACCATCCAAGTCCACTAAGAAGATCTAGAGCCCAATCGGTTATTTCACTGCTTCACAAGCAGCTACTTACCCGACTTCCATGGTTGAGTCAGTGATGCATTTCTGCTTCACACTCGTCCATTTGATGGCTACACTTCCCAAATGGAAACACACTAACTGAGGCAGATAATTTCTGGAATCTAAATCTGATTGGAAATCCGAGTCCGTGTAGCCGATGGGGATTGAAGTATCTGACTGATAAATCAACATTCTATCCTGAGTTCTTTTCAGACACTTCAGAATGTTTTTAACTGTCGTCCAATGCGCTTTCCCTGGGTTACTTTGATATCTTGCTACCATGCCTACGGCAAAGCAGATATCCGGTCTCGTACACAGCATTGCATACATAAGGTTTCCGACAGCCGAAGCACAAGGAATGCCTTTCATGTCATCTATCTCCTTTTGCGTCTTAGGGGACATTTTCTTGGATAGATGGATTCCATGCCTGAAAGGTACGAATCCTTTCTTGGAATCTTGCATGCTGAAGCATTTCAAGACAGTGTCTATGTATGAAGCTTGCGATAAGCCGATAATCATTTTCTTGCGATCTCGAGTGATCTTGATCCCAAGGATGTGTCCGGCTTCCCCTAAGTCCTTCATATCAAACTGTTTTGAAAGTCATGCCCTTACGTCTGATAACACCTTCACATCGTTCCCGATGATCAAAATGTCATCTACGTATAGTACTAAGAATACCAATGCAGTTCTGACACGCTTCTTATACACACAACTTTCCAACTCGTTTTGATCGAACCCATAAGACTTTATAACATGATCAAAACATTGGTTCCAAGCTCTGGATACCTGTTTGAGTCCGTAAATTGACCTCTTGAGCTTACAAACTAGGTGTTCTAGGCCTGTTTCAATGAAACCTTGGGGTTTTTGCATATAGATCTCTTCATCAAGACTTCCGTTAAGGAAAGCTGTCTTGACATCCATTTGCCAGATTTCAAAGTCGAAATGCGCAGCAATCGATAAGAGAATACGGATGGACTTAAGCATGGCTACTGAGCGAAAAAAGTTTCCTCATAATCGATCCTTCTTTCTCGAGTATAACCTTTCGCCACTAGTCTTTGCTTTAAAGGTTTCAACCTTCCCGTCCCGGTCCTCTTTTTTCTCTTATATACCCACTTGCATCTAATGGGTTTGACCCCATTAAGTGGTTCGACTAGCTCCCACACTCTATTATGAAACATAGAACCCACTTCGCTTTCATTCTTTGTTTTGCCAAGAAACATCCTTATCTTGGAGTGCCTTGTCATATGTCCATGGGTCTGCGATTAGACTGTCCCGGAATCAAGTCCGAGGACTCTCCTATTCCCATGAATCTCTCGGGTTGTCTAACAACCCTCCCACTTCTGACGAGGCTCGGTTGTGAAAGCGTATTGTTTGGTATATCATCTAAGACAGAGTTAGCACTTGGGGTTTTCCCTCTAAGCTCATTTAAGGTAATCTCACTTCTGGGTTTTCTTTGGTTCATATAGTCTTCTTCCAAAAATCTAAAGTGGGTGCTGATGACCACCTTATATCTTCCGGACTATAGAACATACACCCTTTTGTTCCCTCGGGGTATCCTACAAACAACCTTAATTCTGATCGAGGATCCAATTTACCGGCTTCCTTGTCTAACACGTAGGCCGGACACCCCTAAATTCTCATGTGTCTCATACTAGACTTGTGCCCGGTCCACAATTCTTTTGGAGTTTTGGGAACCGATTTAGATAGCACCAAGTTCAGAATGTAAGTCGTTGTTCCCAAGGCATGACCCCAGAACGACTCGGGAAGATCCGCGTAACTCATCATTGATCTAACCATTTCCAAAAGAATCTGTTTCTTCGCTCTGCAACCCCATTTTGTTGAGGGGTTCCGGGTGCATTGAGCTGGGATACAATCCCTTCATCGGATAAGTAGTTCAAAAACTCATCGCTGAGGTATTCGCCTCCACGATCAGATCGTAGAGACTTGATACGTTTTTCCCTATGATTCTCTGTTTGAGCCTTAAATTCTTAGAATTTCTCAAAGGTTTCAGATTCATGCTTCATAAGGAAAATGTAACCGTACCTTGAGTAATCATCAATAAAATTACTCATAACCTCCTCTTGCTTTGGTTGAGATTGGACCACATATATCTGTGTGAACGATCTCTAACACTTCTTTGGCCCTATTCCCCTTGGCTCCAAATGCCCTCATGGTCATATTACCCTCCAAACATGATTCGCAGGTTGGAATCGGTTCATCTTGGAGAAACCCTAGTGAACTGTCTCTCACCAACCTTTGGATCCTCTTTGGATTTATATGACCCAATCTTAGATGCCAAAGAAGTGTCTCGTTCACGTCTGATGAACGTTTTCTTTTCTCGGAAACAGTTGATGTGTTATAGGATACATTTCGTGAGTGGTGTGCACAGTTAATTGTATAGAGATCATTCAACAACGTTCCATGACAGTTAAATTTATCAAAAAGAAAAATGGTAACAACTTTATTAAAAAGTAATCGAATATCCATCATAAAAAGTTTAGAAACTGAAAACAAATTCTTTCTAAAATTCCGGAACGTAAAGAATATCTCAAAATTAAAACCCTGTCTTCAAAAGACAGTGCACTTCTCCCATCGCTTCACCGCCACTCTCGAAGATCGCCCGGTGTGATGAGGACCTCACTCCCCACTAAGTTGTTTGTCGGGTCCGCTTGAACCCCTCAGAATGTGAAACAAACATGATTAGTGGATCCCGTATCCACCACCCACAAAATGGGATGATATATCGCTAAACAAGTTTCAACAACTAGTGCATGAGAATTACCTTTCTTTCCATCCCTTTTGGAGTCCAGAACAGTGACCTCCAATGTCCTTTCTCACCGCAGCTTGAAGCACTTCCCTTAGTCGGGCTTGTTCACTCCACCACCCTTCTTCACCTTATCTTTGCCATTGGCAACACTTGAGTTCACTTACTTGTGGCCTTTGTTCCTTTTCTTGTTCTTACCACCCCTTGGTCTAGAAGAAGGAGAAGGTTTGTTTGCCACCAAGGCTTGGCTCTTCTGCCTCAATATCGCCTCTGCCGAGACTAAAGCTTGCAAATCGATCGCATCGAGAACTTCGATTATTCATCCGTAGTTCAACCTGAATCGCTCAAAGCTTTTTCAAAAGAATGGAGCACGAAATTGATTTGGGTCTCGATATCGTATTCAGCGCCAAGTACCTCAAGTTTATTAAGGTGAGCCATCATCCGAGAACGTGCTCCTTCGCGGGCGTTCCTCCACCATTTTCATAGAGAGCAAGTCCTCATGGTGATCCGACGAACCCCACACGGTTACGATGTTGAAACATCGCTTAAGACTAGTCATGATTTCCTTGCGGTCTCAACGTTTTGATGTTAGTATTGCAACACATCTGACATAGAAGCCAAGATGGTACACTTTGCCATTTCGTTAGACCGCTCCTAGTCAGCATACTCTTTCTTAACCGTTTTAGTGGACTCATCTGATGGTTTATCCGGTTTAGGTGTGGTCGAAACCGATTATGACTTTGTGCGATGAGGACAATAGTGAGTTTTCAATTCCAATCAACAAAATTTTCTCCAAAGAGCAAATTGTCTTTTAAGATATTGAATAAAGGATTAAAAAGGTTGCGACATGATGAACCAAAATAAATAATAACATGCATAAGCACAAATATATCACAAGGTTCGATCACATGCATCATATTAAAATCTCAAAAAAAAAAAACATCGATCGCCCAACATCTCAAAAACAGTTTAAATAAGCCCGCGTGGGGTGGGTCATTATTTAAACACATTCAAGCGAAGTTACAAACAAGAACAATTACAAACCTTTAATATCCAGATTAATAGTTGGCTCCCACTGACCAATATAAAATTGACGAGGACTTGGAAGATATATGATATCAATTTTATACCTAAGAATAACCATGATTAAATACAGATTACTATTTTGCTTTGATCGAGCCTCTCGGGGGGGTCGCCGCGTTACTTGCTAAGAATAAACCACAATCATCCGCTTTGGAATTCATTCATGTGAAAATTTATCTTTTGACCGTCCCGGGTGAATTTCTCCAAAAGAATTCACAAATGAATAAATCATGGAGGTCAAAATTAATTCAATTTTATTATCCTAATAAAATTGTCAATTAATTATTTAAACATACTTAGTAATTTTTTAGGTGAGATTTTTCCATTTGGCAACCCTCATGCAAACACATTTAAACAAATTAAATAAAGATAAGATAAGACAAATAAATCAAGCAAAAATGTAAAAAATAAACATATTGGGCACAAATTATCCAATTGTCATGGTTTGATTTTCTTGGCTTGATCTTGAAAAACAAATCTTGAATTTCTCCCCTTTCGATCGTCTCGAAAAAATCACCCCGTCTCGAGCGCCCACGCCAAATGGCTTTCGCGGCGAAGGATGCCTTGCTTGCTCCGGCCCGGCCCATAGCCTGGGCAACCCGCGACCTCGGCACCGCCCGGCGGGTCGTGCCCTTGATCTCCCTGGCTTAAATGTTGACGTCGGCAGCTCTCGACGGCAGCGCATCACGCGCAGCAGCCTCCACCCGCCTCCGCCTCCCCGCCACCTTAGCAGCCCAGCGTCCCACTGTCTTGTAGCGCCCAGCGTCTGTGGCAGCGTCTGTCATTCGGCCCGATCTTGGCGCTGTTACGCGTGAGCCTTAGCCTACTTTGGCCGGCTCGGCCTCAAAGCTCTGCGCCGCGAAATTCGACTCTCGAAAAGTCTGGTCTGTGGGGTCCCCCGTGTCGGGTGCCCACATTATTCGGACCAGACTACAAATGCTAAGATGGTGGAAGAGGTTTGGGGGAATGGGGTTAGAGCAAGAGAAAATGGAGATAATGTGGTTGTAAAGAGAGAAGAATTCAAGAAGTGTTTGGATGTTGTGATGGGTGATAGTGATAGAGGGATAGAAATTAGAAATAATGCTTTGAAATGGTGAGGCTTGACAGTTGAGGCTGTAAAGGATGGTGGGTCTACGTACAATAATTTGAGGAAGGTTTTGGAGATGAACTTAATTATTTAGATACATGCACTTACTTAAATGTTGTGATTATTGGTTTTCATCTTGATCTAATAAATGTTAGAATAGACTTTTTTGATGACTTAATATTTATGATTTCTTGTTAGCTAGCTTAAATATATGTAGATATATTATTTTATAGTATTAGATTTAAATAGTTAAATATTTATAAATAAGACATATATATACACCCAACATTTGGGCTGACAATCTCACATATAATTTCGTGAGGCGAGTACTAATTATTAAAATTAAATCAAATAAATAAAAAATATTAAGTAAAAATGAGTCAAAATAATTATTATGTTCCATCTAATGCATTACAAGAAAATAAATAATTTGTTAGAGTTTTTCATAAAAAAAAATCGAATTGTTAGAGTTTTTCATTAAAAAAAAAAAAATTGGTCCATAATTAATGAGGGTCGCCTATAATTTATCAATGAATTTTTTGAATTCTAGTAGACAAATAAATTACTTACTAACAAATTGCCTACACATTTGTAATTTTTATAAACAAATAAATTACCTACACAAATATTTTCATAAGTAATTTACATTTTCGCGGGCTATTAAATTTGGAATTTTCTACAAACAAATTGCCTAAGAATTATATTTTCATAGACAATTTATTTGTAGATAATTTGTGGAATGATGATGTCTACCTGATTAAAATAATATATAAGTATGTTATAGGAAAAAAAAATTATTCAAGAACAAAATTAATATTTGATGTATTTTTTTAATCATATTGGAAAATTTCATAACCAGTTCTTTAGTTTCTTATAGTAGTGACGACAAATTGTGAAGTTCACTACACTAATTTTCCACCACATACTAATTTTCAACCACTTATTGGTAAAGTCAAAGACCACACTCTTTAGCATGTTACAATGTCAGCATCCGAAGAATTATGGGAGCGTTCGGTTTTGGATTAATCAATCAATTATTAAATTAATCAACTTTCTTAAACATCTTATATAAATATATATATATTTATTGAATTAATCAACTTTCTTAAACATCTTGATTAAGGGAGAAGCGTGAACTACAACGAACATTCTTCTCAATCTCCATTGATTCCCATTGAAATATCGACAAAGAGAAAATAAGAGAAAACACTCTAACTATTTTAATTTCATATTCAATAGGAGAATTCGTTTACAGCTGAGCTCTTTAAATAAGAGCAGAAATTTAATTAAAGATAAATACTAATCTATGAAAATAAATCACAACAAATAAAAATAAAGATACTAATTATACGAGATAGCTATCGCAATCTAGTCTTCATCACATCTAATATAAATATAGAATATTATAGAACCATGTTATGCTGACAATCCGAACCCTCATGGGTCAGCCCAACCAATTAAAAAAGATTTGAATCATTGTGGTGTGCCATATTTTACTGTACAGTAAATTCAGCACAAGGGAAGTGTCTATAATAAAAGTGTGGGGAATAGGTAGGGGGAATGTGGAGATGGAATTAAAAATGGAGAAGATATTTATTTGATCGTGAGTGACTTATTGTAAACAAACTTGAATGTCTTATTAACAAGTTCGCGCTCAAGAAAAACACCGAAGACACATAGAATTGGAAGCTATCATCAGATGGGGGCTTTAAAAACAAAAAAGGTGTACAACATGATCCACAATCTAGCTGGTGCCCCCTTCTCGAACTAGATTTCAGCAGCGTTCAAACATGTATGGAATAAATCGCCCCAATCAAAGGCGGCGGCAATGGCATGGAGACTTCTTTGAAATCGTCTACCAACAAAATCCAATCTTTTCAAGAGGAAGATTTTGAACCATAATTCATATCTCTCATGTACGTTTTGCAGCACCGATGGAAAGTGCATCCCATCTATTTTTTTATTGTTGCATGCAAGACTTCGAAAATCTGGGAGTCATGCTTGTGGCTCGGTATTTCGACAGTTTACCATTTCAATATCTTGGAACACTTCAGTGGAAATTCTGGCAACCTTGGTGGTAAGATTGGCTCCTCTTTCTCAATAGGCTTGTGGATTTGCATAATTTGGAGTATCTGGAAAAGCCGAAACAAATTGATCTTTGAAGATATTCCGTTCGACGAGGAGAAATCTGTGGAGGAGATTAAAGGTTGATTTTGAAGTTGGAGTTCGGTCAAATACAACTCTTTCTGTAATCTATCTTTTAATGAATGACTCTCAAATCCTAGGATTTTTTTTAGAATTAGAGAAAAATTTCAATAAGACACACGGTACATTTTGTACTAGGTATTCCTTATACCCATTTATTCATTTTAATGAATACCTTTTACCGATCAAAATAAAAAGTACATCACAATACTGTACTATTCAGCTGAACATGTTGGGGAATAAGTTGCACAGATCTATTCTATAAAGTGAATATTTAAATACAAATTTAATTCTTTAATTATTACTAGCATGAATTAATCCTATATTAATTCAAATAATAATCCAACAACATATCATGCATATAATAATTCACGTAAAACCCACGATGCGTAATTCTACGAGTTTACGTGAACGTCTTCTCTTGGGATGGCAACGGTATGGTCAATAGACTAACCGTAAGGACTTCCCAAGTATTCCCTTAGCCCTCGTTCGACTATCCGGTGGAAGGATTCTTGTGAACGATTTAACAAAAGGAAAATAAATTATGTTGCACCACCTTTGTGGATTTACTAATTTTTCCAGCACATGGAATTATACTTGGGAATGAAAGAATCATCCCTATTTATAGAGACTAGGGAACGAAACTTTTGGCAAAATATGATGTGGGAAAATATTTTCTTGATCTCCAAGAAATCTTGAATATATCCCCTATATTCTTTTTTTTCCCATAATCATAATATTCCACAAAAATCCCACCTACTCTATATATATATGGATTTTTCGAAAAATAGATGATCAAGATTCCAAGATTTGGATCTTCATGAATTTATGAGATATTCTTGTATTTCAAGAAAATACATATCTTCCATAATATCTTTTCAAGAAAATCAAGAAAATCTTTCTTGCCCACTATATTTCAAAATTTTTCAAAATATCATTATGAATAACCAAGTGGGAGATTTCTTGAATTTAATGAGATAATCTTGTATTCCAAGAATACATACCTTCATTCCATAACAAAATTCAAAGAAAATCTTTCTCCCAACTTTATCCATAATTTTCAAATATTATTGGAAAAATAAGCAACATTTATTTATTTTATTTTAATCACCTTTTCGATTAATGGACTATATGTTGGGCTACTTTCGGGGGGCCTTTAGGAGAATTAAGATTGGACCTTCTAATGGACCTTGAATATCTAATATTGAGCCACAATATAATTCAAGCCCATAAATATTAATTAATCCCACTACATAATTAATATTGACTATCCATCTTAACCCATATTACACCAATATGGCTCCGGTCATTATTTCCGTGTTTAAAATTATCTAGCCCATTAATTAATTCAAGCCACCTGAAATAGCTTTCCATTAATTAATATCTTTTATCCTTGGTCAAGAACGGTTCAACATTATTATCCATACCTAAACTAATTCCACTTGCAAGATTTGGTATGATAAAGCTTATGAACCTCCCAAGGGGCAAATCAAATAAGCGTACTTGCACACGATTCTTCATATTAAATCTTAGCAATCACATGTGACTAATAATATTGCCCAAGATAAAAAGTATTGAATCTCATTGATTCGCTACCCATGATAAGTCAAAGCAATAGTTACCAATCCCACGTGATCCTATTTAAGGGATGAAGGTTAAGAAATAACGAACCACTGAGGTCTAATTCTTCCTTGTTCAAGATCAAGAATTTATCCTCCTCAGAGTCCTATTCAAAGGCATCGACCATGCACTAGTATAATCTCTTGGTCAAGACAAGCCAATCTGAGCCTTACACTTCAACCTTTCACGATGGGTTGTTCATTTCCATCTAGGTCGTGAATAACATACTTTTAGTTACAAGTGACTGTTAATTTAATCTTCAGTGATTTGGAATCACTAAATTAACTACAATGTAACAAGTACGACTTTATTGAACAGTTATGCAGTAAATATACGTAACATTCAATAATATTTAAAGCATCAGTGATAAACAATTTATTTCAGTAAATAAGTCTGGAAATTCAGTTTCGATTATACAAAGTAAAAGCATACTTTCCAGTATAATCCCAATAATCTCCCACTTATACTCAAAGTCTGCTTTTAAGTATACTACAACATGTCTCGCGTAGTCCGTGACATCTAATGTCACCTACACGAACCTAATAATTTCTCCCACTTATACTCAAAGCAGATTGGCAACGGTCTTGACACCCATTCCACCCACATGTCTCTCGAATGTATTCAGAGGCATACTCTTTGTGAATGGATCTGCTAGGCTGTCCTCAGACGCTATCTTTGTCACATCTATATCTCCTCTCTTAACGAGTTCTCGTATAAGATGTCTTTCCTTTAGTGTGCTTGTTTGACTCGTGGACTCTTGGTTCTTTTGAATTTGCAACTGCCCCTAGCAGATATTGCTTGACAAATTGTAACACCATCCAAGTCCACTAAGAAGATCTAGAGCCCAATCGGTTATTTCACTGCTTCACAAGCAGCTACTTACCCGACTTCCATGGTTGAGTCAGTGATGCATTTCTGCTTCACACTCGTCCATTTGATGGCTACACTTCCCAAATGGAAACACACTAACCGAGGCGATAATTTACGAATCTAAATCGATTGGAAATCCGAAATCCGTGTGGCCGATGGGGATTGAAGTATCGATCGATAAATCAACATTCTATCCCGAGTTCTTTTCGGACACTTGAATGTTTTTAACCGTAGCCCAATGCGCTTTCCTGGGTTACTTTGATATCTTGCTACCATGCCTACGCAAAGCGGATATCCGGTCTCGCATACTGACATTGCATACATAAGGTTTCCGACGGTAGAAGCACAAGGAATGCCTTTCATGTCATCTATCTCCTTTTGCGTCTTAGGGGACATTTTCTTGGATAGATGGATTCCATGCCTGAAAGGTACGAATCCTTTCTTGGAATCTTGCATGCTGAAGCATTTCAAGACAGTGTCTATGTATGAAGCTTGCGATAAGCCGATAATCATTTTCTTGCGATCTCGAGTGATCTTGATCCCAAGGATGTGTCCCGGCTTCCCTAAGTCCTTCATATCAAACCTGTTTTGAAAGTCATGCCCTTACGTCTGATAACACCTTCACATCGTTCCCGATGATCAAAATGTCATCTACGTATAGTACTAAGAATATCAATGCAGTTCTGACACGCTTCTTATACACACAACTTTCCAACTCGTTTTGATCGAACCCATAAGACTTTATAACATGATCAAAACATTGGTTCCAAGCTCTGGATACCTGTTTGAGTCCGTAAATGGACCTCTTGAGCTTACAAACTAGGTGTTCTAGGCCTGTTTCAATGAAACCTTGGGGTTTTTGCATATAGATCTCTTCATCAAGACTTCCGTTAAGGAAAGCTGTCTTGACATCCATTTGCCAGATTTCAAAGTCGAAATGCGCAAAGAATCGATAAAGAGAATACGGATGGACTTAAGCATGGCTACGGGCGAAAAAGTTTCCTCATAATCGATCCCTTCTTTCTGAGTATAACCTTTCGCCACTAGTCTTGCTTTAAAGGTTTCAACCTTCCCGTCCGGTCCTCTTTTCCTCTTATATACCCACTTGCATCTAATGGGTTTGACCCCATTAAGTGGTTCGACTAGCTCCCACACTCTATTATGAAACATAGAACCCACTTCGGCTTTCATTGCTGTTTGCCAAGAAACTGCATCCTTATCTTGGAGTGCCTTGTCATATGTCCATGGGTCTGATTCGACCTGTCCGGGAATCAAGTCCGAGGACTCTCCTATTCCCATGAATCTCTCGGGCTGTCTAACAACCCTCCCACTACGACGAGGCTCTGGTTTTGAAAGCGTATTGTTTGGTATATCATCTAGTACAGTTGGCACTGGAGTTTTCCCTCTAAGCTCATTTAAGGTAATCTCACTTCTGGGTTTTCTTTGGTTCATATAGTCTTCTTCCAAAAATCTAAAGTGGGTGCTGATGACCACCTTTCGATCTTCCGGACTATAGAACATACACCATTTTGTTCCCTCGGGGTATCCTACAAACAACCTTAATTCTGATCGAGGATCCAATTTACCGGCTTCCTTGTCTAACACGTAGGCCGGACACCCCTAAATTCTCATGTGTCTCATACTAGACTTGTGCCCGGTCCACAATTCTTTTGGAGTTTTGGGAACCGATTTAGATAGCACCAAGTTCAGAATGTAAGTCGTTGTTCCCAAGGCATGACCCCAGAACGACTCGGGAAGATCCGCGTAACTCATCATTGATCTAACCATTTCCAAAAGAATCTGTTTCTTCGCTCTGCAACCCCATTTTGTTGAGGGGTTCCGGTGCATTAATTTGATACAATCCCTTCATCGGATAAGTAGTTCAAAAACTCATCGCTGAGGTATTCGCCTCCACGATCAGATCGTAGAGACTTGATACGTTTTTCCCTATGATTCTCTGTTTGAGCCTTAAATTCTTAGAATTTCTCAAAGGTTTCAGATTCATGCTTCATAAGGAAAAATGTAACCGCATTCTCGAGTAATCATCAATAAAATTACTCATAACCTCCTCTTGCTTTGGTTGAGATTGGACCACATATATCTGTGTGAACGATCTCTAACACTTCTTTGGCCCTATTCCCCTTGGCTCCAAATGCCCTCATGGTCATATTACCCTCCAAACATGATTCGCAGGTTGGAATCGGTTCATCTTGGAGAAACCCTAGTGAACTGTCTCTCACCAACCTTTGGATCCTCTTTGGATTTATATGACCCAATCTTAGATGCCAATGAAGTGTCTCGTTCACGTCTGATGAACGTTTTTCTCGAAACTTGATTGATGTGTTATAGGATACATTTAATGAGTGGTGTGCACAGTTAATTGTATAGAGATCATTCAACAACGTTCCATGACAGTTAAATTTATCAAAAAGAAAAATGGTAACAACTTTATTAAAAAGTAATCGAATATCCATCATAAAAAGTTTAGAAACTGAAAACAAATTCTTTCTAAAATTCCGGAACGTAAAGAATATCTCAAAATTAAAACTCTGTCTTCAAAAGACAGGTGCACTTCTCCCACTGCTTCAGCTGCCACTCTCGTAGCATCGCCCAGTGTGATGAGGACCTCACTCCCACTAAGTTGTCGGGTCCGCTTGAACCCCTGTAATGTGAAACAAACATGATTAGTGGATCCCGTATCCACCACCCACAAAATGGGATGCATATGCCGCTAAACAAGTTTCAACAACTAGTGCGTGAGAATTACCTTTCTTTCCATCCCTTTTGGGTCTGGAACAGGCTGACCTCCAATGTCCTTTCTCACCGCAGTTGAAGCACTTCCCCTTAGCTGGCTTGTTCACTCCACCACCCTTCTTCACCTTATCTTTGCCATTGGCAACACTTGAGTTCACTTACTTGTGGCCTTTGTTCCTTTTCTTGTTCTTACCACCCCTTGGTCTAGAAGAAGGAGAAGGTTTGTTTGCCACCAAGGCTTGGCTCTTCTGCCCCAATATCGCCTCTGCCGAGACTAAAGCTTGCAAATGCATCGCATCGAGAACTTCGATTATTCATCCGGTAGTTCAACCTCGAATCGCTCAAAGCTTTTCGCAAAGAATGGAGCACGAAATTGATTTGGGTCTCGATATCGTATTCAAATACAAAGTACCTCAAGTTTATTAAGGTGAGCCATCATCTGAGAACGTGCTCCCTTACGGCGTTCCTCCACCATTTTCATAGAGAGCAAGTCCCTCATGGTGATCCGACGAGCCACCCTGGCGGTTACGATGTTGAAACATCGCTTTAAGACTAGTCATGATTTCCGCAATGGTCTCAACGTTTTTGGTGTTAGTATTGCAACACATCGACATAGAAGCCAAGATGGTACACTTTGCCATTTCGTTAGACCGCTCCTAGTCAAAGATACTCTTTTCTTAACCGCTTTAGTGGACTCATCGATGGTTTATCCGGTTTAGGTGTGGTCGAACCCGCTTATGACTTTGTGCGATGAGGACAATAGTGAGTTTTCAATTCCAATCAACAAAATTTTCTCCAGGTGAGCAAATTGTCTTTTAAGATATTGAATAATGGATTAAAAGGTTGCGGACATGATGAAAAAATAAATAATAACATGCATAAGCACAAATATATCACAAGGTTCGATCACATGCATCATATTAAAATCTCAAAAAAAAATGAACATCGTCAAACCAACTTTCAAAAGCAGTTTAAATAAGCCACGTGGGGTGGGTCATTATTTAAACACATTCAAGCGAGTTACAAAACAAGAACAATTACAAACCTTTAATATCCAGATTAATAGTTGGCTCCTCTTGACCAATATAAAATTGACAGGGGACTTGAGGGAAGTATATGCATATCAATTTTATACCTAAAATAAATAACCATGATTAAATACGGGATTACTATTTTGCTTTGATCGAGCCTCGTGGGGAGGGTCGCTGCGTTTACTACTAGTAATAAACCACAATCATCCGTTTGGAATTCATTCATGTGAAAAAGCTATCTTTTGATCAGTCCCCATGGGGAATTTTTCCAAAAGAATTCACAAATGAATAAATCATGGAGGTCAAAATTAATTCAATTTTATTATCCTAATAAAATTGTCAATTAATTATTTAAACATACTTAGTAATTTTTAAGGTGAGATTTTTCCATTTGGCAACCCTCATGCAAACACATTTAAACAAATTAAATAAAGCATAAGATAAAGACAAATAAATCAAGCAAAAATGAAAAAATAAACATATTGGGCACAAATTATCCAATTGTCATGGTTTGATTTTTTCTTGACTCTTGAAGAAACACCGCCTTGAATTTCTCCCACTCGATCGTCTCGAAAAAATACTTGCCTCTCGAACGCCACGCCAAGTAGCTCGCAGAGAGGATGCACGCCGCAAGATCCGCCGCCACTTGGCCTAGACCAGCCTTAGGCAACCTCGGCACCGCCCGGTCAGGCCGCCAAGTGCCTCGCAAGCAAGACCTCGGCTTAAGGCGGCGTCGGCGGCTCTAGGCGCTACAAGATCACAAGACGCGCTCACCACACTCCGCCTACGCCCGCGACCTTGGCAGCCCAGCGTCCTGTCCTGTAGCGCCAGCGTGTCGGCTGTCTGTCTGGCCGGCCCGACAAGGCCAAGACGGTACGCGTGAGCCTTCTTTCGCCCGCCCGGGCTTTCGGCCTCGCTCTGCGCACGAAATTCGACTCTCGAAAGTCTGGTCTGTGGGGTCCCCGTAATCGGGTGCCCACATTATTCGGACCAGACTACAAATGCTAAGATGGTGGAAGAGGTTTGGGGGAATGGGGTTAGAGCAAGAGAAAATGGAGATAATGTGGTTGTAAAGAGAGAAGAATTCAAGAAGTGTTTGGATGTTGTGATGGGTGATAGTGATAGAGGGATAGAAATTAGAAATAATGCTTTGAAATGGTGAGGCTTGACAGTTGAGGCTGTAAAGGATGGTGGGTCTACGTACAATAATTTGAGGAAGGTTTTGGAGATGAACTTAATTATTTAGATACATGCACTTACTTAAATGTTGTGATTATTGGTTTTCATCTTGATCTAATAAATGTTAGAATAGACTTTTTTGATGACTTAATATTTATGATTTCTTGTTAGCTAGCTTAAATATATGTAGATATATTATTTTATAGTATTAGATTTAAATAGTTAAATATTTATAAATAAGACATATATATACACCCAACATTTGGGCTGACAATCTCACATATAATTTCGTGAGGCGAGTACTAATTATTAAAATTAAATCAAATAAATAAAAAATATTAAGTAAAAATGAGTCAAAATAATTATTATGTTCCATCTAATGCATTACAAGAAAATAAATAATTTGTTAGAGTTTTTCATAAAAAAAAATCGAATTGTTAGAGTTTTTCATTAAAAAAAAAAAAATTGGTCCATAATTAATGAGGGTCGCCTATAATTTATCAATGAATTTTTTGAATTCTAGTAGACAAATAAATTACTTACTAACAAATTGCCTACACATTTGTAATTTTTATAAACAAATAAATTACCTACACAAATATTTTCATAAGTAATTTACATTTTCGCGGGCTATTAAATTTGGAATTTTCTACAAACAAATTGCCTAAGAATTATATTTTCATAGACAATTTATTTGTAGATAATTTGTGGAATGATGATGTCTACCTGATTAAAATAATATATAAGTATGTTATAGGAAAAAAAAATTATTCAAGAACAAAATTAATATTTGATGAATTTTTTTAATCATATTGGAAAATTTCATAACCAGTTCTTTAGTTTCTTATAGTAGTGACGACAAATTGTGAAGTTCACTACACTAATTTTCCACCACATACTAATTTTCAACCACTTATTGGTAAAGTCAAAGACCACACTCTTTAGCATGTTACAATGTCAGCATCCGAAGAATTATGGGAGCGTTCGGTTTTGGATTAATCAATCAATTATTAAATTAATCAACTTTCTTAAACATCTTATATAAATATATATATATTTATTGAATTAATCAACTTTCTTAAACATCTTGATTAAGGGAAAAGCGTGAACTACAAATGAAACATTCTTCTCAATTCCATTGATTAAATTTCAAATATCGAAAAAAGAAAAAAATAAGAGAAAACACTCTAACTATTTTAATTTCATATTCAACTGGAGAATTCGTTTACAGCTGAGCTCTTTAAATAAGAGCAGAAATTTAATTAAAGATAAATACTAATCTATGAAAATAAATCACAACAAATAAAAATAAAGATACTAATTATACGAGATAGCTATCGCAATCTAGTCTTCATCATCACATCTAATATAAATATAGAATATTATAGAACCATGTTATGCTGACAATCCGAACCCTCATGGGTCAGCCCAACCAATTAAAAAAGATTTGAATCATTGTGGTGTGCCATATTTTACTGTACAGTAAATTCAGCACAAGGGAAGTGTCTATAATAAAAGTGTGGGGAATAGGTAGGGGGAATGTGGAGATGGAATTAAAAATGGAGAAGATATTTATTTGATCGTGAGTGACTTATTGTAAACAAACTTGAATGTCTTATTAACAAGTTCGCGCTCAAGAAAAACACCGAAGACACATAGAATTGGAAGCTATCATCAGATGGGGGCTTTAAAAACAAAAAAGGTGTACAACATGATCCACAATCTAGCTGGTGCCCCCTTCTCGAACTAGATTTCAGCAGCGTTCAAACATGTATGGAATAAATCGCCCCAATCAAAGGCGGCGGCAATGGCATGGAGACTTCTTTGAAATCGTCTACCAACAAAATCCAATCTTTTCAAGAGGAAGATTTTGAACCATAATTCAGATCTCTCATGTACGTTTTGCAGCACCGATGGAAAGTGCATCCCATCTATTTTTTTATTGTTGCATGCAAGACTTCGAAAATCTGGGAGTCATGCTTGTGGCTCGGTATTTCGACAGTTTACCATTTCAATATCTTGGAACACTTCAGTGGAAATTCTGGCAACCTTGGTGGTAAGATTGGCTCCTCTTTCTCAATAGGCTTGTGGATTTGCATAATTTGGAGTATCTGGAAAAGCCGAAACAAATTGATCTTTGAAGATATTCCGTTCGACGAGGAGAAATCTGTGGAGGAGATTAAAGGTTGATTTTGAAGTTGGAGTTCGGTCAAATACAACTCTTTCTGTAATCTATCTTTTAATGAATGACTCTCAAATCCTAGAATTTTTTTTAGAATTAGAGAAAAATTTCAATAAGACACACTGTACATTTTGTACTAGGTATTCCTTATACCCATTTATTCATTTTAATGAATACCTTTTACCGATCAAAATAAAAAGTACATCACAATACTGTACTATTCAGCTGAACATGTTGGGGAATAAGTTGCACAGATCTATTCGGGGTGAATATTTAAATACAAATTTAATTCTTTAATTATTACTAGCATGAATTAATCCTATATTAATTCAAATAATAATCCAACAACATATCATGCATATAATAATTCACGTAAAACCTACGCATGCGGAATTCTACGAGTTTACGTGAACGTACCTCTTGGGATGGCAACGGTATGGCTGAATAGACTAACCGTAAGGACTTCCCAAGTATTCCCTTAGCCCTCGTTCGACTATCCGGTGGAAGGATTCTTGTGAACGATTTAACAAAAGGAAAATAAATTATGTTGCACCACCTTTGTGGATTTACTAATTTTTCCAGCACATGGAATTATACTTGGGAATGAAAGAATCATCCCCTATTTATAGAGACTAGGGTGAACGAAATTTTTGGCAAAATATGATGTGGGAAAATATTTTCTTGATCTCCAAGAAATCTTGAATATATCCCCTATATTCTTTTTCCCATAATCATAATATTCCACAAAAATCCCACCTACTCTATATATATGGATTTTTCGAAAAAATAGATGATCAAGATTCCAAGATTTGGATCTTCTTGAATTTATGAGATATTCTTGTATTTCAAGAAATACATATCTTCCATAATATCTTTTCAAGAAAATCTTTCTTGCCCATTATATTTCAAAATTTTCGAAAATATCATTATGAATAACCAAGTGGGAGATTTCTTGAATTTAATGAGATAATCTTGTATTCCAAGAATACATACCTTCATTCCATAACAAAATTCAAAGAAAATCTTTCTCCCAACTTTATCCATAATTTTCGAAATATTATTGGAAAAATAAGCAACATTTATTTATTTTATTTTAATCACCTTTTCAGTTAATGGACTATATGTTGGGATACTCAGGGGGCCTTTAGGAGAATTAAGATTGGACCTTCTAATGGACCTTGAATATCTAATATTGAGCCCCAATATAATTCAAGCCCATAAATATTAATTAATCCCACTAAATAATTAATATTGCACTATCCATCTTAACCCATATTACAGTCAATATGGCTCCCGGTCATTATTTCACGTGTTTAAAATTATCTAGCCCATTAATTAATTCAAGCCACTGAAATAACTTTCCATTAATTAATATCTTTTATCCTTGGTCAAGGAACGGTTCAACATTATTATCCATACCGGAAACTAATTCCACTTGCAAGATTTGGTATGATAAACCTTATGAACCTCCCAAGGGGGCAAATCAAACAAGCGTACTTGTACACGATTCTTCGTATTAAATCTTAGCAATCACATGTGACTAATAATATTGCCCAAGATAAAAAGTATTGAATCTCATTGATTCGCTACCCATGATAAGTCAAAGCAATAGTTACCAATCCCACATGATCCTATTTAAGGAACGAAGGTTAAGAAATAACGAACCACTGAGGTCTAATTCTTCCTTGTTCAGTTCTGAAGAATTTATCCTCCTGTAGGTCCTATTCAGTGCATCAGTCATGCACTAGTATAATCTCTTGGTCAAGACAAGCCAATCTGAGCCTTACACTTCAACCTGGATGGGTTGTTCATTTCCATCTAGGTCGTGAATAACGTACTTTTAGTTACAAGGGACTGCTAATTTAATCTTCTGTGATCTGGTATCACTAAATTAACTACAATGTAACACGTACGACTTTATTGAACAGTTATGCAGTAAATATACGTAACATTCAATGATATTTAAAGCATCAGTGATAAACAATTTATTTCAGTAAATAAGTCTGGAAATTCAGTTTCGATTATACAAAGTAAAAACATACTTTACAGTATAATCCCAACAGAACATACATTGTAGATCCATATGGGTTTACTGCATAGCATGGTACTGTACAACATGATCCAAATCCTAAAAAAATTGACTTTACAAACATGACAAACTTTTATATGAAATATTTTATGGATCTAGGATTCGTAAAATATGACCTACGGGTCAAAATGAGAAGCAAATAAACACAAAGTGAAAAAAATTAGTGGATTGAACCGGGTTAAACAAAATTAGCGCAAAGGCAAAACATAAAAACTCGCTACAAGACCTGTGTTTCTATAAGGACAAACATGTATTACTGTAAGTTGATGGACATTTGATCGCGAGATCCGATTTTCGTCATTAGATTATATGATAATAAATGCTCATAGTTATTTATGGTAGTATAATAAGTCTCATTAAGTACTCTTGATATGTTTTCCCAGTTTATCAAGATATGATTGTGAGAATCTTTCCTTTCATTGTCCGACTTGGCCACCAAGTAGTACTTGGGCCCAAAGTCTCATATTTCCCATTCTTACATTTCCTAAAATAGTATAAATACGTGATCCCAGTATCATTGTAAGAACACGTTGAATTATTAAGAATATAAAAATTTTCAAGTTATTCCTAAGTATCCCGAGACGTAATCTCAACCCCCTGCAACGCTATACACGCTGCATCATCTGGTATTCAGATTCATCCGATTCTGGGATATCATGAGCCCCAACTTGATCGACCGTTGGAACTTGGACATTGCAACTATCGAGGAATTAATGGTGTCTTGCAAGAACCTCCTCGCCGAATTGCAAAAACCGAGCCCATTGGCGCCTCGACCCTCTCCAGCCTTCCGGCGTCGCTTCACGCCACCTCCAGGTATCCTCCGGAGCCGCCGCACCTCACCTCCCACACGAGTTGGCCCCTCCCTCGCTGCACGCTCCAGCCCGAGTGCGTCACTGCCACATCGCGACTTCCCTCCCTACACCCCGCGCTCGAGCACAACGCTCATCCCCGAGCCCGTCGTCGACCTACCACCCATCTTTCCCACCACACCACCCATCCTTTGACCCACGCACACCCCCATCTCGCCCAAGCCGCAACAACTCACCCCCGCCAGCACCCCGCAATGCCCACACCCAGGCTCGATGCCCTGGTCCCCGCAACAACACTCCGCCTGCAGTTGCAGCCCGCACTCGTGCACCCCGCCCAGACCGCCTCCGCTCACCTCAGCACTCGGGCCCGACTTCCCTAGCCCCGCATCGCCTGCCTCCTTCGCAACCCTCACAAACCACGCGTCACCAGCCCACGGGCCGCAGTTCGAGCAGTCACCGCTAGCCCATCGCGGCCCGCCCTAGTCGTGAAGCCCTAGCAGTGAAGGCCGCAGGCCCACCACCCCCACGTGGCTTTGCCCCTTCCACTGGCTATGACTCAGTCCCCAAGGGACAATCCTACTAGCTAGATCCGGCCCAACGCCGCCCAACCTATTTGCGCTCACCCAGCCAGGTGACCCAGCATGCCGGATCGCCCGCACGACACCTCTCACGCGCACAGGCGCACCCACCACACAGCCCCCACGCCCTACTCACGGCTCCCTCGCCTACTCACCGCCACTTCTCAAAACTTGCACAACCCCCATCGCTTTCCCCTCCACGATGCCCTAGCTGCGACAGCCGTGGCTTCTCGCCACCCCCGCCACCCACTACGACATGAGCCCAACACAAAGCAACTACTCGGTGGTTGATAACTCTTAAAGTTGTACACCCAAGTGTAAGTTTGTCTCAAGTAATAAAATTTCTCGGAAGTCCGAGTGTCGAACCACAGGGAGGTTTGGAAGAAAAGATGTCAACTAGCAGGTAATATTTCAAGGGTTTATATAATGTTTGAAATACTAGAGCTTCGGGATTCCACTTTAAGTAAAACACTAGAGTTATTCTTGGCTATCTTTGATAACTCAATTGAAATCTAACAATCAAGTGATTTCAATTGGAAGATAAAACGTTAAGCACTTAGAGAATTATGAAAATTTCCTTTTAGTTAACTTAGTGAGTTTATGAAATTAATTATTTATATGTAAGGCTAAGCATTCATTGTGCCAATATGTCTACAACAAATCAAAGTCTCAACATAACAAAACCTTTAACATAATTCATTAAATAACTAAAAATATTATACCTTTGAAGATCTTTATTGATAAACCAAGAACATCAATATATAGTATCTTACTAAAGCTTCCTCCATAGCTCTAGCAAGATACTTAGCTACTCATACTAATCCAAACACAACTCATTTTCTTTAAGAGAAATGATAGATGTATTACAAGAATTGGATGAATTTTCGGATGCCTCACAAAGGTTGCCAAAGAGCCCTTTATATAGGCCACAAGGTTGTGCATTGTAGGGACTTTTGCAATCAATTCGGTGGCCTACAAAGATTGATAATTTCAGCCATCTATCCGTCCGAATCTTGACTTTCTTCCTGAAATAGGTCTTGTAAATCTTTGATTTATCTTTCCAGAGAGACCAAGATCTCAAAATTAGGCTTTGTATTTTGAAATATATGCCCGAAATAGTGAAGTAGCTCAATCTCCCTTTATGATTTCTTGGCAGATTTTATTGACAACTTAACACTCAATATCTCCACTTTTGTGAATTTAATGGCATTGGTATTTTTAAACTGTGTTGACACGCCTCTTAGCTATTCATTCCAGTTGGTCTTGTGTCATTTGGAGGTATTGGTGAATTATTGTGAATAAACTTCCAGATTGTGTCCTGTGCGCTTTGAAATCTGGAACATTTATATTGATTCATCTTTTCACCCTTGAAATCGACGTTTTTAATCTTTTATAACTGAAGACAACTTGTAGCCCAATAGATTAGTGATCCAATGCAACTAGAATTGGGCCAATTGGATTAGTGTAGCTCAAGATATTGTCCAAATACAAAAATGTATTTTGGATCAAAACTTATTCACAAATTGGACAGCAATGTAGTATCGACTTTTTGAGTATAATTGGACCCCAAACTTGCAAGATTGGACCAATATGATATCTTATAGATTTAGTACATTATCTTAGGTGTCCAACAACATCAATATCCTATAATTTGGATAAGTATATCTCAAGTTATGACCTCAACAATCAAGCAATACATCTATGAAAATTATATATGAAAATGCTACAAATAATATATTATAATAACCAAAATAACACATGAAACGGATATAATACATACATATTTAAACACTAATCATACCCCCCGACCGGCTTATTACTAGTCCCTAGTGATAAAGCGCGACATAAATTTCTAATATTCTTTATTACCAATCCCTTCTTCTAATACATCCAAATTAACAAACTATCGCATTTCAAAACTATTGGAAATCGAATACTATATAAATAGATAGTTTAATAGTCATCCCCTATTGTGCTCAAGTTAAGTGACTGAAAAGTATGAAGCTCACGTCATAACTCTACCATCTCAATGTTTTACTAAAGTTAACAACTTCCTTGATGGGTTTATTTATTTATTTATTTATTATATATATATATATATATTACAAGATATTTGTTGGAGCAAACATCTCTTGCTAGCGGATCTCTCACTTCTCACATCTCTCAAAGGGACTAGTGTTTACACTCAGACTCTGAATCATGAATATTTCTACCATAAATTTGGTTATACATCTATTAATCAATCAACAATGCATGCAACATAAGTTAGAAGGTTTTTATTGGGTTGTAATGAGGCTTAGGGTAAGGGTAGGAACATATTTGGCTCTGGTCTTAAACTCAAGGTGATATGTAACAATAAATTATCTATGTGAAAACAATTGCGTTTATTCACATCTTTTAGTTTCTTCAATTTCATCATTCACCTTTCCTCATCATTTTTCTTGAACTGCACCTCTTCTGCTTTCTTTTTTTTTTTATATATATATATATACCAACACATTCCATTTCTTTTCCATTCTCCCATACTTAACTCATTTATTTTCAAACCACAACTACACAAGAATAATACATGTTACACATTCCTTGAGGATGGACAATCGTGAATTAGTTTTAATTTATAAGCTCAAAATGTGGTTTAATCACAAAAGAAAGGTTATTTAAGCTCAAGGGGGGGTTCACTAAGGGATAAAATTCAGGTAGGCTTTATAGGAAAAATGAGATAAATCCTAAGTGCCTTCATCATTCTCATGTATGCATACAAAGTGATAGAGACAGATTCAAAATAAGTTCTGAAGAACATAGTTCATGACAGAGTATAACACTAAGAAAGAATGTTCAAATCTACTATTTAGGCACAAATTCTCACAGGGCAAGTTTATATCCACTAAACAAGAATTGAAATACTCTAATGTAAATCTTGTAAGTTTTTTTTTTTTACCCAAGCAAGCAATTTCAACCATTTGCAAAACAGAGAGGTTGATAGAATTTTTCAATTTACAACCCATAATCTTTTGTCACTGTGTGTGTGAGATGAGGATGACTTATAAACAACTATTAGATAATACTTGATTTAAATAGAAAGGAAATGTGTCAAGTTTGTTCAATTGCACATATTGAAGTTAAGGAGTTCAAGTAAGCCTTAATAAGTTTGTGTCTTTGATGCGTCTCAAGGGTAAACCCCTTACTCTGCCATCTCTTTTTTTTTTTATAAAAATAAAATAAAATAAAAGGTAAATGAAAATCCTCTAAGTTTGTGTGTGATTTTTATGCGTCTCAAGGGTTGTTTTTTTACCCATTACTCTGCCATCTTTTTTTTTTTTAAACAAAAAAAATTTGATATTCACTAATCCTCTTCCCCCCAATCTAACTGAAACATTGTCCTCAATGGTTAAAAATTGGTGTTTCAAGAATTAGTAGATATTACCTGGTTCCAAAGAAAAAAATAAAGAGAAGCTGAATGAAGCAAACCTGAAACATACACACAAACAAAGAGAAAAATAATATTTTTTAAAGTGAGAGCCTTAAATCTAAATCAACCTTTCTCTTTTTACCACGGTCGCCAAACCAATCTAGTTGAGAAGCAATTGTGCTATATGTAAACTCGAAGGCCTGGAGTTTCTCAATTAATTGTTCTGGATCGGAATCTATTATGAGGAGTTGACGTATCGGCTCTGTCATGAAACCTTGTTGTACTGCATGATCTCAAAAAGTTAGTAACCCATCATAAAAACCATTAATGTTCAAAATTCCAATAGACTTTGAATGAATAGTTAATGATAACCAAGAAGCAATATGAAAAATATCTTCCAAGGTACTAAGTCCACCTGGTAGAGCTATGAATGCATCATAATGTTCCAACACTTTTGGCAACCTGGAAAAATATCAACTCTTGTTCGATATTTTTCAGAAATTTATTGTGGGCATCACGTACAGCCTGGATGCGGTCACCCAAGAGAAGGCCAAAATTATGACTGCCATCATTCATAATGCTAAAGTCAACTGACTGGGTTTTCTGAAGAGAAGACTGCTGGAAGAAACTGATAAGTTCGTAGTGGACCAACGGAGAGTTGTTCTTTCTGCAAAGATCACCATGATGCACAAGGTGTCTCTGATCCTAATTGATCTGATGCGGGATAGGGACTGGAGTGAAGATGAGATGATCGCGTACAAACTGACTCACAAGAAAATGCTGATCATCAACAGGCAACTCCCAGGACCTGCTGATGATGATACTGAAGCAACAGTTAAGCCAGCAGCTGAAGTCCGAAGGAAGGGACAAGCTGGTCAAAAATGGAAGGCTGTTGCACGAAAGCCTGAGAAAGGGGTTGTTCTAAAAGAACCAACAGCCAAGAAAACAAAATCTGCATCTACTACTACTGTTGCTGGTAAAGGGAAACAAAAGGTGTTGCAGCTGGTGGATGAGTCATCTGACTCAGATGATGATCACATCACCCTCAGCAAACTGCCCTCAAGAGGAACTGCTCAAATCTCCAAGCCTGCTCAGACTGAGCCTATGCAGCAGACTGTTCAGTTTCCTTCTGTATCCATTGAGTCTGAGCATCTGGATACCTCTGCTCATCAGCTGCCAGATCCGGAACCTATCTCTGCTATGCCTTTCTCTCCCTCTCTATCGCCAGAACCTGAACTAGAAACACTTTCTTTTACTGAGAAGATAATCAGACGACGCTTAGAAAAGATGCTGGAGCACAGATATCCTGAATTGGCTCTCAATTCAGATGCCAAGGCCACTGTTCTTGATGTGCTCACCTGGAGAGACATCAGATTGAAGAAATTTGAAGATTTTGGCATTGTCCTCGAGCAGAAAGGAGGAGTTCATCCTTTTCTCGATTATGAGCTGGAAATCAGAAAGATTGCAGGAGTGGAGACTACCCCAGAACTGATCTCGGATGATGCAGTTGCTGGGTTGATTACTTGACAGATGGGAATGCCAGATACCCCTATGCACAGAGAAATGACCCACAAAATGGTCAAATACAGTCGGGTAATGCGGCAAATGAAAGATTCTGATAAGGATGAAGAACTTGTTGATGCCGGCCCAATCGATATTGAAGAGATATATGAGCAAATGACTGACACGGAATAGATAGCCAAGCAGATCAGGATCATTGAGGAACCCCAAGAAGCTGCCGATGAAGTTGTTGTGGGAGATGCGACACAGTCCCCAACAGCTGAGGCACAATCAGTCGAACATATAATTGACTTGACTGCTGGAGGGAGTCAAGCAGAAGAGATGGAAGTTGAAGGTCCCTAAACTTCAGCAGGTCAAGTAACACATATATTACAAACTACTCCAGATTTCGAAGCGAATCTCATTAAGTACATCAAGAACTCCTTTCAGAGCGAACATGGCTCAGATGTTTTGCGATGATGTGAGCTTCTTTGTACCAAGAAAGCTAGAGAAGGCCATCCGAACTGAACTCAAATTTGTATCCTCTCACTGCACACGAATTTCTAAATAATTGAGAGATACAACAACTGACAAAATGGTGGAGGTTAATGAGAAGTTGGCCAAGATTGAGGAGAACAGAAATCAGCAGTTCACTCTGATGATGAACGAGAAGATGGCAGAATTGACCAGATTACAAAATGATCTTGCTGGTGCTGCGAACCGGGTCAATTCTGCTGCTGATAAATTTGAGAACTTATTCGACAAGGTCAGTTCTATTGTGGATAAAGCTCAATCTTCCATGCTGACCTTGATCGAAAAGGTCAGTCCTTCTGATGACTCTTCTGCCCTTGGAACTCTAAAACAAGATCTCTCAAAGCAGATTTGTGACCTCAGTTCTGAGCTGAAAGCTCTTTTTGAGGGAACCAAAAAGGGGGAAGAAGAGAAGAATGCTGAAACTCTGCAAAGGCTAAATCAAGTGGAGAATTATGTAGCAGGGATCCAGATAACTCTGGATCAGAAAAGAATGAAGAAAGATGCCAAGGTTGCTGCAGAATTGGAAGAAGTTATTTCCTCATCATCAACTGATTCAGCTGAGCGTGCCAGAAAGGGAAAGAACCCAGCTGATGTTTCTGCAAAGAAAAAGAAATCATCAAAAGCAGAAATAAGGAAAGCTGAAGAAAGCAGAGCTGGACAGACAAAGAAGATTAGAAGAAGCTTCAAGCCTTGATAAGTCATACCGTATGAGGAAGAAGAAAGGACTTGTTCCTGAATCAGGAGAAGGTGCACATGTTACTGAGTCAATTCTTCCTGCTGATGTGGATGTAATTGTGAAGCCAGACAGAAATATGGTAAAGGAATGGAGATTGATTAGGGGCGAATGGTATATCTCGACTCATATCAATCAAGTTATTCCAACCAATGTGGATAAAGATGAAATTTTTAGAGATTGGTTGAGTAACAAGCATCCAGATTTCTACAACAATATTATGAGAGAAGCCAAAAAGCTGAGTTGCATCCCAGTAGCTCCAGAAGTTGAAATCATGGACTACAAGAAGACTCCAGATGGGAAGATAGACAAGATTGCTTTCAATGCAACTCTCAACAAATGCCTTGCTCAAGATGACATCTTCGATGAGAGCAAAGCTGCAGAAGTCAAGGCAAGATTGTTTGAGATATGTGTTGTGCCTGAAGAAGAAAGATTTTGAAGAAAAGATATCAGAAGACTAGTTTTGAGATCAGAATAGGATTTGATTGTACTTGTAAAATATTTGTTATCATTAATGAAAATCCTACTTTTCTGGTCTTAAGACAAACTCTCTTTGTCTTCTGATTCACTGTCTCTTTTACTTATGTTTAATTTTGTTCAGCATTCTTTCTGGGAAATGTTTTGGTTCCATCAGAAAAAGGGAAATTGTCGGGAAATTTATAGTTTTGATGGAAGTTCCAAAACAGTTGTAATAGGACCAGTCGAACCTGTTAGTCGACTGAGGATATGATAGGAAACCAACTGAACATGTTAGACAGCTGATGTATTAGACTAGGTCACATTTCTTGAGGAGAAACTCAAATTGCACAAGACAGGTCAAGATCAGTAGCGAAGATCAATAGCAAGAATCAGAAGACATTATTTCAAGACGCATCAAACCAGAAGACCTAATCTACGAAGACATCAGCAGAGTTGATTGGTTGAAGCTAAGACAACCATATCAGTAGACTCAAGGTAACTGATCAGTAGAAGTATTGATCAGTTCTGCCCAGTCAGAAAGTGATAAGCTTAACTGCTTATCCAAGGCATACGATGTAAATCAGACCAGAAGTATGTCAACATAGTTGCCTTTACAAAGACGCCGAATAAGTGTCCTTGTTAGACAATGGGGGATCGACACATATGAACAAAGCTGACATTGCAGGATATGGCGTATCAGGGCAAACAGCTACAAAGGACAAATGTGCACGAAGACGACATAGGCTTCCTAAGCACGTCAAATCAACCCTGCAAACTACCAAAAATATCATGAAATTCAAATTACTCTCCAATGGCTCTTTGATTTCATTGTCTATAAATATGGGATTGCTCTTCAGAGTGAAGACACAGAAATTATCATCAAGCTCAAGCCATAGCAAATTTCCGCACGAAGAACACAAATTCAAGATTATTTTCTTAGTGTTCATCTCATTGTTCTTAGCATAGAAATCTCATCCTTTAGCTTTAGGCTATATAAATACTAGGATAGATTTCCAGTTGGAACAACAACAAATCTTTACCCAAACCCAAAACTTAGGTTAAGTTTGTTTTGCAAGATTTCAGACTAGGGTTTCTAGTTCTGATTTCTGGGATCAGCTGAGTGAGAACTCTTTAAACATCTGTTGGTTGTACTGTGTTGGACTAACATAATAAACTAAGTCTAGTTGGTTAAGTTGGTGCCCCTTGTGATAGGGAAGAGTGGACGTAGGACTGGTTGTCCGAACCACTATAAAAATCTTGTGTACATTTACTTGTTCTTACCTGCTTTACACTACTGCACACAACTTGAGTTTAAACTGCATACATATTCTGAGTTAAGATCAGTCTGCATCAAGCAACTGATCTGATCAGCTTGACACTTTAGTCATCTAATTGAAAACAAACTGCAGAATCTGATCTTATAAAACTGGTTTTTCACACGGGTTAGAAACTTGCTTCCGCACATTAGTTAAACTGATAGACACCGAACTGATCTGCCATCAGGCGATCAGTAAGTTGGATATCAGTCCAAACTGATTCACTCGCACTCTGATCAGGCAACTTGCTTTCACACCTGATCTTGCACAAAAAGTTTTCAGAAGTCTATTCACCCCTCCCCTCTAGACTTCTGCCCTCACAAAACCCGTTCGGGACCTACAGATGAAACTTCTATTTCCTGACCCATTGTATTACCAATAAATCTCTTAATAGCACTGTGAACAATTCCTAAAATTTTAGACCCTCCAAGGGATGCCATGAAAGCAACATTACCTGTCAAACCAAGTGTACCACCTCCGTATACTAGGTTGATTTTTCTTCGTGGTAGTACACTACCAAGTTTATTTTCTACAAAAGAAAATTCATTATTATGACCAAACTTAGACCCACCTAATACATATATGGAAGCTATTTTTCGAGAAGATGGTGTTGCCATATTCAGACTTTTCTAAAAAATGATGAGTTGTGAAAAACTAAATGACATATTATATAAGAAAAAAGGAAAAACGTACATGATACGACTCTAAATGCACTATTTAAGAAATAAAAGTCAAACTATGTTTCAGAAGTAGAGGTCCCACTTGGAGACAGTAGTTGTGATTGTGGCTCACATCTTCCTCTGGTTTTACGTCCAGAAGCGGCTTAAATGCCTTCTATGAGTCGGGGATATGCTTCCCATCCAATTTTCTTAAAAATTGGCAAACAGGGTCTTTTAACGTCAGATTCCCGAGACTACGTGTACAATATCTTTTGAATTCATTCCATAAATCGATAATCGTTAGTCGCACTAATCTACAAGAATGCGTCTCAAGAGTCAATCGAATATCATCCAAAGACTCCTTACTCAGTCCATTCTTAATGAAATCTATTTTATCATATCGATTTTTGGATGCATATTCTATATTCCTACAATGAGTGTCACACGTCCATCTAGCACATTTATTGCAAACATCCATTCTTTTAGCTCTTCGTTTTTTAGAATAAGAACTTCTACCTAAATCAGCCAATCGTGGGACAATTGAATCGGGAAATTCACTCCCAAACCTAACTTTTGCTTCGATCAACCAGCGTAAATCAACTGGGAGTTCCTTAATCATTAGTAACCTTAATCTTTCACATCTAGCATGGTATATTTTAATCACATCATTTTTCACGAAATAAAGAAAACGTTTACTCAAAGAAGCAATAGCCTTGTTGTCAGGCGTGATGTTAATTTTGTGGCTCATGCCTTTACTCGGGTTTCTCGTGATTTTAAGAGTCCTAATAATCGGCATGAACCACCTTCTTTAGTGGTTGGTCTTCCTGTTACGACCTGTAAGTGTGTGCCAATAATACTGTCAAATTGAAAGTTCTATGCAAAAATGAAAGCTAAGATTTTATTCAAATTTCAATACATTACATATCAATCACAAAAAGGCCACTCCCCAAGCTAAAAATAAAAATAGTGGAACGAGTGTCATGATGAATACAGAAAATGCACCAAATTCTTCTTCCACATTGTAGTTAATAATGAACATGACAATGCAAACAAGAGTGATGATGGAATGAAAGAGCACACTCATTTATGTTGAGTTGATGATAATTCAAAGAAGGATGTTTAGAGATATGTATAAAATGAGGTATTTATAAAGTAAAATATGGCCGTTTATGACCGTTAAAATGCGGTGGAAAAGCATTCTTTTTTTTTTCAAAATTATGTACCACTCAGTTTTTGTGGGCAACTGAAATGCCGACTCGAAAGTCACGGAGTACCGAATCCACCATTTATACCGGGAAAAATAACAAAATTAAACATATACAGGGTTAGTTAAAGATGATGACTCAATCTCTTTTGTAAAACTTCTAAGATATGCTTTTAAACGGTGTCCATTGACTTTAAAGATATCACCCGTTGTAGGATTTTCAATTTTAATTGCTCCATTCGAAAAGACAGTTCTAACAACAAAAGGACCTGACCATTTTGAACGCAGTTTTCCAGGAAACAAATGTAGTCTAGAATTATACAGAAGAACCTTTTGCCCGGTTTCAAAAGTTTTTCTGACAATGTGTTTGTCGTGAAATACTTTCATTTTCTCTTTGTACGTTTTAGAGTTTTCATATGCTTCGTTCTTGATTTCTTCCAGTTCATTTAACTGAAGTTTTCTTAAAGAACTAGCTTTTTCTAAATTAAAATTGAATGTTTTGATAGCCCAAAAAGCCTTATGTTCTATTTCGACAGGTAAATGACATGGTTTTCCATAGACAAGTCGGTAAGGAGACATACCAAGGATTGTTTTGAATGATGTGCGATAAGCCCATGTTGGGGTTATACGTGAAAGTATGCTTTTACTTTGTATAACCTATGTATCAAACACTTATTTACTGAAATAAATTATTTATCACTGTTGCTTTAAATATGATTGAATGTTATATATATTTATTGCAAACCGTTCATAGCACGCGTTACATTGTAGTTAACGTGGTGATACCAGATCACAGAAGATCACGTTAGCAGTTCCTTGTATACGAGTGCGTGTGTCACAACTTAGATAGATCCGAACAATCTGTTGGTAGAAGTTGATGTGTAAGGCTCAGATTGGCTTGTCTTGACCAAGAGATTACACAAGTGCATTCGATGCGCTGAAACGGACCTACAGAGAGGATAAACTCATTCGCACTGACTTAAGGGATGAAGAGTTAGACCTCAGTGGTTGTTGATTTCTTAATCATACCAAATCTTGCAAGTGGAATTAATTTTCCGGTATGGATAATAAAGTTGGGTTGTCCTTACTCCAAGGATAAAGATATTAATTAATATAAAGCTTTTCAATGGCTTAATTAATTAATGGACTAAATAATCTTAAACACGGGAAATAATAACCGGGAGCCATATTACCGTAATATGGGTTAAGATTGGATATTGCAATATTAATTATATAGTGGCATTAATTAATATTAATGGACAGAATTATATTGTGGCTCAATATTGGAATTCAGAAGCTCATTGGAAGGTCCATCTTAATTCTCCTAAAGGCCCCTCAAGTAGCTCAATTAAAGTCCAATAAATAAAAGGTGCTTAAAATAAAATAAATTATTGTTGTTTATATTTCCTTGTTTTTTTTCGAAAATAATAAAGAAAAGAGGGAGAAAAATTTTCTTGAAAAGATTTTATGGAAAAGAGATAATGTATTCTTGGAATACAAGATTATCCCATAAATTCAAGAAAATTTCCACTTGGCTTCTTTAATAGGGAATTTTCGAAAATATAGTGAATAAAAAGGGAAGAAAGATTTTCTTGATTTTCTTGGAAAGATTTTATGGAAAAATATATGTATTCTTGGAATACAAGAATATCTTATAAATTCAAGAAAGATCCAATCTTGAAAATCTTCTTGTAATTTTCGAAAATATAGGCTAAATAAGTGTGTGAGATTTTTGTGGAAAAATACACATGGAAAGAAGAATATATTGGATATATTCAAGATTTCTTGGAGAACAAGAAAAGATCTTTCCTAGCCCTAAATTGCCTTGAAATTTTTGAAACCCCCTCACTTATAAATAGGGGATGAATTTTTAATTCCCAACTAGTGTTCCATGCGTTGGAAATATTAGAAATCCACAAAGGTGGTGCAACAATATTTTATTTTTCCTTTGTTTTATAAATCGTTTATCGGAGAACCTTCCACCGGGGTTATTGGACGAGGACTTGGGAATACTTGAGAAAGACTTTTGGAGGGTATCCAGATACTTTATCCTGTCTGTCTCAGATCGTCTCTCCAACGGGTACGTTTACGTAAACTCCTAGAAATTCCGCATGCTAGGATCTTTTACGTGAAATATTATTTGCATGTTGTTGTTGGATTAATTATTATTTGAATTCACTTAGGTAAATTCATGCTAGTAATCATTGTTAATTTAAATTTGTGTTTATGAGGTCATCCCGATAGATCCTGGCATATGTTATCCCAACAGCCCATAATGCATCTATTAAACTGAGTGACCAATCTTTTCGATTTGGATTAACTATTTTTTCCAAGATATATTTTATCTCCCTATTAGCAAGTTCAGTTTGTCCACTAGTATTTGGATGATATGGGGTAGACACTTTGTGGTGAATTCCATATTTTTTCATTAGATTTTCAAAAGGTTTATTACAAAAGTGTGAACCCCCATCACTTATAATTGCACGAGGCATTCCAAATCTTGAAAAAATATTTTCCTTCAAAAATTTTAAAACAATTTTATGATCGTTATTTTTACAAGGGATTGCCTCAATCCATTTTGAAACGTAGTCAACTCCAATCAAAATGTATTGATAACCAAAAGAAGGTGGATTAAAAGGACCCATAAAGTCAATTCCCCAACAGTCAAATATTTCAACAATTAGGATAGGATTTAATGGCATCATATTTCTACTAGTTACACCCCCTAATCTCTGACACCTATCACAAGATTTGCAAAATTCATGTGTATCTTTGAAAAGTGTTGGCCAATAAAATCCACACTGCAAAATTTTAGCAGCAGTTTTTCTTGATGAAAAGTGCCCCCCACAAGCTTCTGAGTGATAAAAGTTTATTATGCTTTGAATTTCATTATCTGGGACACATCTTCTTATTATTTGGTCAGGACAATATTTAAAAAGATACGGATCATCCCAAAAGAAATTTCTCGCCTCTTAAAAAAATTTATTCTTATCTTGAGTATTCCAATTAATTGGAATCTGCCCTATAGCAAGAAAATTAGCAATATTCGCAAACCATGGCTCGTTAGATATAGTGAACAATTGTTCATCGGGAAAAGAATCATTTATGGGGCTTGTCTCGAAAGACTCATCACATGTAAGTCTGGATAAGTGATCAGCCACTACATTTTCTACTCCTTTTTTATCTTTAATTATAATATCAAATTCTTGGAGTAAAAGTATCCACCTTGTTGGGAGATGAATTTAATAAAAGATATATGATTTTGATTAAGATCCCAAAACCCTTGAGTATGACATGTTCAGAATAATCTTGATAGTTGAGTCAGGATTCAGTTTTAGAGTATTCAGGATGTTATCTGCAAAATGTATAGTCAGCAGATAGATCAGGATAGGTTCTGAAGACTCTGAAGAACTCAGTATGTTTCTGAAGAAACTGAAGTTTCAGTATGAAACTGAAGTTTCTGAAGACTCAGTGAGAAACTGAGAATCTGAAGACTCAGTGTGAAACTGAGATACTGAAGACTCAGTATGAAACTGAGAAACTGAAGACTCAGCATGAAGACTCAGTATATCAGTCAGTATATCGCTGAAGACTCAGAAGACGCTGAAGACTCAGAAGACTCTGAAAACTCTGAAGACTCTGAAGACCCTGAAGAATCAGAAGACTCTGAAGACGCAAGACTGAAGACTGAAGACTGAAGATCAAGAATACTGAAGGCACAGTAATTACTGAAGACTCAGTAATGTACTGAATGCTCAGTATAAACCTGAATGTTCCGAGGCACTGAAAATATCTATTTGAAGGATGCAATACTGAGAAGATCGCGATTCCTTAGAAAAATAGATATTGCCCAAGACATTCTCATGTAGACAAAAGGAACTAAGTCAGAAGTGTTGTTAAGGTTATATCAACTCAGAGTTTGTAACCAAAAGAGCCGTTGAAGGTGTCTACCTTTAACTGGCGACAAAAGTCAAAAAGAGGAAGACAACATTGTACCATACTGACACTGACAGTGATAGGTCGCTGAAAAAGATGTCAGAAGTACAAAGTTCCAAACTGCAAAAAGTGAAGACCGGCTACATAAAAGGCTATTGCCTAAAACGTGTTAGGGAGTTTCAAACCCTAAATATAGCCGTTCCTCACACACCATAAGAGGAAACTCACGAAGCTATCTCTCCAACGGATAGTTTTCAAGAGTAACCTTGGTGTATGCCTATAAATACTGGTGACCCTCTACATTGTAAGGTTACGGGAAATTTATAAGCAACTCAAGAAGCTCAAACTTATTATCGCAAAGTTAAAGCACTCGAAAAACTTAGAATTTCCCAAGTGCTTTTATATTGAAGAGAGCTCACTAAACTAAGCCTAGCTTGATAAGACATATCCGAAGCTTAGTCGAGATATCCTAACCCTTTGCATTGTATTTCATTGTAAAGGATATCTCATCCTAGTTGGAAACCAACCGAGAAACCCCAAACCCTTGAGAAGGTAGTTGGAGTGTGTTTGTTGGTAAGAAGAGTTGTAAAGAGTTAGTAAACTACGCGGAGTAGTCAGAAAACTCTAGAGGAGAAGTTAGTAAGCTACAGAGGTAGTCTGAAAGCTTGTTTGTGTTTGAGTAAGTAAACTACGGAGGTAGTCAGAAAGCTCAAAGTCGGGTTGAGTAAGTAAACTACGTGGAGTAGTCAGAAAGCTCAGGGCCGAGTTGAGTAAGTAAACTACGCGAGGTAGTCAGAAAGCTCATAAGTGATTAGTGAATTTTTCTGAGGATCAGAGAGAGTGGACTTAGGAGCTTGAGTCTCTGAACCACTATAACTGCTGTGTTGTTTATTGCTTTCTCTATCTGTGCTTAACTGTTACATCACTGAGTTTGAAAGCATATTTTCACTGACATTTCAGTTGGAATCAATCCACTGGAAGTTGCATGTAATTGAATCACAGCCTAATCACTATTCCATAAAAGGAAGGTTTTCAGCAAAGCTTAAAACGAGTATAAACTAAAGGGCCAACCATTCCGCACATCTGAGTAGCTAGAACAGATAGTTACCAAACTGAACTTACTCTTCTGAGGGTTCAGTAAGTTAGTTATCTGATCCAAGCAACTCAGGATCTCTGAAACTCAGGACTCAGTTGGGATTATCTGAGGTATCTGAAAGCAGCTCAGGATCACTGTCTCAGTAGACTTTGACTCAGAGCGATCTGTGCTTCTCAGAACCTAATCTTCAGGATTATCTGACCCAAGCTGACCTCAGTAAGAAAAAGTTTTAAAAACACTGAAAACGTGTATTCCCCCCCCCCATACACGTGTAAGACTCGTTTGCACCGGGACCAACAAGTGGTATCAGAGCAGTGGTTCAACTTGACCACCTGCTTTGTTGACCAAAGTTTTATTTGCTAAAAATACTTGTGGTCTATCTGAACTGATCTTATTTGCTGAATTTTTCAAAAGCTCAGATAAAAATGTCTTCTAAAAAACTTCCCATGTTCTCAGTAGAGAACTATTATTTATGGAGACTAAGAATGCAGGCTCACCTGTATTCCAAACATGAGCGTATGTGGAGAGTGGTCTCTCAAGGACCATTCCAATTTACTGTGGTGAATCCCAAAGGAACAGAAGATGAGAGAATTGATCCTAGAGCAGAATTTCCTAAGTCTGATGGCCAACTGACTCCTGAGGAGAGAAAGTTAGTCAATCTAGACTACATTGCTAAAGACACACTATACAGTACAATTGATGATGGTGTGATGGGAATGATCTCTCACTGAGATTTGGGATACACTAGCTGTAATGTGCCAAGGCACAGATCATATCAAGGAAAACAAACTTTCAGTGGCAATTGGAAAGTTTGATAGTTTTGAAATGGATGATGGTGAATCAATAGACATATTGGAAGTCAGATTCACTAGCATCATGAATGATCTAAATACACTTGGAAAGAAATATCCACAAAGAGAAGTTGCATTGAAAATTCTTAGAGGTCTTTCTAAGAAATGGGATATTCATGCAGTGGTGATTGAAAACACCAAGAACATTAATTCAATGCCATACCAACAAGTCTTCTCTCGAAATTTGAAGGCCTATGAATTTGTAATTGATAAGAAATCCAAAAAGGTCGACAAAGAAAGATGATTCATCATCTAGTAAGAATGTGGCTCTAAAAAGCCAAAGATAAAACACAGAAAACTAGAGAGTTCGAGAACCCCCATGCCAAAAATCAGGATGAGCTTGAGGAAAAGCTAGCACTGATGGCAAGGAGGTTTGAAAGACTTAATAGTAGATTTGGAAAATACAAAAGTTATTACAGGAACCACAGGTACCAGAAGAAACCTGAGGACAGATCAACTAAGAAGAAGAATGACCTGAAAGCTAAGGGATCTTCATCCAGAAAGAAGGACTCCAAGTCCAAAGAAGAAAGTGATCAGGATGATGATACCAACAGATGTTATAATTGCCAAAAGAAAGGTCACTTCCAGTATGATTGTCCAGATTTGAGTGCTAAGGAGAGAAGAGAAAGGCAAGCTAAAAGAGACAAGAAGTTCTCTAGCAAAAAGGACATGGTTGCAGAAGAAGAACACTCTGAGGAGAGATCTAGCTCTTCAGATGAGATATTCTCAGACAGTGAAAGTGATGACATTTGTCTGATGGCCATTGAGGAGGTAAACTCTTCTTTCTCTGTTGTTGCTCCTACACTAGCACAAGAGTTTTCAAGTTCCACTGAAAACAGTCATTTTGACCTGATGGATTCTTTTGAGAATCTGATGAAGGACTATGTTGTTTTACAAGAACTAAAAATAGAACTCAAGAGCGAAATAAGGAACTCGAAGTCGGAAATCTAAAATGGAAAGACTCTAGCAATCTTGAAATCACTTCTCAATTAATGGGAGCTATCTGATGAACCGATGTTCTAAAAGTACAACTCTCGAGAAAGAGAAGTTGATAATGACCCTAATCGAAAAGCTAGAAAATCCAATTGAAGAGATTCAAATTAATCGGGACTAAGTTCAATGACCTCTCGAGAAGCATGAAACTCTACAGAATCGTGAGGATATAGTGCCCGGAAGAAGTTAACTCTATTGAATAATGCATCTAATGTAATAGATGAAATTCAGAGTTACCGGAGATCTGCCACTATAAAATCTGGATTGGGATACATTCGAGGGGAACCTCACAAGGTCATCTAATCTTTGCATCAAGTAGCAAGAAGACAATCTTTGTAAAACCAATGGCACCTACACTTCAAACCGAAGAAATGCCCAAGGTTGTAGACAAGGGGGAAAAAGACCTATGGTCTCGATGAAAACCCGAATGATCGGTAGAAAAGCCCAAACCTCGGTGAAGGCTAGAAAACTGAAAGCACTTAGTTGAAAAATTTCGAGCAAGTACTTCAAAGCCTCGGGCTAAGATTGCAAACCCGAAAGGACCCACATCAACCATCGGAGGAATCTTCGAAGAGAAACACTCAAAGAGACATTCTCAATCAAGAGACCAAGTCCTCGATATCTTGAAAGACCCAAAAAGATGTCTGAACAACCCGAACCCCCACTTGCCTAAGGGTAAAGGTTATCTGAACCCGAGTCAACAAAGATTTAGACCGAATGCACAGAAGCCAAAGCAAATGAACAGAAGGCCTGAAGCAAAGAAAAATTCAAAAGCCCATGTTCATACTAAAGCTAGCACACATACACAGAAAACTGCTAAGGCACCCAGAGTAGTAAATGTGTATGTTGATGTTTATGGAAGACAAATTAGCCACTCTAAAGTGATTAGAGTTGTCAGGCAGATTTAGATTCCGAAAGGTACATCTAAGCTTGTAGGACCCTACACAAATTGGGTACCTAAAAATTGATCTGTTTTTCAGGAGGAAAACAAGGGCACCGAGCTGATAAAAGATCACATAGCACTGATGAGCAGAGATGAAAAGGCCCCTGATGTATGGTATCTTGACAGTGGATGTTCAAGACATATGACAGGATTCAAGAAGATACTCAGTGACTATGTTGAACAAAGATGCCCACAGATCACTTTTGGAGATAACTCGAAGGATTGATCAAGGATATGGAACTTTGGAAATCGACTCAGTTCATATCCATGGTGTTTCATATGTATCTGGATTGAAGCATAATTTGCTTTCAATAAGCCAATTCTGTGATGAGGGTTTTAATGTTGAGTTCTCTAAGAACTTATGCTATGTGAAAGATGATACAACACAGAAAATATTACTAACTGGTACTAGAAAAGGAAATGTGTATCTTGCTGATTGGAGTTCAACTCCTAAAGATACATGTTTGGTTGCTAAAAGTTCCACAGATACCAGTTGGTTATGGCATAAAAGAATGAATCACCTGAATTTCAAAACCCTGAATAAGCTTGCAAGATTAGCTCTTGTGAGAGGGTTGCCTAATGAAGTATTCAGTAAGGAACATATTTGTGATGCGTGCGTGCGAAAAAAAACAAATTAGAGCATCATTTAAAAAGCAAAGTAGATGTTTCTCTTGACGATCAATACTTCGATTCTCGTGATATGGATATTTTTGGTCCTATAACACCAGTGAGCACTAATGGCAGGAAATACACATTGGTAGTAGTTGATGACTACTCAAGATATACTTGGGTCATAATCTTACTCAGTAAGAAAGAGACTCAGATAAAATTGCCAGAGTTACTGAAAAGGCTCAGTATTGAGAAAAATCCGAGTGTGGTCAAAATCAGATCTGACAAAGGAACTGAATTTATAAATCATATTATATCTGATTATTGTGCAGCAAATGGAATTTCACATGAAACATCAGCTGCAAGGACCCCTCAACAAAATGGTGTTGCTGAAAGAAGGAACATGACTCACGAAAAGAAAGCTCGCAAGGACAATGATAAATTTGGTCGATATTCCTAAAAGATTTTGGGTTGAAGCTGTCAACACTGCATGCTACTCTCAGAACAGATCCATGTTGACTAAGAGTCAAGGCAAAACACCCTATGAGCTTTGGAATGAAAGGAAACCTCTTGTTTCTTTCTTTCGTGTGTTTGGTTGCAAGTGTTTCATACACAATAATGGTAAAGATCAGTTGAAAACATTTGATACTAAAGCTGATGAAGGAATATTCTTAGGATATTCTGAAGTCAGTAAAGCTTTCAGAGTTTACAACTGTAGGACTCTTATTGTGTTCAGAAGAAACAGGAACATGATGCAGATGAACTGACCAAGAGGATCACCAGATTAAGCCTGAAACAGAAAGATAAATCATCCATCGAACACGAAAAAGAAGAAGTCACCACTATCTATGATTGGGTGACTCGGGACTTCGAATAAAGAAGTTCAAGATGGAACTCAGGATGGTGAGACTCAGGAAAACCAACACTCCAAAGGTGACCAATCTGAACAGACACCAGTTCAGACTCAGGTATGTGATGCCAATGAAGATGTGGTCACAGCTGAGGCAAATTCTGAATCTATCAACCAAAGGGGAACAAATGTCTCTGACAATGTTCTGAATAGAATTTCCCCTGAGGAAGATGATTCCCTTTCTCCTTTTCTGTTGTTCCCTGAGTTTACTGAATTAAATGAACCTAACATTTCAAATGTTGAGGATACTACTGAAGGGGGAACATCAAGAAGGAAATGGTTAGATAGTCACCCTACAAGTCAGATTGTGGCTGATCTAACTGAAGGTGTTAAAACAAGAAGGTTCCATGGTGAAAGTGCACTATTCTCACGCTTCCTATCGGAGAAAGAACCTCATCGAGATTGGTGAAGCTCTACAAGATTCTCATTTGATTCTTCTTTATGCAAGATGAAATTTGAATCAATTCTCAAGGAATGAAGTATGGGAGCTAGTAGATAGACCTGAAAGGCACAATGTCATTGGAACCAAATGGGTTTTTAAGAATAAAAGAGATGAAAACAACAACATTGTAAGAAACAAGGCAAGGCTAGTTGCACAAGGTTATTCCCAAGAAGAAAGCTTGGATTATGATGAAACCTTTGCACCTGTTGCAAGACTAGAAGCCATCGATTGTTTCTTGCATATGTTGCCCACATGAAGTTCACACCTATCAAATGGATGTGAAAAGTGCATTTCTGAATCGGTGTGCTTAAAGAAGAGGTTTATGTGGAACAACCTCCTGGTTTCAAAACGAATGACCAAGTTTACAGTGCTCGTAAAAAAGCTTTTTATGGTCTCAAGCAAGCACCGAGCATGGTATGATACTCTTTCTCGGTTCTTCTTCGACCATGGTTTTGTCAAAGGGATCATTGATAGAACTCTGCTCGGGATAGAAGATGGGGAAGATATCTTCTTGTTCGAATATATGTTGATAACATCATTTTTGGATCTCCAAACCATCACCGTGTGAAAAGTTTTCAACACCGATGAAAGGCAAGTTTGAGATGTCAATGATGGGAGAGATGAATTTCTTTCTAGGTCTTCAAGTGAAACAATCAAAGGAAGGAATATTCATCAACCGAGCAAAGTACACCGTAGATCCGATTGCAAAATATGGTGTACTGAAATTACAATGCGCTTAGATTCCTATGAATACTAACTACAAGATGGATCCCGATTACAAGGCAAATCGGTGAGTCATCTTGATTATAGAGGAATCATTGGATCATTGCTCTATCTCACGCAAAAAGTAGGTTGGATATAACATTTCTTTGTTGGGATATGTGCAAGATACCAAGCTAATCCTAAAAATAGTCACATGGAGGTCGCCAAAAAGATACCCAAGTATCTTAAGGGCACGATGAATAGAGGATTATGGTATCCAAATGATGATAACCTTGAATTAACCGGTTACTCGATCTCGATTATGGAGGTTGCGAATGATGTGAAGTCCACTACGAGAACTTGTCAATTTCTAGGAAATAGTGATATCTTGGTTTTCAAAAACAGACCTCGATGAGCAACCAAGATCTTCGAAGTTGAATACATGGTCTGCGAGGAAGTCAGTGCGTGCTCGAGTTCTTTAGCTCGCACAACAATTAATGGATTATAAAGTTGTAGCCAATGAAGTACCAATATTTTGGGACAATAATAGTGCCATTGCTATTTCACAAAATCCGTATTGCACACCGGATGCAAGCATGTGGATATCGACATCACTTCATCGAGATCATGTCGAGAAGAAGGACATAAGGATGGAGAAAATTCATACCGATAAGCGGAGAGTCGATATCTTGACTAAACCTTTGGTCAATCAAGATTTCAGAACTTTCAAATTGAATTAGGGATGTTAGATCCGTGTTTTAGAGTAAAATCAAAAAAATTGAAGATTTTCGGATGCATGAAGTTTTCTTAGAATTCTCTTGAGAAGCTCGGATAAAATGGAAATATTGAATCGAGTCTCGTGAAACTTCAGATTCTTCAAGGTCAAGATTCGAGTGTTATAATTGAACCCATTCAAGACTTTCGATTATTATAATTGTCATTTTATCAAGGTCGAAGACTCAAGAAGACCGATAGAGATAAATTAGTCCGGAAGAAGTAATGACTCATGCGACTTATTTATTGCTTAAGTAAAACTTCGAATCATTTGCAATAAATACAAAACACCTAAGGAATGTTTTTTGGGGGATCTTTTGAAATTCGAAGAAGGTCAACGATCATTTAATGCTCTGTTACATTAATGACCAATGAGGATATTTTGGCGGCTTACTTTTTCGAGATCGCTCGCATTCAGATAATTCGATTAATCGGAGATTAATCTCAACCGCTGTTTTCACCTAACCAACGCGATTCCCCACGATCTCGAAACTATTTATACCCCAATAAGCCATTCAAGCCAATTTTTATCAAACCCTTCGTTCCCAAATCCTCTGCAATTAAAAATTCCCTTTGCCCAGAAATCTCCAAACCCTAAAGCTTCAATTCTTCATATCCAAAATGGCCCCAACCCTGTTCGAGAGATTAGCCGAAACCAACAAACCCTGGTACGAGTTCGTTGTCTCTCTCGATAGCACAACCAATTCCAAACCAGAAGAGGAGGCTCTCCATATGATCCGTCTGGCCAAACTCACTCATCTCTAAATCATGCAGTTCTAATTCGGATCAAGAGTATGCAAAAGAGGTAATCGAGTTCATCTGTAATTTGAGGATAGATGAAGAGGATGGTATGCATTCTGAGATTACTGTATCACACTTAGAGCATTCGTCCAAATACATCGGTTTTGAGAGGGAATTGTATATAATTCTGAAGAATTTAAATGATGTTTTTGAGCTCTGTGATAAAGGAGAGGATCCTGCTATGTATATGTTGGGTAGAGAGTAGGAGTATTTAGATAGGATTGCTGAGAATCCTGTGAAATTTGAGGCTACACTACATAAGAGGCATTTGAAGCCACAATATCGAGTTTTGATGGATATTGTGAGCAAAAGCATCATGAGCCTTCTTGGGAGTTTTGAAGCGGTCGAAGACCTCGAAGTCTGGATTGATGGCGGCGATCGAGGCCTCACCCACCCTGAGACTTCAACTGGCTGAAATTTTTGATTCAGATGGTGAGTGAGCAAGCCAAAGTCTTCAAGAAGGTTGACGGGGCGATCTCGATTAAAGGCAAGATCCACCATGCAACCAAAATAGCTTATATTTTGGAGATGTGCAGAGAGGAGGAGGATATCTTCGCCAATTCGACCCCATTCCCTAAGTCCAAAGTGCTCTTCAAGCCCATTGCTGTGAAGAAAAATGCCATCAGAGGGAAGAAGGAAAAGAAAGCAGAATCACCAAAAGCTGCTGCTGCTGAAGAGACCCAACAAACCAGGGGGAAGGTTTTGTTGGAGGCAAAGATGGAGCAGGGTGAGAAGTTGAAAAAGCAAAAAACTTCGCCCCTGCCTTGAGAAGATTGGTGGTTCTCACCAATGAAGATGGCAGTGATTCTGAAGAGATTCAACCTGAGGGCCAAACCGATCAGAGTTCGCCATTAGAAGTTTTGGCTCAGGTTATCTCTAAGGCACAAGAACAGACTGAGGAGCAGGTCTTCTCTGAGGTGCTTGAGACTTCGCTCAGTTCAGACAAAATTTCTCAGGAAATTTTTAAAGGAACTCAGGCCTCAGATATTCCTACCAAATATGTGCTTCGCGAACAAAGAGAGCCAACTCGAGTCAATCTGAGGAAGTGTCACCGGGCCCCGAACCCACTCAGATGCAACCGAGGACTGATCGCACAACATTCATTCTTCTTGAGACTCGTGGAGCGACTTATTCTTGATGAGCTCTGAAAGTGATCTACTTCTTGATCCCTCAGCTGATGCTTCAACTAAACCAGAAAGCCCGAGATGGAAGAAGGGCGAAGCTGATGAAGGCGAGTGGAGGAGCAAGCGGGAACGGTTCATTCTTGACCACTACCCTCGAGCTCAAATTTCATAATACCTCGATCCGGAAGATGTCTTCTTCAGATTAAGGTCGATCAGGTTCATCCTCAATCGACTCTTCCCGGAGATGCTTGATATTACTTGCATTCGGATGGGAAGACCGGTGGAATGAGGAGACGAATTTTCCGACCGACTTCTCGGGGTTCGTGAGGACAAAGCTCGGGATGAAAAACTCCGATTTTGATGAGCTGGGTTCGGAGGAAGATAACCGAGAGGAGAGATATCGAGGTTGGTGCCCCTAGCAAAGAGAGACAAATTTCAAGATGGGGACCAACAGGAGATGCCGAGGATCGGGCCTCGGATGGAGAAGGAAACTTCGTCTTTGATCAACTTCGAATCGGCCAACCTCGGGATCGGTAGCACTCTTCAGGTACCTTTTGACACTATTAACAATTATGCCAAAGTTACTGAAAGTTCTATCTTTAATTCAATTTCTCGATGTACGACCGAGGCTCAATTGAGACCGGAGCTCGGGATGAAGTCAAGCTCGGATGATCAATCGTAAGACAGAGGGTGCGAAAGTTCCTGAGATTGATCTCACTCCCCTGATGGAGAAACTTGAGAAGGTTGAGCCAATGATGAACAAGATTGCTCAGATGGAAGAAACATTGGCCAGCCAAGCTCAGAAGATGGAGAATCTTAGTCACTCTTCAGAACTGGTGCAAATCCAAAACACTCGACCTCACGATGACCTCCATGGAAGATAAAATTTGAATGAAAAGTTGGAGGAGTCAAGACCGAAATGAAAAGTCTTTGAATCAAACAAAAGCACCAGGAGAGAACTGCATTTCTAGAGGTGAAATTGGCAGAGAGGAATGAAGTGATGATCAAATCTGCTGTTGAGGAAATGAGCTCAATGCTCATGACCAAGATGACAGAGATGTTTAAAGAAGCACTCTCTGGCCAGTTTGCCCATCTCTCTGAAGAATTTTCTGTGGCTAAGAACCACATCAGGAGGCTGGAGGACGAACAAGATCAGTTAGCAGGAGAGGTGCGCTGTGTGAGCAAAGAGAAATATCACATGGACACAGCACTCTCCAGACTTCTTCCAAAGTACGGTGCCAAGAAGGGGGAAAAGGAAGGTGAAGACTTCAGGAAGTTATTGGCACGTACTATGGAGAAAAAGGCACAGAAAAAAGGTGAAATGTATAACCTATCCAAAGCCTTAAATGAAGTCGAAGCTACTGACAAGATGAAGTTCGCTCAGGTGGAGAAGCCTATCTACACTCGAGTTTCTGAGGAAACCATGCTTGATGTTGCAAGAGAGAAACTGAGTGCTAGAACTAAGGTTGGAACAAGCCAGGCTGCTGCTGAATTGCCTATGAAGAGGAAAGCCTTGGGCATTGTTCAACCTGAGAGCAAGCGTTCGAAGGCTTCTAAGCCAATCCAGAGAAAGCTGATTCTGGATGATGAAGGAACTGAAGAATCTGAGTCTCAACCTCAGAAGAAAGTCTTCAACACAAGAGATGCTCTGAAGACACTCAAGATAGGACAAGCTAAGAAAGCTGCTGCTTCGGTCTCAGGCGCGTCTGTGATCAGAAAGAAGATAGACGAAGAGCATAAGCGAAGGAGTGAATTCACGAAGTTTGCGAGCAAGAGGAAAGAGACATCAAAAGCACTGAAGTGGCCACACGTTGATAAATGGATGCCTATCAAACTCAACGATATGTGGGAAGAAGTCAAGAGAACCTTCTGGTTCTATTATGATGTGCTCAGGGAGTGGAGAGGGGAAAGCTCAGATCAGAACGAAGCGTTCATTGAATATCTCCTAACCTTCTATCCAAAATATCTCCAAAGTTGGATGAACTTAGCTGATGAAGGAAAGGTACAGATAGTTTCCCCTGGTCCATACTCCTACCCTCCTCCAAGACTTGGTAATGGCTTGGTGAATGAGAAGCCATTACTCAAGAAACTGCTCAGTATGCTGGTCAGTTGGGTTTGACAGGAAACAGTCCGGATATCATCAAAGAGAGAAATGAGCTGAAGAAGAGGTATTTCGGAATGTTCAACCTGGAGGTGCCCGCCGATGAAGTTGAAGAAGAAGCAAATCAAGAGCGTAAGATCAAGAGCCAAATCAAGATCAAGATCAAGACTCGAGAAGATTCTTGTAATCTTTAAACTTTTTGTCTTTTTGATTTTGTTGATAAGACTCATTGTAATCTGTAATGGTATACAAATCATCAATGAAAACTTATCATTTATGCTCAAAAGATAATATCACATTATCTTATTTACATGTCTTTTATATTTGATATGCTGAATGAATGTCTCTGAATTAATTGTTTAAGTATTTGGTGATGAACTATTTAAGAAGATTCATTACTGAAGAAATTGTTAAATGTTGGGAGACTCTCTGAAATTATTGGGAGATTCTCTGTTTCAGGAAATTGTTGGGAGACATAATCAATCTTGTAATAGAATAAAAATCAAACACTCGAGTATAGGTTATATGTTTGTAACAAGTTAGGTTTTGGCATCATCAAAAAGGGGGAAATTGTTGGGAGATGAATTTAATAAAAGATATATGATTTTGATTAAGATCCCAAAACCCCTGAGTATGACATGTTCAGAATAATCTTGATAGTTGAGTCAGGATTCAGTTTTAGAGTATTCAGGATGTTATCTGCAAAATGTATAGTCAGCAGATATAGATCAGGATAGGTTATGAAGACTCAAAGAACTCAAGATATGTTTAAGAAAAAGCGAAGTTTCAATGATGAAATCAAGTTTCAAGACTCGATGAGAAATCGAGAATCAAGACTCGAAGAAAAATCGAGAATCAAGACTCGATGAAATCGAGAATCAAGATTCAATGAAATCGAGATATCAAGACTTCGGATGAAAGAGAAATTGAAGACTCAAAGATGAAGACTCAATATATCGGTCCAAGATATCGTCAAGACTCGAAGACGTTGAAGACTCGTAAGACTCAAAACTCGTAAGACTCAAGACTCAAGACCTCAAGAATCGAAGACTCAAGACGCAAGATCAAGATCAAGATCAAGATCAAGAATATCGGCGGCACGCGAATTATCAAGACTCGCGAATGCATCAATGCTCAAGATAAACCTGAATGTTCCGAGGCACTGAAAATATCTATCTGAAGGATGCAATACTGAGTAGATCGCGATTCCTTAGAAAAATAGATATTGCCCAAGACATTCCCATGCGCATAAAAAAATTAACTAAGTCGGGTGTTGTTAAGGTTATATCAACTCGTAGTTTGTAACCAAAAGAGCCGCTGAAGGTGTCTCTACCTTTAACCGGAGACAAAAGTCAAAAAGAGGAAGACAAAGATTGTACCATATCGACAATCGACAAAGGATGTCATTAAAAAAGATGTCAAGTACACAAAGTTCCAGATCGCAAAAAAGTGAAGACCGGCTACATAAAAGGCTATTGTCTAAAACGTGTTAGGGAGTTTCAAACCCTAAATATAGCCGTTCCTCACACACCATAAGAGGAAACTCACAAAGCAATCTCTCCAATGGATAGTTTTCAAGAGTAACCTTGGTGTATGCCTATAAATACTGGTGACCCTCTACATTGTAAGGTTACGGGAAATTTATAAGCAACTCAAGAAGCTCAAACTTATTATCGCAAAGTTAAAGCACTCGAAAAACTTAGAATTTCCCAAGTGCTTTTATATTGAAGAGAGCTCACTAAACTAAGCCTAGCTTGATAAGACATATCCGAAGCTTAGTCGAGATATCCTAACCCTTTGCATTGTACTTCATTGTAAAGGATATCTCATCCTGGTTGGAAACCAACCGAGAAACCCCAAACCCTTGAGAAGGTAGTTGGAGTGTGTTTGTTGGTAAGAAGAGTTGTAAAGAGTTAGTAAACTATGCGGAGTAGTCAGAAACTCTAGAGGAGAAGTTAGTAAGCTACAGAGGTAGTCTGAAAGCTTGTTTGTGTTTGAGTAAGTAAACTACGGAGGTAGTCAGAAAGCTCAAGGTCGGGTTGAGTAAGTAAACTACGTGGAGTAGTCAGAAAGCTCAGGGCCGAGTTGAGTAAGTAAACTACGCGAGGTAGTCAGAAAGCTCAGAAGTGATTAGTGAATTTCTCTGAGGATCAGAGAGAGTGGACGTAGGAGCTTGAGTCTCTGAACCACTATAACTGTTGTGTTGTTTATTGCTTTCTCTATCTGTGCTTAACTGTTGCATCACTGAGTTTGAAAGCATATTTTCACTGACATTTCAGTTGGAATCAATCCACTGGAAGTTGCATGTAATTGAATCACAGCCTAATCACTATTCCATAAAAGGAAGGTTTTCAGCAAAGCTTAAAACGAGTATAAACTAAAGGGCCAACCATTCCGCACATCTGAGTAGCTAGAACAGATAGTTACCAAACTGGACTTACTCTTCTGAGGGTTCAGTAAGTTAGTTATCTGATCCAAGCAACTCAGGATCTCTGAAACTCAGGACTTAGTTGGGATTATCTGAGGTATCTGAAAGCAGCTCAGGATCACTGTCTCAGTAGACTTTGACTCAGAGCGATCTGTGCTTCTCAGGACCCAATCTTCAGGATTATCTGACCCAAGCTGACCTCAGTAAGAAAAAGTTTTAAAAACACTGAACACGTGTATTCCCCCCCATATACGTGTAAGACTCGTTTGCACCGGGACCAACACACCTAATTAACCTTGGCTTTACATCTTTCTTTGCTAGTAAATATTTTAAAGCTGAATGATCAGTATACACAACAATAGGTGAACCAACAAGATAAGATCTAAATTTTTCCAATGCAAATACTACGGCAAGTAATTCTTTTTTAGTAGTGGAATAGTTCATTTGAGCATTGTTAAGAGTTTTACTTGCATAATAGATAACATAAGGTTTCTTATCTTTTCTTTGTCCTAACACAGCTCCAACAGCATAATCACTAGCATCACACATAATTTCAAAAGGCAAAGTCCAGTCTGGAGGTTGTATAATAGGTGCAGAAGTGAGCATTTCTTTGAGTTTTACAAAAGCCTTTTCACAAGAATCAGTCCATTCGAATACTGCATCTTTTAATAAAAGGTTACATATAGGCCTAGAAATTGTACTAAAGTTTTTTATGAACCTTCTATAAAAGCCTGCATGTCCTAAAAATGATCTAATATCTTTAACTGATTTTGGTGTTGGTAAGTTGGCAGTTAGATCAATTTTGGACATGTCCACTTCTATTCCTTTTGATGAAACAATGTGTCCTAATACAATTCCCTCAGTTACCATAAAATGACATTTTTCCTAATTAAGAACAAGATTTTTCTCCTCACATCTAGTCAAGACTTTTGCTAAATTCATTAAACATTCATCAAAAGAGTTTCCAAAGACAGAGAAATCATCCATGAAAACTTCAAGAAAACGTTCAACCATGTCACTAAAAATGCTTACCATACATCTTTGAAATGTTGCTGGGGCATTACATAATCCAAATGGCATCCTTCGATATGCAAAGGTTCCAAAAGGACATGTAAATGTTGTTTTTTCTTGATCCTCTAATGCAATTGTAATTTGATTATACCCTGAATATCCATCTAAGAAGCAATAAAACTCATGTCCAGCAATTCTTTCTAAGATTTGATCCGTGAAAGGTAAGGGAAAATGATCTTTTCTAGTCATTGAATTTAACTTTCTGTAGTCAATGCACACACGCCAACCAGTAACAGTCCTAGTTGGAATCAATTCATTGTTATCATTTTTAACTACAGTTACCCCAGATTTCTTAGGTACAACTTGAGTAGGACTTACCCATTTACTATCAGAAATAGGATAAATAATGTCATTATCTAGTAGCTTAATGACTTCATTTCTTACTACTTCTTTCATATTAGGATTAAGCCTTCGTTGCATTTGCCTAGAGGGTTTAGCATTTTCCTCTAAATAAATGTTATGGGTACATATTAATGGGCTAATTCCTTTTATGTTAGATATAGTCCATCCTATTCCATGTTTGTGATCTTTTAGTACTTCTAACAATTTATGCTCTTGATCATGATTCAATTTTGAGGATATTATTACCGGATATGTATCATTATCACCCAAATAGGCATACCTCAAATTTGATGGTAACGACTTCAATTCTAATACTGGTGGTTGAACACTTGATGGTATTGGAACCTTTTCAGATTTTGACAATTGTTCAAACTTAGGCCTCCATTCACTAACTTTTGAAACCTGTGAAGTTTCAAACATAGAAGCAAACTCCAAATTGTTCTCATTAACACAATTATTTGTTATTAAATTTTCTAATGGATCAGAAAATGAAGTCATGAAATGTTCAAGAATGTATCTCTCAGTTACATCAATTTCATATATTTCATCATTATTTTGTGGTCGTTTGGAAATGTTAAAAACATTTAACTCCAATGTCATATTTCCAAAAGAAAGATTTAAAACTCCATTTCTACAATTTATTAAAGCATTAGAAGTTGCAAGAATGGTCTTCCTAAAATGATTGGATGGTGAGATGTTGGATTTGAAATGGGGTATGTATCCAAAACAATAAAATCTACTGAAAAATAGAATTTATTAATTTGAACTAATACATCCTCTATCATACCTCTCAGAATTTTTATAGAGCGGTCCGCCAATTGAAGTGTGACATTCGTCTTCCTTAATTCACCCACGTCCAATTGTTTATACACAGAAAATGGTAAAAGATTAACACTCGCACCGAGATCAAGAAGTGCATGTTCTATTTTTGTATTCCCAATTATACAAGATATAGTTGGACAACCAGGATCCTTGTATTTTGGGGGGGGGGGGGTTTCCTGTTGAATGATTGAACTCACACTTTCTGTCAAAAATGCTTTATTTTGAACATTTAATTTCCTTTTCACGGTACACAAATCTTTTAAAAATTTGGCATAAGATGGAATTTGTTTTATTGCATCTAATAGTGGAATGTTAACTTTTACTTGTTTCAAAATCTCAAATATTTCAGGATTTTGGTTCAATTTCTTAATAGGATGTAATCTTTGAGGAAAAGGAGCAGGAGATCGTTTCTTACTAGGATTTAAATTATCAACATTCTTACCTTCATTCTTATCTTCATCATTTGTAGTAGATCCTGATTCTGGCTTCCTGGGGGAAATTGTCTTGTCAATTATTTTTCCACTCCGTAGGGTAGTAACGGAATTGACATTTTCTGATGATGTATCCGATGAGATTTGACATTGACCAGCAGGATTTTGTTGAGGTTGAGCAGGAAATTTTCGTTTCTCAGTTGTTCTCAAGGAATTTGTTAGTGTGGACAATGTTATCTTAATCTCGTTGATGTCCTGTGAAGTTTGGTTGTTGATTGTTGTTTGACTTTGCATAAAGGTTTGCAAGGTTTCCTCAAGGCTTTTCGTTAGTGACTTATTGTATGGGGTGAAATTGGAGTTAGAGGTATTTTGTTTGGGTAAAGGTTGTGCATTACTGTCAGTTTTCCAATTAACACTTGGGTGGTTCCTCCAATTAGAATTATATGTTTCAGAAAAAGCAGATGGATATGGTTTTTTAAAGTTAGACATTGCATTTGCTTGTTCATAACACATCTCTTTGAAGACAAGAATTTTTGGGCATTCTTTAGTTAAATGTCCATTAATAGCACATATATCGCATATATCATCATTTTGCACAAATTTTACTTCTTTGGGTTTCTTTAATTGCATATTTTCAACTTGCCTAACTAAACTAGCAACTTTAGCACTTAGATCATCTTCTTGATTCAAATGGTATTTTCCTTTATTAGCATTTTCAAGATTAGATCTAATTGAATCTTCAGAAGTATTTTCATTATACCAAGATTGAGTTTTTTCAACCAAATGGTCTAAATATTCAAGTGCATCTTCCGGATTTTTAACCAAAACTCCCCATTACACATCATTTCAACAAAATGTTTTGTTTCATAATTTAAGCCTTCATAAAAAAAACTTACCGTTCTCCAATTCTCAAAACCATGGTGAGGGCAAGAATTTAACAAATCCTTAAACCGTTCCCAACACTGAAAATATTGTTCATTAAGCATTTGAGTAAAGTTTTTGATTTGCTTCTTTATAGCATTTGTTTTATGAATTGGAAAGAATTTTTTTAAGAATTCAGTTTGAATTTGTTGCCACGATATAATTGAACCAGATTTTAGAGAATTAAGCCATGTTTTTGCTTTATCTTTAAGAGAGAAAGGAAATAATTTTAGCTCAATCGATTCTTGAGTACATAATGGTTCACTAAACGCTGCACAAATTTCTTCAAATTCTTTTAAATACAAATAAGGGTTTTCAGATTCAAAACCGTGAAAATTGGGAAGTAATTGAATCATACCAGGTTTGAATCTGAAATTATTTGCGTTTTGTGGGTATACAATACGTGATGGGATGGAATTGCGTTGAGGTTCTAAGAAATCTCGCATGGTCCGAGCTTGTAAATTTTCATTAATGTGTCTTTCAATTTCTCCATCCACACTATCATTTTCACCCACGTTTGAAGCAATACTACTTAAATTAACTATATGATTTCTTATTAAACGACCACTTATTCTATCACGAGTCCAATTATGCATAAACTAACAAAAACAACAAAGTAAAATTTAGTAACAATTACGCATTCGACTAATAAAAACAATAAAGTAAAGATATAAAGAGAAAGAAAAATTACCCACTTGTGAGGCAAAGCCTCACGAAGGAGGAATCGTTCTCCGCAAAACCTCCCTGGCAACGGCGCCATAAACTTGATAACTCTTAAAGTTGTACACCCAAGTGTAAGTTTGTCTCCAGTAATAAAATTTCTCGAAAGTCCGAGTGTCGAACCACAGGGAGGTTTGGAAGAAAAGATGTCAACTAACAGGTAATATTTCAAGGGTTTATATAATGTTTGAAATACTATAATGTTTGAAATACTAGAGCTTCGGGATTCCACTTTAAGTAAAACACTAGAGTTATTCTTGGCTATCTTTGATAACTCAATTGAAATCTAACAATCAAGTGATTTCAATCGGAAGATAAAACGTTAAGCACTTAGAGAATTATAAAAATTTCCTTTTAGTTAACTTAATGAGTTTATGAAATTAATTATTGATATGTAAGGCTAAGCATTCATTGTGCCAATATGTCTACAACAAATCAAAGTCTCAACATAACAAAACCTTTAACATAATTCATTAAATAACTAAAAATATTATACATTTGAAGATCTTTATTGATAAACCAAGAAAATCAATAATATCTTACTAAAGCTTCCTCCATAGCTCTAGCAAGATACTTAGCTACTCATACTAATACAAACACAACTCATTTTCTTTAAGAGAAATGATAGATGTATTACATGAATTGGATGAATTTTTGGATTCCTCACAAAGGTTGCCAAAGAGCCCTTTATATAGGCCACAAGGTTGTGCATTGTAGGGACTTTTGCAATCAATTCAGTGGCCTACAAAGATTGATAATTTCAGCCATCTATCCGTCCGAATCTTGACTTTCTTCCTGAAATAGGTCTGTGTTGACACGCCTCTTAGCCATTCATTTCAGTTGGTCTTGTGTCATTTGGATGTATTGGTGAATTATTGTGAATAAACTTCCAGATTGTGTCATGTGCGCTTTGAAATCTGGAACATTTACATTGATTCATGTTTTCACCCTTGAAGTCGACGTTTTTAATATTTTGGACCTGAAGAAAACTTGTAGCCTAATAGATTATTGATCCAATGAAACTAGAATTGGGCCAATTGGATTAGTGTAGCTCAAGATATTGTCCAAATACAAAAATGTGTTTTGGATCAAAACTTATTCACAAATTGGACAGCAATGTAGTCTCGACTTTTTGAGTATAATTGGACCCCAAACTTGCAAGATTGAACCAATATGACATCTTATAGCTTTAGTACATTATCTTAGGTGTCCAACAACATCAATATCTATAGGTCCCGAACGGGTTTGTGAGGGCAGAAGTCTAGAGGGGAGGGGTGAATAGACTTCTGAAAACTTTTCGTGCAAGATCAGGTGTGATGGCAGGTTGCCTGATCAGATTGCGAGTGAATCAATTTGGACTGATATCCAACTTACTGATCGCCTGATGGCTGATCAGTTCGGTGTCTATCAGTTTAACTGATGTGCGGAAGCTAGTTTTAACCCGTGTGAAAAACCAGTTTTATCAAATCAGATTCTGAAGTCTATTTTCAATTAGCTGACTAGACTGTCAAACTGATCAGATCAGTTGCTAGGTGCAGACTGATATTAACTCAGAATATGTATGCAGTTTTAAGCCAGGTTGTGTGCAATAGTGTAAAGCAGTAAAGAGCAAGTAAATGAACACAAGATTTTTATAGTGGTTCGGACAACCAGTCCTACGTCCACTCTTCCCTATCACAAGGGGCACCAACTTAACCAACTGGACTTAGTTTATTGAGTTAGTCCAACACATTACAACCAACAGATGTTTCAAGAGTTCTCACTCAACCGATCCCAGAAATCAGAACTAGAAACCCTAGTCTGAAATCTTGCAAAACAAACTTAACCTAACTTTTGGGTTTGGGTAAAGATTTGTTGTTGTTCCAACTGGAAATCTATCCTAGTATTTATGTAGCCTAAAGCTAGAGGATGAGATTTCAATGCTAAGAACAATGGGATGAACACTTAGAAATATACTTCAAATTTGTGTTCTTCGTGCGGAAATTGCTATGGTTTGAGCTTCTTGATAATTTCCGTATCTTCACTCTGAAGAGCAATCTCATATTTATAGACCTCGAAATCAAAGAGCCGTTGGAGAGCAATTTGAATTTCAGGCTATTTTTGGTAGCTTGCAGGATTGATGTGACGTGCTTCAGGAACGGCATGGCCGAAAGCGTGAATAGTTGTCCTTTATAGTCGTTTGACTATGCAGCGCCGAATCCCGCATTGTCAGCTCTGTACATACGTGTCTTGTTCTCATTGGTTAACAAGTACACTTTTCAGTGTTTGTTCTACCAACTAAAGTTGACATTCTTCTTGTTCAGATCAACAACGTATGACTGGTGTAATATCAGTTGACACCTGGTGTGAGCTGACCTGATCAGATAAAACTGACCAGTCTACCTGATAGAGTCTTCTGGTGCAAGTTGTCTTAGCTCAACTAGCTGACTCAGCTGATGTAGGTCTTCTGGTCTTGGTCTTCTGAAATTTTAGCTTCATGTCTTCATCTGATCATCTGACTATCTGATCGTCTGATCTTCTGACTTATATTTACCTTCTGATCTTCTAACCTGACCTATACATATTGAGTTCCCCCTCAATATGTGACCTATCTTTTACATCAGTTGTCTATACATTTCAGCTGGTCATCCTATCCTGATTCTAAATCATCAGTCAGCTAACAGGTCTGACTGGTCCTATTACAATCTGTTTTGGAACTTCCATCAAAACTGAATACAAATTTCCCAACAATATCCTATAATTTGGATAAGTATATCTCAAGTTATGACCTCAACAATCAAACAATACATCTATGAAAATTATATATGAAAATGCTACAAATAATATATTATAATAACTAAAATAACACATGAAACGGATATAACACATACATATTTAAACACTAATCAGTAGTTCTAGAGTTGTCCCCTCCGACGCACTCAACGCTGCCCCCAGTCACTCGGTCGTGCTTCCACCTTCGAACGCGGTCCCCTCTGCTTCGACACCTCGATCGTGAGTTTGATGTGCCACGTACCGCACGTACCATGGCCCGTTTATCGCCCCACAATGGCTCATCGTTAGCCCCTCCGATTCCCCAGAGTGGCCCGCTCGGGGTGCCACCCTATGACTTCACGCACCCCTCCGCCGTTCGTCATGTTTGGATTTTGGAAGACACTGCCCGCTTTGCTTTCGCCAACCGCCTACTGTTACACCAACGCCCGCTCCACGCCCTGTCACCACATCTCATGCCTTTCTGTGGCCGTGTCTCACAGCCGTGGTGGCCATTTTGGTTAGACGAGATGAGTTCCGCCTATCCCTCGGTGGCCCTTCCATGCATCGACCCGTGTCTTGGGATCAGATGACTCTTTCCAGTTGCGTGGAACAATCCGTGGAATCCCCATAAAGTTGTTCGTTGATTCGGGTGCGTCACTAAACTTCATCTCCACTCCTGTTGCTTGCCGGATTGGACTCATCGCCACCCCGCAACCCCACCTAACTTATGTTGTGTCCGACAGTGGACACTCATTCCTGACTGACACCTGGTACAAGGAAATTGTTGTCAGTTGCCAAGGAGTTTGCTTCCACTTGGACTTTGTAGGTATTCACGTGGAAGAGTACGAGGTTACCCTAGGTTTGCCTTGGTTTAAGGATATCAAACCGTTTACGATGGACTGTTGTGCCCGCACCCTCCAAATTTGGTGCGATAATGTTGGCATTCGCCTCGTGACGGAAGGTGATCCACCCCATACCACTTTCACCGCTCCTCCGACCGCCCGAACTACCACATTACGATCGTGACTCCCTCTCTGCCCCATCTCCACTGCCCTCCGTCCAGCTTCGGGGCCGCCTCCGAAGTCCGCTAATGGAGATTGGATCCCCCTCGATTCGAGGTTGAATAGTTTCGAAGAGGGGTAAGATGATGGCGATTGGATCGCGAGATCCAGTTTCCATTATTAGATTATATGATAATAAATGCTCATAGTTATTTACGGTAGTATAATAAATCTCATTAAGTACTCTTGATATGTTTTCCCAGTTTGTCAAGATACGATTGTGAGAATCTTTCCTTTCATTGTCCGACTTGGCCAACAAGTAGTACTTGGGCCCAAAGTCTCGTATTTTTCATTCTTACATTTCCTAGAGTAGTATAAATACGTGCTCCCAGTATCATTGTAAGGACACGTTGAATTAATAAGAATATAAGAATTTTCAGGTTATTCCTAAGTATCCCGAGACGTAGTCTCAACCCCCTGCAACGCTATACACGCTGCATCATAAGTACATATATGTTTTACTGTAATATACAAATAACACATACTTATTTTTTCAATATGCATATTAATTTGTCTATAAGATTTTGAAAATTGTGTTATTATATACACAAAAATATGTTAATGTGAATAAGAAATGTATGTTACTGTATGAATAAAGCGACACTTTCTCTATTTTCATCCGCTTTCTCTATGCTTTTTGTCTGCTTCTCCTTCTGACCTGTGACCAACTGCAGTAGGTAAAGACCCTGACCACCAGATTACACTATTGAATTAGTAATATTTTTTCATCATCACGTAGTAACATTTAATTGTCCTTACAACAATACATACTTGTCTTTATAATAATACATACTGGGAGCGAATTTTCTTATTTTACCTTTGCGTGAATTTTATTAAAAAAAAATCACTTGACCTGATTCGACTTGCACATGATCTGTGAATTTTTAGCTCATTCCCGTTTAAAATTCTATTTTACGGTAGTAGAATATTTCCATTAAAAAACCCCCCCTAAATATATAGATCTAAAAATTTAGAGTCTATCTTGCCCAATTCATGTGGCATGTGGGCTAATAGGCTCGGACTAATTAATTCGTTCTTATGGGCCAATTGCTTGTAGATTTAATTTTGTATGCAATTTTTTTTAATAAGGGTTGAAATTTTGATTTTTATGAAATTGTATCATGGTGTATTGAAGGATTTGATCAATCTGAATTATTATTTTAAAATTAATATTTTCAAAATAAATTGTTGAAGAGTAGGTCTTGTGCGAAAATTTTCATGTATGAAAAAACTAAAAATTCGCGAATTATAACATTGCCAAGGTCTAGGGAAGGAAATTGGTATCATATGGTCTTTGTAGCGTACCGGTAGGTAATGTCGTTTTTCGGTCATAGGACGTGAGTTCGACACCCACTGGTTGCCTGTTATCTTTTTTCGATCATAATAATATAAATATATTTTAATTGATGATTTTAAAATTTTGAATCCCTTGCTGCCTAGTGGTAGGCAATTACTTGTTCGTAACCAGTGATGCAGGTTCAATTCCTATTACCACCAATTTTTGACTCTTTTTTTATATTTTTTCATGTTTTTTTCTCTTATTTAAAAAGAAAAATCAACTCTTCTTTAAAATTAAACTCTGTCACAAGAATAACTTAAAAATTGTTTTACCATTATAACACACATTGAATATTTATAAAATATTTTTTTCACTAATTTTGTAATATCCCGTCCCAGTTTTAATAGGAATAATAAAAGAAACGAGTTTAATAAAATGAATATTTGATTTAAAGATTATTCTAATGATTTTAGAGCGTATATGTTTGCAAAGGTTTTGATTTTTCAGAGAACGGACGAGCACTTTGAACCGGGAGCACTCCTAGCACTGTAATAAAATATTTAATTAAGGTTTGATCATAAAATATTTAATATTTCAACGAATTAGGATTTTCGGTATAAAAATCGAAAATCTGTTGAATAATAAATACGAGTATGGAAAATCTGTTTCGTCTAACTAAATTAGGATTATTGAGAAATTTATGAAAAATTGAATTTTTTAAGTAAATAATTAAATAAATAATTTTCGTCTCAGAACGTGACGATTTAATCGCTAAAAGTTCTAAACAATTATTTCTAATGAAGCTGTGAATTTTAATTAGCGAAACTACGAATTTATAATACAGATATGGGGTGGAATAAATACAGAGTATTAATAAGCATCCCACTAAACAATTATTTTTCCTTAATAATTCTTACCCACAAGAAATACATGGCCACAAATTAACCACCATTAGTAGTTAATTAACAAAAATTGGAAATTCCTCCCCTTCTTTCCCAACACCATCGGTCCCTCTCTTCCCCTCTATATATACATACACTCCATCATCAATTCAAGCACTTTCACACCAACAAAAAATCAGTCGAACCTCTGCCAATTTACTTCCCCAAACACCCAACACAAAGATCATCTACACCATACTTCAAGAAGGAAATAATTCATCTTTCTCTTCTTCATCTTCAAAGCTTCGATTCTTCTCCTTCCATGGAAGCAACTGGGTTTTCTTCACTTCTAGCTACAAGGAGCTTCATCCTTCATCAAATAACATCTATCAAGGTATATAATCCATACAATTCTTATAATCCATGAAAAATTAAGAAACCCACTTCACTCTATGAAGCTCACGGTTTCATCTTCTCATTCTCACTCTTCAATTTTTCTTGAATTCAAGCATGAAACCATCATCTAACATGTATCCAAGGAGCTTCAAGCTACAAAACACCTGAGTCCTCGAAAATCCCAGTAAAAAACAGAGGAGGAGAACGACAAAGGTAACCTCCGAACAAAACTCGAATTTGGTGCTGGTATGATGTTCGATGAAGTGTTTGGATGATTAAACGTGTTGGTATTTTCTGGATTAGGACTTCTACGTGTTGTTTGAAATGTAGACGTCATGCTCGTATTTTTGGTTTTCAAAAATCGTACCGTTATGCTGCCGAAATTTACGCTCAAATATGTCAAGTTGAAACGTCAAAACTGTTTCCGACTGATTTTCGGTTACGCCGTCGAGTACTCTGTTGTACTGGAAATTTGTGTTTTAAAACACCTTTACGCTCCCTTATATGTGTAATATGTGATCGTAGTCTCGGTACTCAAATTTGGATTTGTCACGCTGCTCGTTTTTACGATTAAACAGGGGCACTTGAAAACTGAAATTTCCAGAAAAACGGCTACTCGAAATTCCTAAATAATAACTTTAAAAATTCATATCTCTGAGTTCTAGAAATTATTTTGAGATGAAACCAGCGACAAGTTAAAATTCATCGAGTCTACTGTATTCGTATAAAATCTCGTAATTTTTCATCAGGTAGATTCAGAGTTATGATTTCTTTAAAAAATGCGACGTGCTGAAACGAAAAAACTAGAATTCTGTTTTCAACAAGAAATTGGTCCCAGGTACCTTAATTTCGTGATACTTTTAACCAATTTCCGTTCGTGTTTTTCTAACGAATTTTCTTGCCAACAAACATCAGACTACAAGTTCCAAAATCCCCAAAGTTTCGTATCAATCGAAAAATCCATTTGACGGGAAACGAATTTTGAAAATAGCAAAAGAAACTGTACCTTTGATCTTTCTGTTTTACCAATACTGTAACAGTTTTTGTTGCACTCTTTCGTGACCATTTTACCCAACTTAGAGACGTTATTTTAATATAAATTTTCTTGCCAAGAAACCTGAGATGACGAAGATTAATAACCCTAAATTTTCGTATTAATTGGATTAACAGTTTGACGGGAAACGGCTACCGAAAATCGAAGAAAATCACACAGTTTTGAGACACTAATTTTCCGAAAAATGTCAAAACTAAATATTGAAATTTTTGATAGACTTAATGGTTAGTAAAATAATTTATTTGGATAAATCTTATTCACAAACCATATGTGTTTTATTTCTCCTTTTATGCACTTTATTTGAAAGTCCTTTAGGAAATCTTCTTAAGTAATCACATGTTATTAATTTAGAGAATTTTCTAAACACTATACACATTACCTTTGTAGAAAATATAAAATTGTGGTCCTAAACTATAACAAGACATAAACATGCTCCTCAAAATTTATAAGTTTTGGACTTACAAATAAAGAGTTATGAATTTGTGAAGTTTATATTGTGAAACTGAAGAAGAGACTGACTTCTTCATTTACTGGGACTGTTTCCCATATGAAATTATTTTATAAAAATCATAATCAAATACTACATGCTCTTATCTGCCTTCTTGAATTATTTGATGAATTTTAGTACTATAAACAATTTTACAAAATTGTTTTCTAAAACTGTGTCAAGCTGGAAAATGAACCTTAAAGCTTTATTCTTGCAAGTAATAATTTTGGGACTTCATTAATAAACTTCAATAGACGATTAAAATAAAAGTTCGATACAAGCTCACGATTAAGAAAATCTAAAGAATAGAGTTTAACGTCCTCGATAAACTTACGAATAATTTTACTTCAATCAAAAAGTGATTAATGACGAGAACATGAAAATATTGTGCTAGGGGAAGTGCTGCTCGAATCAAAGCTCGGACGATCATCGTCACACTCAAACTCTCAAACCGGTTTCAAAGTTTGTAACTTTTCTTAAAAGTTAACAAGGTGGGTGATGCTATCTCAGATTGCGCAAATGTTAATGTTACATGGGTCATTAGTGTATTCTCTGATTATCGTTATACAAACTTTTACGGAATTAAAGACCTCCCCATGAATACGCCATTAGTAAGTCATATGATACTACGACATAATAGTCGACATGAATATGGTATGGGCATCAGAAACTCGTGCGTACCTAAGGGTATGGGCTTCAGAAACTCGTGCATACCTACGACATAATAGTCAACATGAATATGGTATGGGCATCGAAAACTCGCGTGCGTTTCTAAGGGGTATGGGCATCAGAAACTCGTGCGTACCTATGACATAATAGTCGACATGAATATGGTATGGGCATCAGAAACTCGTGCGTACCTAAGGGTATGGCATCAGAAACTCGTGCGTACCTACGACATAATAGTCGTCATGAATACGTATGTGCATGAACATCTCTTGCGTACAATATGTATATATATGGAATAATTGATACTAGGATACTGCTAATCTGTGTAACAGCGTACAGGTCATCCACTGAGATTTTTATCTCACACCCCAACAGTTTGATATTTTCAGGACATGATTGAGAGGGGTCGGAGCTGTAGCAGGATTGACACGGAGTTTCCCTTGGTTAATGATAATAATATATAGATATCACTCTTTAAATAAATGTTTCGCTTTTATGATTGGTGAATTTATTCTTATGCCGAGAAACAAACTCTTTTAAAGATTGCTCGATGATTAAAATATATGCTACCTTGTAAACGACTGATTTTATTATAATGTCATAATCTAGTTTTAATAAACGGGCCCACGCTGCTTTTTCATAACTTATATTTGTCATTAATACTTTCCGCTGAAAAATGTAGTACTTATGCTTGTCGTTATATTTTAAAAAGAAATTTTTAAGCTCAGATTTTACAATCACTAAGTGGCGACCCGAGTTTAGAGTGTCGAAGGTGCAAGAGTCGGCATTCTGGATTCGGGGCGTTACAAATTTACACTACAAAAAAGTGGGTTTCAATGACGGTTTCTAGCGACGGTTTTAGGCACTGTAGCTAATAGCGACGGTTCGGGTCAGACGATCAAAGTCATTGGACATAGAGACGGTTTTCACAACCGCCGCTATTATCGACGGACTATCGTCGGTTTAGCGATGGTAAATTCAAGCAGGGTTAAACCGGGGCGGTTTAGCGACGGTTCAAACCATCGCTACCCTCGGACCCGGGACACGAAATGCCTCGGCACTTGGCCCACCGCCCAGACCGAGTTTAGTGACGATATTTTGAATTTAGCAACGGTTATTAGTCGTCGCTATTAGCAACGGTAATTAAGTAACCGTCGCTATTTCGTCGATAAATTTCAATTATATAAGCATCGGCCGCAACATTCTGACGCAGTTTTTTCCGCAAATACTACGTCCTCTGCCGCCGCCGTACGCCGTTCGTTGCCGCTGTCCTGAGCATTCGGTGCACGTGGAAAAGTTCGTACCTTCACGTTCTTCTCGTTTATTTTCTCGTTTTATATACGTACATATGTATATATATATATAGAAATTATTAAATTATATATATTAATTAATTAATTTCAAAATATATATATTTTTGATTAAATATTATTAGATTATATATTAATTATTAGATATTATTAAATTAATGTTAGATTAAATATTTATGTTAGATTAATGTTATATATATATATATAAGATTAATTATATATCCATGTTAGTTTAATTATTCAATTACGTAGATGCATGTTAAATTAGTCTGGTTGTTTAGGATATTAGTCTGGTTAGGTAATATCAATTTAACGTACATGTTAGATTATGAAATTATGTTTATGTAAATTATTTTATTCTGTGATATATATATATATATATGTTAGAATTGTTAGAATTATATATATATATATATATATATATATAAATATGTTAGAATTGTTAGAATTGTGTTAGATTGTTGGTTGACTAGGATGAGTTTATAATAATACAGTCGAAACTCTGTCGAAATTTAGGCGCAATTTTAATTAATTGTTTTATATAATGCAGATGAGTACTAATCAAGGTGGACGTTGCAGTGACAGCGGTCGCGGCAACGGCAATGGTCGAGGTAGAGGTGGTGGTCGGGGCGACTGGTCCATTCCTCTGAGCACCAAGAGGAAGAGGATCCTGAATACACCCGATAGAGACAGGTCCAGCTCGCAGCAACCGCCCCCAGCAGGGTCATCTCCAGCAGGGTCAAGCTCAGACTCGGCCTCTGTTCATCGTGGCTCAGCCCCCACTGCTCGATTGGCAATTGATCTGAGCTCGGGAAAGTAAGTTATAATTTTTACTTACTAGTTAATTTGTTTAGTTATACAATTAATTGTTAATTATACTTATTAATTTTTTAATATGTTTCAGCATGATACCCGGTCATGAGGCTTCCAGTGTAGCCAACAACTTCATCTTGCGAGTTGGAATTGCAATGGGGGCCCATAGTTGGAAAGGCGTGTCTGAAGAACAACGCCAACTCTACTTCGACGAGTTTAAGGTACGTACACTAATTGATTAGTTATTTTAATTTAATATATAAATTTAATAAAGTTTTTGTTAATGAAATGCAGAAACAAACGAAGTGGAGGGATGGTATGACACCGGCCGATTTCTACAAGTCGTTATGTAAGCTTGCCCAAGCCCGGTACAAGGACTTGCTTTACAGGTGGCATGCCGGGTGGAGGGATGAAGGGCTGGATATGACAAATGATATGGACCCAGAAGTCTGGAGTCGATTGTGGGGGTTTGGAGTGATCCCGCATACCAGGAGATGTGCCGAAAAAATCGCCAAAATCGCATGAGCCAGCAAGGAGGGGATGGGGGTGTCGCTTTGCACAAGGCCGGATCCCGGTAGATTCTGGAGCACCGCATGGCGGAAGTAAGTAATATAATTTATTTAATTGTACAATAAGTTCATAATTAATATTAATATTTTTATTTGTTAATAGGAACTATGACTCGGACGCCCTCTAGACGCTCTTGAGACGTTGGCACTCAGCCACCCCTACGAAGAGGAAACAAGGACCTCCACCTACAGACGAACCACCCACGAGCACATAAGTAATTAATGTTGTATTTCGTAATTATTACACCTGATCTTAATTATAATATTTAATTTTTACAGAGAGTGGTACGAGATAGGGTCGAAGTTGCCAGCCAGGCCCAGGTGGGTGAACTGTCAGGTTCAAATCCACCAACTCCTCCAATTAATTTGAATCAAATCTATGTGGAGGAGGTCAGCATCAATAGACAATGGTACTAAGCATGCAGTAAGTTGTTATGCCGCCCTGTCAGCGGAGACACAACCCTACTAGTCTCAAACCTCTCATATTTCAAGTCATCGCAATACCGCGAGATCGACGTTTGAACAGATTAAAGAGGCGGTGACGACCGAGCTCAGAGAAGAAAATGAACGGAAGTGGCGGCGGCTTGCGTCCCGACTGGCCGATCGAATGGGTTGCTCACCCGATTATTTCCTCGATAACCTTTTCGAGGAGGACAATGACCTAGACGGCGGTGGCAACAGTCGTGGTGGTGGTTCAGGTGGCCTGGCCATTGGTCGTGGTGGCAGCGGTGGCGGTGGCAGCGGTCGTGGTGGCAGCGGGGCCGGGTTCAGAGATGATGGTGGCGGTGGTGGTGGCGGTGGCGATGATGAAATCGCTTTCGATCCTGGTTATCCTTTTACTTCTAATTTGGGGGATGATGGGGATGATTATTATCTGGGGCGTTTATGAAACTCTATTTTTTTTTATTATTCATGAGGCGACACTTTTTTATCGTTTATATTTTCGTTTATGAAACTCTATTTTTTTTTCTTCTTTATGTATGTATAATATTTATATCGTTTATATTTTTTTTATATAGTTTATTTATCGTTTATGTATAATGTTTATGTATGTATATCATTTATTTATCGTGTTTTTTAGATTAAAGTATAACTTGTTTAGATAGAATATTATAACTTGATTAGATGAAAAGTATTACTTGTTTAAATAGAAAAGTATTACTTGTTTAGATAGAAAAGTATAACTTGTTTAGATAGAAAATTATAACTTGTTTAAATAGAAAAGTATTAGTTGTTTAGATAGAAACGTATAACTTGTTTAGATAGCAAAGTATAACTAGTTTAAATAGAAAAGTATTACTTGTTTAGATAGAAAAGTATAACTTGATTAGATGAAAAGTATTACTTGTTTAAATAGAAAAGTATAACTTGATTAGGTGAAAAGTATTACTTGTTTAGATAGAAAAGTATTACTTGTTTAGATAGAAAAATATTACTTGTTTAGATAGAAAAGTATAACTTGTTTAAATAGAAAAGTATTACTTGTTTAAATAGAAAAGTATTACTTGTTTAAATAGAAAAGTATAATTTGATTAGATGAAAAGTATTACTTGTTTAGATAGAAAAGTATAACTTGATTAGATGAAAAGTATTACTTGTTTAAATAGAAAAGTATAACTTGATTAGATGAAAAGTATTACTTGTTTAGATAGAAAAGTATTACTTGATTAGATGAAAAGTATTACTTGTTTAGATAGAAAAGTATAACTTGATTAGATGAAAAATATTACTTGTTTAAATAGAAAAGTATAACTTGATTAGATGAAAAGTATTACTTGTTTAGATAGAAAAGTATTACTTTTTTAGATAGAAAAGTATTACTTGTTTAGATAGAAAAGTATAACTTGATTAGATGAAAAGTATTACTTGTTTAAATAGAAAAGTATTACTTGTTTAGATAGAAAAGTATAACTTGATTAGATGAAAAGTATTACTTGTTTAAATAGAAAAATATTACTTGTTTAAATAGAAATGTATAACTTGATTAGATGAAAAGTATTACTTGTTTAGATGAAAAAGTATTACTTGTTTAAAGAAAAGTGTTACTTATTTAGATAGAAAAGTATTAGTTGTTTAGATAGAAACGTATAACTTGTTTAGATAGCAAAGTATAACTTGTTTAAATAGAAAAGTGTTACTTGTTTAGATAGAAAAGTATAACTTGATTAGATGAAAAGTATTACTTGTTTAAATAGAAAAGTATAACTTGATTAGGTGAAAAGTATTACTTGTTTAGATAGAAAAGTATTACTTGTTTAGATAGAAAAATATTACTTGTTTAGATAGAAAAGTATAACTTGTTTAAATAGAAAAGTATTACTTGTTTAAATAGAAAAGTATTACTTGTTTAAATAGAAAAGTATAACTTGATTAGATGAAAAGTATTACTTGTTTAGATGAAAAGTATTACTTGTTTAAATAGAAAAGTATAACTTGATTAGATGAAAAGTATTACTTGTTTAGATAGAAAAGTATTACTTGATTAGATGAAAAGTATTACTTGTTTAGATAGAAAAGTATAACTTGATTAGATGAAAAGTATTACTTGTTTAAATAGAAAAGTATAACTTGATTAGATGAAAAGTATTACTTGTTTAGATAGAAAAGTATTACTTTTTTAGATAGAAACGTATTTCTTGTTTAGATAGAAAAGTATAACTTGATTAGATGAAAAGTATTACTTGTTTAAATAGAAAAGTATTACTTGTTTAGATAGAAAAGTATAACTTGATTAGATGAAAAGTATTACTTGTTTAAATAGAAAAGTATTACTTGTTTAAATAGAAAAGTATAACTTGATTAGATGAAAAATATTATTTGTTTAGAAGGAAAAGTATTACTTGTTTAGATAGAAAGGTATAATTTTAAAAAAACAACAAGTAAAAAATATAATTTTAATATAATTTAATTTAATTTTAATTTTAATTTATATAAAAATTATTATTATATAAAAATGTGATTGAATTAATAAATAAGATAACTGAAATAAAGAATTTTAAAAAAAATTATTTTTAGGACATATAGAATTAATTTCATTAAGAACGCAAAGAAAGTTAAGTCTTTCGGCGGAATTGATCCTCATTCGGCGCCCAAGGTCCCGTGTTCGGTACCCCATGGGAGCGAATAATTGCCTCAATTAATTGAGAGGTTTGGTGGCTTATATATGAGATGCTTGGTGGTTGGGTTCGAGATGGCCGGTGGTCGGTGCCCACCCGGGCGCCCCTCGGGCCCGGGTTCCAACCACCGTGAGCCAAATTTTTTCTTCGAAAATCCACGATACAACGACAGATATAGCGACGAAAAGTAACGGTCGCTAATAGCGACGGAAGTCAGTCGTCGCTATATTTTCGACAGTATAGCGACGATTATTTTGACCCGGGTCCGGACCCATATGTCCGTCGCCAAAACCATCGCTATTTGGCAACGGTAAAAAATCGTCGCTAATTAGCAACGACTTTGAAATAACCGTTGCTAAATCTTAGCGACCCTCGGTTTCCCGACGGTTACAAAACCGTCGCCAAAATCGTCCCTACCATGTGTAGCAACGATTATAACCGTCGCTAAAACCTTCGTTAAACCCCGTCTTTTTGTAGTGTTATTTACCTAGATAATACAACTATTACATTAATGTTTACATATACAGCAAAACATAAGTTGTATTACATGAAAAACATAACAATATTACATAAAAAAATATAAAAGTATTACATCTGAAAATATAAAAAAAAAATTATAATTATGATGTATATTAAATGAATAACTGAAACAATATTAAAATTCATAATCAGCAATCATTAACGTCATTCTACTTTGATTTCAAATAAGAAATTGAAGAAGTATTACAAGCTAAACATAGCAGTATTACATGCAAAAACATAACAGTATTACAAGCAAAAACATAAGAATATTACAATCTAAACATAAGAAAAATCTAGGTAAGTTATGTAAAGTATCCAATCAAAACTGAACAAATATTACATACAATACACAACAGTATTAATTTTTTTTAAAACATACGATTTTGAATGAATATATGTATAATTAATAAATAGAGGTACTAATAAAAAAAGAATTCTTTATATATTTAAATCAACTAGATAATTAGAATTATCTCTTTTTTATATCATCGATCAATTGTGAATGTTATCTACAAATAATTAAATATACATACCTAATTAAAACGGTTAAACACAATTAATTATTTAGAAAGTCTCAATTTAAAATAGCAAATGGTTGTAGTATAATGATAAAGATTTATTCTTGTCACCTTCGAGAATTGGGTCGAACCTAGATGACGTCCTTTTTATATATAAGAAAATATTATAATAAAATAATTAAAATATATATACCTAATTAAAATAATTAAATAAAATTTATTATTTAAAAAGTCTCAATATTAAAAAAATAACTATAACATTAAGACTTGACATGCTATCTTCTTGTGGCGCAGCGGTAAGGGGTTCGGTCTCATGCCCTCTTGATGTGGGTTCGATTCCTGTTAACATCAATGACCAAAATATAAGAGAATAGGAATTTATTTACAATTTATTTATTTAACATATAAATGGGTAAGAGTGTTATGCGACCAATCATAAATATATAGTTTGAGTATGATTCTTTCTTCAATTACATTATGTGAAAGATGATGAGTCACGTCTATATGTGGTTTTGAAAGTATTAGATAGAATTGTTGGGTAATTTTATAATTATATTTTATGTGTGGGTGTGTCTCATGTGCATTCAAGTGCACTGTTCGTGCACTCATAATGTATTTTAAAATTATACAATTTATTATATTAAAATATGCAATCTGTCCGTATAACTATTATTCTATATTAATAATTGCACAGTTCAGTATATTAGCCCAAAATCAAACCCACTTATATATGTCGTGCACTCATAATGTATTTTAAAATTATACAATTTATTATATTAAAATATGCAATTTGTCCGTATAACTATTATTCTATATTAATAATTGCACAGTTCAGTATATTAGCCCAAAATCAAACCCACTTATATATTTCGTTCACTTCAGCGTCTGTAACAAGATAATACATACATGAGTAGATTTTATATAAGACGATCTCAAAATGACCCAGTTTAAAATTAGATATATAATCATCTACCATTTTAAAATAATTTATTCTATTTTAATTTGTGAATCGTCTCATCTTGAAAAAGTCTCACACAAATTTTTATCATTTGAATTCTTACCGAGGACCAATGACAAGCATATTGGCGCACGAGGTATCTCGAGTATGCACTTTAGTGGTCAAATTAGAAATTAGAGTTATATATATTAGATTTTATTCATAAAATTAAAGAGAACAGTGAAGAATAATATGAGACACTCATTGAAGCAATGAACCATAAAATGCATGTCTCGCAAGTTTTTATAAAAAAATGCTCTAAACAAATAAAGAAACACGCACACAAAATACGTGTAATTATATGGACAAGTGTGTGTTACTATAATTTAATAACACATACTTATTCATATAATAACACATTAAAGTCATTGAAAAAAAAGTTATTGTATGAACATAAATTTATTATTATATGAAGAAAATTGTATTATCATATAAACAAAAACTAGTACAAAGTGCAAAAAAATGCCTAGGTTTAAATAACAGTATGACAAAAAAATAATTTTAACAGTGGAAATATCATTTTCAAAGAACATATATAGAAGAGAGCGAAGGGTTTGAACAACCATCTTGGAAGTATCCTATTGAAAATCGTCATGGAAGCAAGGAAGAGATATAATAAACACGGGAAAATTATTAATAAATACAATTTTTGTATGCAAATTATTAATATGTACAAATGAGACTGCATATATAACCAAGTTTGCACAGAAAAGTACAAATACATCTATGCATATACAATCATTTTATACTTATTAGTAAGTTGCAGTCCTAAAAAGTACATATCATTAAGTCTCCCAATAATACATGAGAAGAAAAAATAACTTGAGAAGAAACTGCCACATATATCACGAGGAAAAAGAAGCACGATGGGGAAGGAAGAAGAAAGCAGAAGCGTGTGTAAATTGAGGCATATTACTAATTAGATCTTGATATGCAATATTGTATATAAATATTTGTGAACAATTATAATTATAATATACATGGAAAAAAAGTTAAATATATAATTAAAATACTTAGTTGTAGTTCTTCCTAAAATTAAGTTTCTATGTCTGATAATTTTAGAAATTAGACCTTTATTGGTGAATATCATATGTGTACGTAGAGATTATGTCAAACACAGGTACATTAGCATGAGGATGTCTTACATGATCAAACTTGCTATTTTTATTATATTTTTGTGATACCTTTAAAATTTAAGTATCAAAAAAATAAATAAAAATATTATGTATGTTTCGGTGAGATCATTTTACACAAACTTTTGTGTATATGCATTAATAGTACAAAATAAAGATTTAAATACAAAAAATATATAATATAATTTGTTAAAAATTCATTGAGTCTAGCATGAGAAAAAGAGAATAAATTATAGTCAAGAACAACTTGCCCATCATATAAAAATATCATAAACATCTTAGATAGTCGGCAAGTCATCCTTGGCTGCAATCCACTCTCCACCCCTTCATGCAACATCTCAAAAGAATATTGCACCATTTATGAGGCACATAATTTTATATAAAACCAATGCTCCATTTCACATTTAATTGAAGCATGGTTTCACCATTTATATAGGCAGAGAAATGGGATCCAATAGTGGGGGCCAAAAATAAAAGATGAAAAGAAAAGGATAAAGAAACATAAATGAACTGACAATCTGTGGCCTCTAGATAATTCTTTTTCAGGTCAACTGTCTAAAAGTGACATCAACATTGAAATCATTTGGTGAAATATAATTAGAATCATTGGGAATTGATTATGGAAATTAACTTCAAATATATTAAATAAAATCTCTCATAATAATTTCAAAATTATTAAAAATCCACAAGGAAATGAAGTCAGTATAGTATAAAAAATTAAATGAATTAATTGATGTGATAAAATGAGTTAGGTCCCAAAATTATCAATTCAAATAGCTAGAAGCTTCAATATTTTATAATTAAATCTTGTATGCATCCAGGTGCACCGTGAGTGCATTTTAAAAATATGCAACTTGTCATATATTTAAAATATGCAACTTGTTTACACTGAATCGTGTAATTGTTAATATGAAAAATTAGTTGAACGATTTAGTGTAAATAAATTATATCATTCGGTATAATAAGTTGTACAGTTCTAAAATATATTATAATTACATGATGTACCCCTGGATGCACATGAGAGCTACACATATTTCATGCCATGTATGAAATAAGCGAGACTTGCCAAATATGGACAATTGTACCTTTTTGCACCCATAAACATTAATGGTGGGGTCTGGTCAAATATATATGCTTGTATTCTGAAGAGAGTGGGAAGAGAACAGAATATATATATAGCATCAAATATTGGAAACAGATATATTTAAACAATTCAAAAAGGAAAACAAAGGTGTCCATAAAAGAATACTTATTTGCAGACCCAAAGTATTCATACAGACCATGAAATCATATCACGAAATGTTTTAACATGTTTTTATTCATATTTTAAAAAAATAAAAAATCGAAATTATATAATTAAAATTTGTAATAATATTACATCTCACATTTCTTGCTTGTTTTTGTGTTTGTCGATTGGTTAATGGTTTTTGTGCGGCGAAAATGATTTGTTCATGGATTAATTAATACACATATTAATTTAAATACAATTTATACATTGACTCGTTGATATATGTAAAGGAACTTTATTCGGATATTGAGGATATTTCATTAAGCATTTCGAACCAATTCGATGAACCCATGACTAATTAAAGAGTCGAGGAGTTCCTGTCGAGGAGTTGAGTAAATTTTGACCAATTCAAGTTGCGGTTCTAGACTGATTTATATGGAATAAAACGAATTATTTTTTTGTTCATTTAAACTGAGTCTTAAAAAGGGTCAAATAAGCTTAACGAACGTAAGCAAAAGATAAATTGGTTCATCTAAACTCCCGTTGTCTTTTAACTTGGATGAAATAAATTCTTATTTTTCTAAAAATTAAACATGTAAATTTTTTTAATTCTTTTATTGTAAATTAATTTTTATTTGTGAGTAAATTTTTTAAATATCTTATTCATACAATATAATTTTGAAAATATTTTTTTGGTTGTTTCATGAACAAGAGAATAAAAAAAATTAAAACAATACTTTTCTAAATAAAAATTAAAATCAACGCTAAAATTTTTTAGGCCTTACGATATACATATTAGAGTGATTAACTTTTAAAATATCATTATTTTTGTTTAAAATCATGAAGAAATTAAAATGTACAATGTATAATAGATTGATTAAATTCAATTAAATTTTTTTACAAAAAATTAATAGATATTCATCACGCTTGAGCTTAATTGATCAACTAAATGTATTTTAATAATTAAATCACGTAAAATACTTTATTTTTTTAAAAATATTTTTTTTTTTTTAAAACCTTTTTAATTTTATTTTTTCTACATATAAACATCCAAATATATAATATACAAGTATTTTTTTTTAAATAATATTATATGCATGAGATATTTAAATTATCATTTACTCAAAATTTAATTTTGATATATAATAAGAAATTGAGAAAAGTGGTCTACTTGTTTGATTTTCTCGAAGAAAAAAATGATTTATTTGATCCAACTTAAAAGATAAATTTATTTAATTCAACGATTCAATCCCCGTGAATATTAATTGACCCTTTTATCATAAAAAATGGTTTAGATGAACAAAAAAAATGTTTGTTTGATCGGGAATTTAAGAACATTGACCTCCCAAATTTTGACCAATTCAAGTTGCGGTTCTAGACTGATTTATATGGAATAAAACGATTATTTAATTGATGAGTCTTAATAAGCTTAATAACGAAAAGTAAAAAAGATAAATAACCCTACGTTTTTTTCAAAATTTTATCTTTATTTCTTATATTTTATAAATACAAGTTTCACATTTTAACAAGGCTCAATCATGGCAATTTGCGCAACAAGGACCATTTATATGAAAAAAAAAACTTCTTCTGTTTCATCATGAACTCTTTTTTTTTATTTTAGGATAAAAATTAACATATTATATATGTAACAACTATTATGTATGTATGTAAACTCTCACTATTTAAAAAATAATTTATATTTTTGAACAATGTTTTTTTTTTTTGCATAATAGTGATATTTTTTACATATCATTAATTTTCGACCTTTCATGTGTCGACTCTTTTTAAAATATACTATATGCTGAACCAAAATCGTTTACTAAAATAAATTTATTTGTTCAACGATAACTGAATATGCATCACTACATAAAAGATAAAAAGATTTGTGACGGGAATCTGACCTCGAGACCTCAAGCAGTCCAAGGGGATGTTTGCAATCTCTAAATTATAGGTAGAAATACTTATTTGAAAAGTAGGTGTAACCCAACTTTTTTAAAATTTAAGTGTTTCTACATTTTTAGTAGTGCTTGCGAACAAGGCTCAAGTATGGCACTTTGCCACCGAGGACCAAGTGCTTCTTCTGTTTATCATGACTCTTTTGTTTATTTTAGGATAGAAATGATATATATATATATATATATATATATGTATGTATGTATTCACACTTTAAAAAGAATCACATCCTCCAATATTATAGAGTTCTTTTTTCCTTCATTAATTTTGCTTATGTGTCGACTCTTTATTAATTCGATATGCTTGTGTATCGTTTACTAATTGAATTGATCGAATATAATGTGTAATCAAAATAATGAGTTTATAATACATGTCACAATACTCTATTATGTGGAATGATTAAATAATTTTTTTTAAAAATAAGTTGGCTATAATAAATTAATAGCCTTAAATTCCTCATCAATCTATAGACTAAAATTGTTGATTATAAGACTTTTTCACTTTCAAAGCATACTTAATTACATATATATATATAATTATAAGCATCTGTGATATTATTTTATAAATGAAACATTACTAATGTAAATTAAATAAATTCATGAATAATATAGAATTAAATAATTTTGTGTCACACACTGATTCTACCCTAGTTTCTAATATAATCAAATTATACATTCGTATCTTGTTGGAGATGCTAGTTCTCTTGTGTGCCACTAGCTCGTAAAAGTTAAAAAAAAGAAAAAAAAAAGGGGATAGTTTCTAAGAAGGATAGTCATGTTCCAAAAGACGGGCCCAAATTGTTTATGTCAAAAATCACTCAAGTTTCGACTTTGGCTTGGGCGTCAATCAACTACTAGATGGATAATTAACAATTGCAAATATAATTAAATTAAATGTAAAACAAGCATAAATAAAGGAGACACACTTGCATGAGAGACAGTCTCACGATGAGACGGAACATAATTTGGGCATTGACGCTTTAACACTTTGAGAGAAGAGGGTGTAACTTGTACTAGGTTGTACTCCGTCTCATGTATGAGACCGTCTCATACGAGTTTTTATCTAAATAAAGAACACAACGTATGATGACAATAAAAACCCTCAAGCCAGAGGAAAAAATTAGGGACTGGATCCCCTGCTGAACTAGGGTGTAACTTGGAGTGTTTTCAGAGCACTTCTGGTATTGAAGACCTTCTTCTTTGGCTCAACCTCAGATTCTTCAATATCCAGCATCAACTTTCTCTGAATTGGCTTAGAAGCCTTAGCTCTTTTGCCCTCAGGCTCTTCCATCGCCACAGCCTTTCTCTTGATGGGCAATTCTGCACCAACTTGGCTTGTTCCAATTCTTCCTCTACCACTCAGTTTCTCTATAGCAACTTCTTGCATTGTTTCTCCTGAAACCTGAGTGTAGACTGACTTCTCCACCTTCTTGAACTTTAGTTTCTCAGTGGCCTCAATCTCCTTCATGGCTTCGGCAACTATTTTCTTTTCAGCTTCCTTGATCGTCTTGCCTTTCAAGAGTTTGATCCAATAACTTCCTGAGATCAGCTCCGGGTCTTTCCCCCTTCTTGGATCCATACTCTGGTAGAAGCCTGGAGAGTGTTGTGTCCATATGATATTGCTCTTTACTGACACTCCGCACCTCCCCTGCCATCTGATCTTGCTCCTCCTCAAGCCTCCTAAGGTGGTTCTTCGCCACTGAGAATTCTTCAGATAGATGAGCAAATTGGCTAGAGAGAGCTTCCTTGAACATATCTGTCATCTTGGCCATGAGCATTGAGCTCATCTCCTCAACAACATTCTTTACCAGCATCTCATTCTTCTCTGCCAATTTAGCTTCTAGAGATTCAGTTTGCTCCTGATGCTTCTGCTTCGGCTCTGCATTAAGCTCAGCCTTGACCCCCTCCATCTTCTCTTTCCTTCCATGGAGGTCAGCTTTTCTGTCAGAGTAGTCTGAAGTTGCACCAGTTCTGAAGAAGAACTCAAGCTTTCAATCTTCTGAGTTTGGTTGGCCAAAACCTCCTCCATCTGAACAATTTTGTTCAGGATTGGCTCAACCTTCTCCAACTTCTCCATCATCGGGGTGAGATCAATCTCAGGAGCATATCTAATGTGTTGTGTCTCCTGAGTTGGTTGTTCATCCTGAGTCTCAGTCTGAACCTGAGCTTCAGTCTGAACTGGGGCTTCAGACTCAGTTTGAGTCTGGGATTCACCCTGAGCTTGGGTGTCCACCTGAGCCTCAATCTGAGCCTCAGCTTGGGTGTCCACCTGAGCCTCAGTCCCGGTGCAAACGAGTCTTACACGTGTATGGGGGGGGAATACACGTGTTCAGTGATTTTAAAACTTTTTTTCTTTTATCGAGGTCGGCTTAGGTCAGTTGTCCCGATGATTTGGTCCCGAGAAGCACAAATCGCTCTGACTCAAAGTATACCTGAGACAGTGATCTTGAGTTGCTTTCAGATACCTCAGATAATCCCAACCGAGTCCTCGAAGTTTTGAGAGATCCTGAGTTGCTTGGATCGGATAACTAACTTAATTGAACCCTCGTAAGAGTAAGTTCGGTTTGATAACTATCTGTTCTAGCTACTCAGATGTGCGGAATGGTTGACCCTTAGTTTATACTCGTTTTAAGCTTTTGCTGAAAACCTTCCTTTAATGGAATAGTGATTAGGCTGTGATTCAATTATATGCAACTTTCAGTGGATTGATTCCAACTGAAATATCAGTGAAAATATGCTTTCAAAACAAAGTAATGCAACAGATAAATCAAACAAAACAGAAAGCAAAGAACACCGCAAGTTATAGTGGTTCAGAGACTCAAGCTCCTACGTCCACTCTCCCTGATCTCTTTCAGAGAAATTCACTAATCACTTCCTAAGACTTTCTGACTACCTCTGTAGTTTACTAACCTTTCTATTTTGAGCTTTCTGACTACCTCTGTAGTTTACTAACTCAAAACTCACACAAGCTTTCTGTCTATCCAAGATAGATTACTCACTTCTTCTCTAGAGCTTTCTGACTACCCTTACAACTCCAATCTCACCAACAATCACACTCAAACTACCTTACAAAGGGTTTTGAGGGTTTCTTGGTTGGTTTCCGACTAGGATGAGATATCCTTTACAATAAAGAACAATGCAAAGGTTAGGATATCTCGACTAAGCTTTGGATATATCTTATCAAGCTAGGCTTAGTGGATTGAGCTCTCTTCGATTTAAAGCACTTGGGAAATTCTTGGGTTTTCGAGTGCTTCAACTTGCAATAATAAGTTTGAGCTCTTGAGTTGCTTACAAATTTCTCGTAACCTTACAATGTAGAGGGTCACAAGTATTTATAGGCATACACCAAGGTCACTCTTGAAAAACTATCAGTTGGAAGAGATAGCTTCGTGAGTTTCCTCTTATGGTGTGTGAGAAAAACTATATATTTAGGGTTTGACACTCCCTAACACGGTTTAGGCAATAGCCTTTCATGTAGCCGGTCATCACTTTTTTGCGATCTGGAACTTAGTACTTGACATCTTTTTTCGGTGACACTGTCATTTGTCGATTATCGATATGGTGCGATCTTTGTCTTCCTCTTTTTGACTTTTGTCTCCAGTTAAAGGTAGACAACTCAACGGCTCTTTTTGGTTACAATCTCGAAAGTGATATAACCTTAACAACACTTTGTCTTAGTTCCTTTTGTCTGCATTTGAATGCCTTGGCAAATATCTATTTTTCTAAGGAATCGCGATCTTCTCCGATGTTGCATCCTTCGATAGATATTTTCAAATGCCTCGAACATTGAGTTTATCTTGAGCATTCAATACATTACTAAGTCTTTATAATTCGTGCCTTGATATTCTTGATCTTGATCTTGATCTTACATCTTGATGTCTTGAGTCTTACGAGTCTTGAGTCTTCGAGTCTTGAGGGTCTTCGAGTCTTTGGATCTTCAGTCTTCCGCGGATATCTTGGTGATATCTTCATCTTCATCTTAAGTCTTGATTCCTCGGTTTCATCTTGAGTCTTGATATTCGATTTCACCTTGAGTCTTTAGTATCTCGATTTCTGGCTGAGTCTTGATATCTCGATTTCTCCCTTGAGTCTTGATTTCTCGGTTTCAGCTTGAGTCTTGATATCTCGATTTCTCCTTTGAGTCTTGATTTCTCCGGTTTCTGCTGAGTCTTGAAAACTTCGATTTATCTTTGAAACCGGTTTTCTTGAAACTTGCGGGTTCTTGAGAATCTTGGATCTAACGATCTATGTCTGCTGACTATACATTTTGCGAGATAACATCTTTGAATACTCTGGCCGAATCTGACTTTCAACTATCAAGATTATCTGAACATGTCATACTCAGGGGTTTTGGGATCTAATCAAAATCATATCTTTATTAAATTCATCTCCCAACAGAGCCACAACACTTGTGTCTTGCACTCTCAACTGACGGAATGAATATGTTCGGTATCCAAAGTACCAACCACAAAGATACGGCTAGTGATTACATTGGTTTATAACCTTTCACCCGAAGTGTGCATGAAGCGCGACTTACATGATGTTGTCTATGTTGATATCGGACCCCCAAACAACCCTCGGTAAATCGACATAGATGTATATCTGGCTACTTTTATAGAGGACTTGAAGCTCATGTGGGATGAGGGTGTCGATGTGTATGATGCTTGTAGAAAGGAAAATTTCAAGTTGAAGGTCATGTTATTTGGAACAATCAATGACTTTCCCGCTTACGGGAATCTATCTGGATATAGTGTGAAGGGGGCCGATGCATGTCCTTGTTGTACCAAGAAGACACATCACATTCGCTTGAGTCATTGTAGGAAGACCGTTTATATGGGACATAGGAGGTGGTTGGACCCAACGCATAAGTACAGAACAATGGTCGATGCATTCGATGGCACAATTGAGACAGGTGAAGCACCATGTTTATTGTCAAGTTCGGATGTATTGAATGAGATGAAGAATATCGACACACTGTACGGAAAGAGCTTCGAAAAGAGTGTCCCCACTAGCGGTTGGAAGAATGAATCAATTTTCTTTCAATTGCCCTATAGGAAAGAGCTGTATGTTAGACACTTCATTGATCTAATGCACGTTGAGAAGAACGTTTGTGTCAGCTTGCTCAATACTCTGCTAGCTGATAAGAAGTCCAAGGATAGTTACAATTCAAGAATGGATATGATTGATGTGGGAATAAGAGCAGAACTAAAACCTGTGCCTAGAAAAAGGGGTAAACCGTTCTTACCTCTTGCTGCACACACCTTGTCCAACAATGAGAGAAAATAATTACTTCAGACGCTAAAAGATGTGAATGTACCAGAGGGTTATTCGTCCAACATATCAGATGATGGCGTGAGACTGATGAATCTGAAATCGCATGTCTATCATGTCATCATGGAGACTTTCTTGCCCATTGCAATACGTTCTATCTTGCCTGAAAATGTGCGCATAACCATAACAAAGTTATGTTGGTTCTTCAAGGAAATGAGTAGCAAGGTCATAGATCCTAGAAAATTACTTGGTTTTCAGAGGCAGATTGTGGGGACGCTCTGTGAGCTTGAGATATATTTCCCTCCATCATTCTTTGATATAATGGTTCACCTAACAGTTCATTTGGTACACGAGACAAGGATGTGTGGTCCTGCTCGTATGCGATGGATGTATGGTGTAGAGAGATATATGAAAGTGCTCAAAGAATATGTGATGAATATGTCCAGACTGGAGGGATGCATTGCAGAACGCTATTTAGTAGAAGAAGCAGGCGAGTACTGGTCTGAATTTATTCCGAATGTCGATGCAATTGGACTTCCAGTTACCCAGTACACCAATAGGATGGATGGTGAAGGCATTACCGGTGGTCAACCTGTAAGTGTTAGTATGGAGGAACTAACACGGATGCACTTGTGCGTACTTCACAACACGGTCGACGTGCTTCCTTTTATTGACCTGCACATTCAATCACTTGCTGAGAGAAATCCCACCAGAGATAGATCATGGATTGAAGTTGAGCACAATCGTACGTTTGTTGACTGGTTCAATGGTTATGTAGCAAATATGTTGTCACGGGATAAAGAATCAGTGAATGAAAGAGTTAAGTGGTTATCCAGAATGCCTGATAGACATGTGTATTCATACAAGTGTTATCTTACCAACGGATACACATTTTATACCAGAGATCATGATGCCACAAGTACAATGCAGAATAATGGAGTGTCCATTACTGCAACTGCAAGGAATCAATCAAATACTACTTACTTTGGACAGATTGTCAACATTTGGGAACTCAACTATGTTGTTCACCGTCAACCAATCTTCGAGTGTAGTTGGGTGAGGATCCCAAACGGGGTCCAAGTTGAAAGTTCTGGATTCATACGCGTTGATTTGAAGAATGTGGGATACAGAGATGACCCTTACATAATGGCTAGTCAAGGTCAACAAATTTTCCATGTCCCTGACCCAGTTAATAAGAAATGGTCCATTGTGGTTCTGTCAAACAAATTTAACAATAGTTTCCAAATTAACGACCATGTCGATGAAGTTGTTGACACAATTGATGATCCTTTTTAGAACTTCACTCATTCTGTATCATCTTTCGATGATCCTGCAAATCCATGCCCATACCAGAGAATAATTAGAGATGAGGATGAATATGGCAATCCGGATGTTGTTAACATTTATGGTCATGAACGAGAAAAGTCAACCAAAAAAGGAAAAAGAAAAACAAGTGTTAAAAAGAAATGTACGACTCTATTGAATGTTGTTTCTTCTGCTTTATTAAATGTTGTTTCTTCTGCTTTATTAAATGTTATTTCTTCTGCTTTATTGAATATTGTTTTTTTTGTTTATTAAATGTTGTGTCTTCTGCTTTACAGGATCATGTCTCATTTGCCATATCCCGGAGATGATGGAGATGATGATGGATATTCTGATGGAGATCATGACGCATATGATCATGGTGCATATGATAGACATCATCCTGATGACTTGAGAGAGGGTGACACTGATGCTCCCACCACCACTAGCAGCTCCGGGGAGAAGCGCACTCGGGGTATAGTCACAATGTCTTCTATTAAGAGAGCACGTAGCAAGGGGAAAACACTTCAGGTAATTTTATTACAATTGAACAGTTTGAAATTGATAATTATATTGATTGATCGTTGAACCTAATTAAATACTATGTTATTGCAGTTATCGTTCAATGAGTTTGGGCAGGCAATAGGAAAAGAGAGTGAGTCGTTGTCCTTCTACCTTGGAGTTGCAGTCAGGAGCGTGATCCCTATCGTGCTGCCAATCAAGGACTGGCGTAGCCCCAAACTGACTCCTTTGAAGGAAAGATTATGGGACGAACTTTTGGTATGTTAATTATATGTTTATTGAAAGTTGTTGTATGATTACTAAATTTACTAAATTGTTATGTTATATGCGTATAGACTACATTCAGAGGCCTTGACCACACAAAGAAGAAGCAAATACTGTCGCAAGATGGAGTAATGACCAAGAATTTTCGGGCTTGGCTGAGAAGTAACACACGAGATCCGGAAACTGGTCTTTACTCGGCTAGTCCACCTTCGGCGTATCAGAATAGCCCTATGGTGGCTCCATACTGGGAGGAGTTTATGAGTAGAGCTATGGAGGATAATTTCCAGGTAAAATTGATCAATGTCATTTCCTCAATTTCTAATGCCCTAAACTTTTCAGTGTTTATCATATTTCTATTACACTGTAGAATCGAAGTAATAAAAATCGCGAGCAAGCCAAGTCGATGGAGGCGCGTTATCGTGGATCGAACAAAGGTTATGCACGAATAAGATAAGATATGGTGAGATCAAAATCATAACTTTTATTTTTTTTATATATTCACTTTTAATATATCTAATATAGGGACACGTTCATCACTATCGTAGAAAGAAGAAATAAGTAAAGCTGGAGAGAGTGAACCTATTGTTACCCATTTCGACTTATTTCAGACTACTAGAAAGGCTCGAGATGGAAAAATTCACTATCCCAGTGCACAACATATCATCGAAGAAGCGGTAATCTATCCATTAATTTATCTTTCAATTATAAAATATTATTTCTAAATAAATAATTAAATAATAATCTTTTATTTTTGTGATTCAGGAGCGTCTATCTCAGACCATGACGCCCGACAACATCCGCATTATCCGCCCTGATGATCTGTTTGGACGGGCTATAGGTCGCCAGGAGCATCCCGGCCGCTTACGGAGTGTTGGATATGGCCTGACAAAGACATCATTAGAGATGGCACCTGGTCTTCAAGCCATGAATATGGGAGATATACTCTCGGAACAGGTTGCCAAGTTGACTAAAGATGTGGAACATTTGAGGTCCGAGAGAAGATCGAGCCACATAATGTCGTCGAGTGGAGCAAGCTGTGAACATAGTGTCTCTAATGGTATGTTTTCAGCTAACCATAAGGACGACTTTATTGAGGCACTTCAAAACGCGTCTCTCGTGTATCGATGTGCATGTCTCACATTTGTTTTAATTAAAGACTAGTGTATTAAAATTTTCTAACTAAATATCTTATTCTAATGTAAACCCTTCTTTTTTACCTTTATTTGGAGGATCCCGATCGGTTGGTGGCCACAGAAACGCGTTACAGCACTCCCATGGAATGATTCATGGTCATCCCACCACCTCGGTTTTCGTGAGGTCACACTCGATGTACCCAGAGTCGGACGAGAGGATTCATGGTGCAAAAAACCAATCGATGAAGTCGTCACAATCGAACAAATGGTCGGACACTTCATCGAATAAATGAGCAACTTAGTCTCCTAAAGACCACGAGGGTAAAATATATATTATTAAAGTTCATTATCTTATTTGTGGTTCTAATTAATATTGCAAATTGATTGTAGAATATGTCGACACCACAAATGCCTCAGAAGAAATCACCACACAAGGCTAAAGAGAAATCGAGGGGTGTCGTAGATTGCGATCGGAGAACGAGGGACTCCATCTGCGAGCGAACTTGGTTATCCCATGCCCGAGACTTAGATCACGATGATTATGTACAGTCTAGGGTGCACCGGATGGTATCGTCTAATGCTTTCGAGACCGTCACAGTTCCCATGATTGCTCACTTTCATCAGAATACTTTCCAAGAATTCGTCGGTGAGGAACATGTGCGTGAAGTCTTGAATGACGAGTGGTTGAGTGCAACCACCATAGCCATTTACCTCAGGCATGCGGTTACTAATTCTCAATATTCACTTTCTGTATAGTTTAATTTTCTTTTTAAATATTAATTAGAGTATATATATTGGTTAAAGATATTTGGGTGAGGTATATCTCTCCAGAGATGCCCGAGCAAGTGGAATGTATTCCTTCGTCTCCCCCCAAGTGTCTTGCATAATGGGTGATAGGTTACAAACCATGGATGGTATAGTTAATCATATGCTTAATCAAACTGGGAGCGATCATTTCATTTTTTGGCCAACAAATGTGGGGTGAGTGCAATAAATATTTCGTTAAAATTTGTATTCATGTTTATAATATTTGCACATATATATGCTAAATTTGAAGTTAATTTTAATATTCTCAATATAATATAGAAACCATTGGGTGCTGGTCGCCATAAACATGAATACATTAAGTGTGTATTTTATGGACCCAGCTCAGGATGGAGTGATTTCAAATCACCCTGATCTCGTTTCATATATGGAAGCGTAAGTTCATTTTTAATATTCTATATAATGATTTGTTTTACTTTTAAAATTATACATATTTAATCTATTTTTATTTTTTTAATTATAATAATAATATTGTGATGACGATGTATCGGAGTCGCCTTCTGAGTCAAGGTTCAAGATCTAAGTTAAATAAAGTGAATTGGATTAACATTAAGGTAAATTTAATTTAGTAAATTATCAAATTAATAGAAATAAATCATAATTGTAATACGTGATTATAATTGCTAATCAACAGGTTCCGAGGCAACGAAATAATGAACATTGTGGACATTTTGTGTGTTGCTTTATTGAAGATATAATCCGCACTTTTCTAACGAACATTCCTCTCAATGTAAGTCAATTTATCGATTTATTTAAATTATTATTTATTGAATAAAAATTCATACTATATTGATTGATTCGTTGTTTGCAGTTTGTCTATGAAAGTGAGCTCAAGTCTTACTCTAAGAAAAGATCGAGAAATGGAAAAAAAGATTGACGGGTACCTTTACAATCGATTCTTATATTCATACGATATTGAGTGATCGTTGTTTGAAGTTTTTGGTAGCATGTAATTAAATTATATATTTGTGATGATATATATTTCATATTTTTGGTGTATTGGACGTATATATATGTTTATGATGTGTATGTTTATTTATTTCATGATGTGTATGTTTATTTATTTGATGTTTTGATATTGGACGTATATATATTATAGTGGTATAAGTTTTGGTTTTGTATAATAGAATTTTTAAAATATAAAATAATTATTAAAAAAAATATTAAATTTTTTTTTTAAACAACGGTTTTAAACCGCTGTCCAAGTGAAACACATTAAAAAATATATATATATTAGACAGCGGTTATGAACCGCTGTCCAAGTGAAACACTTGGAATGCGGTTTATAACCGCTGTCCAAGTGAAACACTTGGAATGCGGTTTATAACCGCTGTCCAAGTGCACCACTTGCAATGCGGTTAATAACCGTTGTCCAAGTGCTTTTCATAGACAGCGGTTTTTTAACAGATGTCTAAACTTAGACAACTGTTACTTACACAGCTGTTAAAACCACTGTCTAAGACCCTTTTTAAGGGCTGTGGAAAGCCAAATCTGTACTAGTGTGCCTTTTGAATATCCCCCTTCTATCTAATTGACAGTTTTTTTTAATCTTATGTGACTTTACTGCTTTACACAAATTTGCTATTCTACGTTTTCAATTATCTCCTATTAGTATTTCGCCCGAGCGATGGTCGATCTTATTTACAATATTATATAATAAATTATGAATATATAGAGCTTCAAAATAATTTGAAAACTACTTCATAACTCAAATATTAAGTGAAGATTTGTCTCACGTATGTCACACAAAATTCTCTTTTAACATAATAATCCTATATATAATCTTAAAAAAAAATATTTACGTATATTAATATTAAATTGTCAATTTATTATATATAAAATAATGTATAGTGCGTTAAAACATCAATTGTGTTGTTAGTTTGTAGTAAGACATTTTATAATATAATAAATTAATATATATATATATATATATGTTGACGGTCAAATAATTTACGAATTCTGATGTGGCTTGTTGAATTTGACCACCAAACAAATAAGAAATCGAACAAGAACACTGTGGGAAGAACCGTAGTTCTTCCCTGAAATGTGGGTGTAGGTATATAAGTGGAATGAGGGAAACATTCCAGAGTTTCTCTACCATGAAAGGTGAGGTCCTTTATATAAAGAGGACCAGCACGACAAATCATAAACATGACAAATCAATAAGCACGACAAATCGTTAAGCACGACAAATCGTAAGCACGACAAGTCATTTGCATAAAGCATGACAAAACATATGCGTAAGCACGACAAATCATGTGGTCTCAGTGGGACCTACTGACTGCGATAATTCGTTCTGCTGACGTGTGATAAATCTGGTGATGCTGACGTGTGATATATCTGAGCACAACAATAGCCTCCAAGATCGGGCTGTGACGTTGTTCAGAGCTTGATCTTGTTTCATGTCTCGACCAGATTTTATCTTTTGTTGTATCTGCAGTCACATTGTTTGCCTTCGAGCTTTCTCGGGTGCTGTATGAGATCTTGATCGTTCAGAATGAGCCCCTGCATAGAGGATCTAACCTTCTCTCATCGTCGATCTAGGTTTCAGATTTCGTGAGGCGAGCCCCGTTAGGTGAAGTCTTTTCTCAGGCTCAGACTTGGAGGAGCCCCACAGTCTGAAGTCTTTTTTCAGGCTCGTACTTGGGAGCCCGTCGACGAAGTCTTTTTTCTTTCGTGCCGGGGGCCCCGTCAGACGAAGTTTTTCTTTCAGTGCCGGGAGCCCTCACACGAGTCTTTTGTGCTCAGACTTTGGGGGGAGCCCGTGCGTCGAAGTCTTTTATACGTCCAGGGTAAAATGGTCTTGAGGGTGGCCTGCCTGGGAGGAGGCGAATGTATCCCGCTCGAGATGAGTGCGTCTCGTGAGACGGCTTGTTGGAGAGAGCCAAAATAGGATCCCGCCGATGATGAAGCGTTCTTTCCGAGATGGCTCATCGGAGAGAGCTCGATGAGATCCCGCCGAGATGAGCAGTCTTTCGAGGGGCTCGTGAGAGCCGAATGGGATCTGCTTCGAGACGAAGTGTCTTCTCGAGATGGCTCGTGAGAGAGAGCCAGATGGGATCCCGCCGATGAGCAGGCCGAGATGGCTCGTCAAGAGAGCCGGAGATACTTGAGGAGCTAGAGATTTTGGCGCCACGCCATCACTTACGGCCAAGGCCATGATTTCCTCCCCGGCCCGTATCGCCTTATTACCGTCAAGGATGAGTAGAGTAAATTTTGCGCCAGAAGTTGACCACTTACGCCGAGCGATTAAGCACTTTTACCCTCAGATAAATCGCTCGACCGATCGTGGTGGTCTCACAAGAGAGCCAAAGTCGGCGAAGGCAAGTAGGTTAATGCCGATAGAGGCGGACCGGTCACGCCAAACAAGAGCTAACATCTCATCGCCGGAAGGCGGAGAATACTTTCGCTAAACCGGGCGGATCGACATCGCCGAAGTTAGCGGAAAGCCGACGCCGAGGACACGGCCGTCATCGCCGTAAAAAGCCGACGATCTCATCGCCGGAGAAGACGGAGAATACTTCGCTAAAATGGCGGATCGGCATCGCTGAAGAAGCTAAAAGCCGATACCGAGGAGGCGGGCTGGTCGTCGCTGTGAAAGCCGACGATCTCATCACCGAGAAGGCGGAGAGTACTTCGCTAAAATGGCGGATCGACATCGCCAGATACGAAAGCCGACGCCGGAGAGGCTGGCCGGGTTGCCGCTGTGGAAAGTCGATGATCTCATCGCCGGAAGCCGCGGAGAATACTTTCGCTAAAATGGCGGATCGACATCGCCGAGATAGCGGAAAGCCGGGCCGAGAGGCGGGCTGGTCGTTGTTGGCAAGCCGACGATCTCATCGCCGGTAGCGCGGAGAATACTTTCGCTAAAATGGCGGATCGACATCGCCGAGATAGTGAAAAGCCGACGCCGGATAGGCGGGGCCGGTCGCCGCCGAAAGCGACAATCTCATCACCGGTAGGCGGAGAATACTTTTGCCAAAATGGCGATCGACATCGCCGGCGAGGGCGGGCCGGTCGTCAGCCAGGAAAGTTTACGCATCTCATCGCCGGAAGGCGGAGAATACTTCGCTAAAACGGGCGATCGACATTGCCGAAGTTACCAAAGCCGACACCGAGGAGGCGGGCGTCGTCGCCGGTGAAAGCGACAATCTTATCGCCGGAAGCGCGGAGAATACTTTTGCTAAAATGGCGATCGACATCGCCGAGATAGCGAAAGCCGACGCCGAGGAGGGGGCGGGTCGGTTCGCCGTCAGAAAGCCAACGATCTCATCGCCGAGAAGGCAGAGAATACTTTCGCTAAAATCGGATCGACATCGCCGAAGTTAGCGGAAAGCCGACGCCGAGGAGGCGGCCGGTCGCCGCTAGAAAGCCGATGATCTCATCGCCGGTAGCCGGAGAATACTTTTGTTAAAATCGCGCATCGACATCGCCGAAGTTAGCGGAAAGCCGACGCCGAGGAGGCCGGGCCGTCATCGCCAGAAATCCGGACATCTCTATCGCCGGAAGTGGAGAATATTTCGCTAAAACGCACGGATCGACATCACCGAAGTTAGCGGGAAAGTCGACGCTTATGAGATAGGCCGGGTCGTCGCCGTGAAAGTCGATTTATCTCATCGCCGGAAGCGCGGCGAATACTTTTTGTAAAACGGGCGGATCGACATCGCCGAAGTTAGCGTAAAAGCCGATGCCGGATACGGGCCGGTCAAAGCCGCCAGAAAGCCGACGATTTACCGCTGAAGACGAGAATATTGGCTTAAACGGCGGATCGACATCGCCGAAGTTAGCGGAAAACCGACGCCGAGGGCGGGTTGGTCGTCGCCGCCAGAAAGCCGGCGATCTCATCAATGAGAAGCGCAGAGAATACTTTTGCTAAAACGGGCGATCGACATCGCCGAGATAGCGGAAAGCCGACGCCGAGGAGGCGGCCGGTCGTCTCCCCGAAAAAGCCGCATTTATCACATCGCCGGAAGGTGGAGAATACTTTCGCTAAATTGGCGGATCGATATCGCCAGATACGGAGAGCCGACACCGGGCGCGGGTTGGTCGCCACCGTAGTTAGCGATTGTCCAAGACCAGTAGGCGCATAATCGCCGCTGCGCGAGGTGTGCCCGCGCCGTAAGGCGGGCATAATCGCCGGTGCGCGGTAGAAGGTTCGCACCGAAGTAGGCGGCATAATCGCCACCGAAAAGCGCGCAGAAGCTCGCGCCAAGTAAAGGGGCATAATCGCCGCCAAAAAGCGAGTGCTCGCGCCAGTAAAGTGGGCATAATCGCCGCCGAGAAGGCTGTGATACAAAAGGCGTTAATCGCATGTCGGGCTTTTGTAACTTGCCGCAGAGTGCCCATTTTCTTCCTAATGAATTCGAACATTGTGTTTGTCTATGTCCCTCCTCGACTTCTTTCATTTTTGATTGTCTTATTGAGGCTGCAACCTGGCTGATCGTCTTATTTAAAGCGCCACGTGATGGGTTAACTTTACGCAACCCCCTTTCGTTCGCGATCGTCTTATTTAAAGCGCGCGATCACTTCGTCTTCGGGTCGCCTTATTTAGGTGCGACCGCGACTCATCACTCGCTTTTGCCTTTCGTATCCGTAAGACGAAGTTGTCTTTTACGACTCAAGCGTACCCATTACTCGCTTTTGTCAGCGGGTATCGAGTACTAACCTGTTCGTCAAGTGAACATAGACTTCGCTGCTCATCTTTGTTCGGCCGTCCTATTTAGGTCACGACCTCTAGAGGCACCTACCAATATGAATGAAAATAAACGAATGAATGAAAAGCCACGAGGACATAAATATAATAAACCTGGTGGGGTGGGTAAAAGGATTACCCGTAGATTCTTTCGAAGAATTTCGCGAGACTCAAGCAGGCTTTCAAAAATTTTCTTTTCTCGAACTGCTGGCGACCACCTTCTTTTTTTTTTTTTTTTTTTTTAGGGGGCCGAAAAAATCGAGCCTACAAATTAATCAGCCAACAGCCAGGCCCATAATTTAATAAGCCAACAGCCTAACTACTTGGGCCCTAAAATTTAAATAAATTCGGGCCCAATTTAAGAAGTCAAACCCAGCAGCTCAAATCTGGTCAGGCCAACCGAAATTAGCCCATTCCCACACTTATGAAAATAGGCCCAAAATAAGATCTGGCCCATAAGTTTAAAATCTGGAATTTTATCTTAATTACCCAATGAAAAACATGGCCCAAACTTGAGGATCAGATCAAACCTGTATATACGCGTAGCGCTCCAGATGGACTCACCTTCCATCGCTACGAATCCTCCCACGCGGCGTCGGAAATCTGATGCCAGTGTGGAACGGCGGTGCCATTTTTTGAATTCCCGAGCCATGGTGGTGCGGCTCCTTTCGGTGTTGAGCCGCGAGTGCTGTTTGCAGGAGGCGGTGGAGGCCCTCGACGGAATCTGGGCATCTATTTTTGGTTGCCTCGCTTTGGACGGCGCGGGCGGTTACGGAGGCGGCAGCGGCCAAGCGACCCTGGGACTCCAGGCGGCCGCTTGGTGAAGCTTGAAGCAGCGGCGGAGGTGAGGCGGCTTCGTGGTCGTGGGGAGCCAGGCGCGGACGCGGCTGAATCGGCGGAATTGAAGTCTCCTTCGTTGAAGTGAGAGTAGCCGGTGAGTCGGCGGCGGTTTGCTAGTGTTGTTGTTCTGTTTCCGGGACCGACATCGATGCTGGTGCGGCAGCTTTTCGATTTTGGGGCAGGGGTGCTCCGGTCTGGAGCTGTCTCTGGTTGCGGTGCCCGAGGGTTGAGTTTCGGGACCAAGGCGGTGGAGGTTCAGATGGCCACCGTGCCTTTGTATGTATGTGTGTATACATATCTCCGCCTATATCTCTGTTCTCCTTTTTTTTTTTTTTGTATTGGGTTTTGGATTGAGAACTAGGAATAGGGCTTTTTCTGAGTTTTTTGTCTCGGATTTGTTTTGAGGAAGATGATGCTGGATGTGATTCTTATTTTTTGGATTTTGGGATTCGAAAATTCGACGTTGTTCTTCACGAATTTTTTCAATAACACCCTCCTTCTAGCGCCAATTGTTAACGGTCAAATAATTTACGAATTCTGATGTGGCTTGTTGAATTTGACCACCAAACAAATAAAAAATCGAACAAGAACACTGCGGGAAGAACCGTAGTTCTTCCTTGAAATGTGGGTGTAGGTATATAAGTGGAATGAGGGAAACATTCCAGAGTTTCTCTACAATGAAAGGTGAGGTCCTTTATATAAAGAGGATCAGCACGACAAATTATAAGCATGACAAATCAATAAGCACGACAAATCGTTAAACACGACAAATCATAAGCACGACAAGTCATGTGCATAAAGCATGACAAAACATATGCGTAAGCACGACAAATCATGTGGTCTCGGTGGGACCTGCTGTCGTGCGATAATTCGTCCTGCTGACGTGTGATAAATCTGGTGATGCTGACGTGTGATATATCTGAGCACAACAATATATAATTAAATAAATTGAATATTTGAAGAAGAAAAGAAAAGTGAAGCTTAATTAAAAAAATTATTTATCTTAAATCTACTTAAACAAAATTCATCTGAAAATCAATTATTTAACGAAACATAAATATTCATTACATTAGTAAAATAATATTGTGCCATGAGAACACAATTATAAAACCAATGAAATTAAAAAAAGATGCGTTATTCTGAAGTTATTAGGTTAATTAGAAAATTTTATATTGAGATTTTTCTCAATTTAACAGGCGGGATCAGATTTTACAGGAGATTATACTGTTTTTATATATTTATAGATTTCTGATTTTTTTTATTATATTTCCAATCATAAATTGATAAATTGGCATAACTAATTGATCCTCTCTATTTTTTTCTCTCGGTGTAAGCGTTTCAATTTCTAATCCTCTTTTTCATTGCTGCGGTTTTCTTAGCAGATTTATTTATTTTCATTGCTACGGCTGGCATGCCAACCGGCCTGCAAATTGAAATCTCAATACATATAAATTAAACAACCACACACGTAATATGCGTCTTTTTTATTTAAAGTTTTTCTTTTTCATTTTTATTGTTTTTGTTGGGGTTCAAAAAATATCCCACATCGAAATAATATGAGATAGTGTTCATCCTAATATACACCATGATCTTCCATGTTATTTCGATGTGGGATATTGTTTGAACTTCAACAGTGTTCCGTTGATCTCTTTTTTTCTCTTGTGATCTTCAATCTCAGTTTCGATTCCTAGAAATAGATTCTCGACCTTCTTTGTTTGACGGATTTCTGGTAACTGTTTTTGATTTAAAATGCAATGCTCCAAATTCGCTATATTATATTGCAATATTTAAATCTAATCTAAACTACATTAAAAGGAGACTTGAGGTTGAGAAATATTTTTGGACATTTATACCCTTCACATATATTTTTGTTCACCATCATGACAAAAATGTCCACATAGAGTGCTGCTCTAGCAAAATTGTACGATTATGTTAAAAATTCAAGAACAAAGAATTTAGAAGGTTGAAGTTTACCTAGCAGAACATGTGTTCTCTCACGGCCAGCTTTATGTCGCACTTTCAAGGTGACAAGATAAAAATGTTTTGATCATCTATACTATATTAAAAAGAGGCTTGAGGTTGGGAAATATTTTTGTACGCTTATACCCTTCACATATATTTTTGTTCACCATCATGCCAAAAATGTCCCCATAGAGTGCTGCTCTAGCAAAATTGTATGATTATGTTAAAAATTCAAGAGCCAACAATTTAAAAGGTTGAAGTTTACCTAGCAGAACATGTATTCTCTCACGGCTAGCTTTATGTCGCACTTTCAAGATGAATTTTCATACAAGATACAAAATTTTTGATCAGATCAAAAGAGAAACAATTGACAAAAAATATTGCCCAAAATACCTATTTCATTTATCCATGTAACATTGAATTCTTATTCTTATATTGTCCAAAAATGTCCCCACAGACTGCTGCTCTAGCAAAATTGTCCGATTATGTTGTAGATTATTTATATAGTTCTTGTGTTTATCTAGCAAAAAAATCTATACTATATTAAAAAGAGGTTTGACCCTTCACATATTTTTTTGTTTATCATCATGCCCAAAATACCTATTTCATTTATCCATGTATTATTGAATTCTTATGTTGTCCAAAAATATCCCCCCAAAGTGCTGCTCTAGCAAAATTGTACGATTTTGTTGTATTGTCTATATTGTTCTTGTTTTTATCTAGCAAAATTATCCGATTGTGTTAAAAGAACTCAAGAACAAACAATTCAGAAGGTTGAATTTTCCCTAGCAGAACACGTGTTCTCTCAGGACCAGCTTTATGTCGTACTTTCAAGAGGAACTTCCATACAAGATACAAAAGTTTTGATCAGATCAAAAAAGAAACATTTGATAAAAAATATTGAGTACAAAGAAATTATAATGTAAAGAGGCAAAAAAGTAAACCTTCCTTTATCTTATTTACTATCATCACAACTAATTTTTTTATTGTAAGATTTCAAAGAAATTACAAAACTCGCTTTCTTTATTTTATTAGCGATCATCATATAAGCTCTTTTTATTGTAAAATTATTCACGTATTATGACAAAGATATACATACAAAAAATATTATTATCTATCTATCTATGTCTATATCTATACTATATATAATAGCAATATAGTTACACGTGTGACTTTTCCCGCCCAAGTTTGTATCAGTGTGGATTATTGATGTGATTGGTTGTCTTCTTAATTACGGTGGATCCCACATAATACTTGCTGAATGTAAATTCTTTTTTCTTAAATTATGTTTTTTTTTTTTAAATAGAATAAGAAAAGTTACAATGGAGTCTATTGGGACAAATGTCTCATGATCTGGTACGTTCATATGGTACAACACTATTGTTACTATAAAATGTTCTTTACATGATATTTATTTAAATTTTATGACAAGATTTCTATTTAAATTTTGTTTTTATAATAAATATTAGTATTGCACCCGAGCTAGCGCACGGTCATTGTTGTCATCAAATATTTTGAATGTTAAAATATTACTTTAGTCTAATATAATATTTAAATTTTATATTAACATCTTGTTATATTATTTATATTCATAATAATGTGCGTTTTAAATTGAAATTTTATATTGAGAGCCACCAAATTCACCACAAATAATTATAATTCTACCTTCTCTTACAAAATAAAATTACTCTTATTTTCCGCCTCCTCAAGGCACCACCATTTCCCCTTTTTCTCCAAGCCAAAAAGAACTTTCTTGCACTTTGATTCTTGTCGAAACAAAATATTTGCTAAAATTTTAAATGTCTTCCACCTTCATTCGGCTACAAAATAAAGCATAACAATATGTTTGGTCAGAGCTTCATGCACGACTTAATGGTTGTTTGACCAGAGCTTCATTAACAGATTAGTGACAGTTCGACCAAAACGTCATGCATATGATTTCATGATCGCTCGACCCTTAGGACCAAATACAACTTTTACGACTATTTTTTAAAATTTTGCCTAGCGGTTAAGGCCGCAATGGCTCACCTCTATTCAGCCGCAATCGTGGCCGGTCAATGGCACGACTGGGCCCAAAAATTCAAAGTTTATGCAAAAAAAAAAAATCAGATCAATAGGTAAAAAAACACATTGGATAAACTTACATTGATGATCTCCATTGAATTTTCATTTCATAACGTTCATGATTGCCATAAAATATTAAATCAAAAGGTTGCACGGGTTTATGAGCGTGAATTTTAAGAAATAAATAAGGGTTTATGATTTATGGATGAATGATATACATAAAATTTAACTTATTATCTATTTATATGAGGTTATTAGGGTCATCTTGTGTATATTTATTTTTGTCTTAAAAATTATGGGGTGTGAAAGGGGGATTATTGTTGGGATTATACTGGAAAGTATGTTTTTTACTTTGTATAATCAAAACTGAATTTTCAGACTTATTTATTGAAATAAATTGTTTATCACTGATGCTTTAAATATTATCGAATGTTACATATATTTACTTGCATAACTGTTCAATAAGTCGACGTGTTACATTGTAGTTAATTTAGTGATACCAGATCACGTAAGATTAAATTAATATCCCTTGTAACTAAAAAAGTACGCTATTCACGACCTAGATGGAAATGAACAACCCATCGTGAAAGGTTGAAGTGTAAGGCTCGATTGGCTTGTCTTGACCAAGAGATTACACTAGTGCATGATCGATGCAATCGAATAGGACCTACGGAGGATAAATTCTTGAATCGAACAAGGAAGAATTAGACCTCGGTGGTTCGTTATTTCTTAATCTTCGCCCTTAAATAGGATCACGTGGGATTGGTAACTATTGCTTTGACTTATCATGAGTAGCGAATCAACGAGATTCAATACTTTTTATCTTGGGCAATATTATTAGTCACATGTGATTGCTAAGATTTAATACGAAGAATCGTGTGCAAGTACGCTTGTTCGATTTTCCCCCTTGGGAGGTTCATAAGCTTTATCATACCAAATCTTGCAAGTGAAATTAGTTTACTGGAGTCTCTCCAAGATGAACCAATTCCAAACCTGCGAATCATGTTTGGAGGGTAAAATGACCAAGAGGGCATTTGGAGCCAAAGGAATAGGGCCAAAGAAGTGTTAGAGATCGCTCACACTGGGCGTATGTGGTCCAATGTCAACCAAAGAAAGAGGAGGTTATGAGTATTTTGTCACTTTTATTGATGATTACTCAAGGTACGGTTACATTTTCCTTATGAAGCATAAATCTGAGACCTTTGAGAAATTTAATGAATTTAAGGCTCAAGCAGAGAATCATAGGGAAAAACGTATCAAGTCTCTACGATCCGATCGTGGAGGCGAATACCTCAAATATGAGTTTTGAACTACTTATCTGATGAAGGATTGCATCCCACCATCGCAGCATCTTTAACCCTCAAAAAATCGGGTTGCGAGGCGAAGAAACAGAACTCTTTTTTGGAAATAGTTAGATCTATGATGAGTTATGCGGATCTTCCCAAGTCGCTCGGGGTCATGCCTTGAAACAACACTTACATTCTCAACTTGGTGCCATCCAAATCGGTTCCCAAAACTCCCAAAGAATTGTGGACCCAAGCAAGCCTAGTATGAGACACATGAGAATTTGGGGGTGTCCGCCCACGTGTTGGACAAGGAAGTCAGAATTGGATCCTCGATCGTAATTAAGGTTGTTCGTAGGTTACCCCGAGGGAACAAAAGGGTGTATGTTCTATAGTCCCGAAGATCAAAAGGTGGTCATCAGTACCCACTTTAGATTTTTGGAAGAAGACTATATGAACCAAAGAAAAACCCAGAAGTGAGATTACCTTAAATGAGCTTAGAGGGAAAACCTCAATGCCAACTGTACTAGATGATATACCAAACGACACACTTTCACAACCGGAGCCTCGTCGTAGTGGGAGGGTTGTAAGACAGCCCGAGAGATTCATGGGAATAGGAGAGTCCTCGGACTTGATTCCCGGACAAGACGAATCAGACCCATGGACATGCTTAAGTCCATCTGTATTCTCTTATCGATTGCTGCGCATTTCGACTATGAAATCTGGCAAATGGATGTCAAGACAGCTTTCCTTAACGGAAGTCTTGATGAAGAGTCTATATGCAACAACCCCAAGGTTTCATTGAAATAGGCCAAGAACACCTAGTTTGTAAGCTCAAGAGGTCCATTTACGGACTCAAACAGGCATCCAGAGCTTGGAACCAATATTTTGATCATGTTATAAAGTCTTATGGGTTCGATCAAAACGAGTTTGAAAGTTGTGTGTATAAAAAGCGGTTTTGAATCGCATTGGTATTCTTAGTACTATAATAGATGACATTTTGATCATCGGGAAAGATGTGAAGGTGTTATTAGACGTAAGGGCATGGCTTTCAAAACAGTTTGATATGAAAGACTTAGGGGAAGCCGGGCACATCCTTGGGATCAAGATCACTCGAGATCGCAAGAAAATGATGATCGGCTTATCGCAAGCTTCAAACATAGACACTGTCTTGAAACGCTTCAGCATGCAAGATTCCAAGAAAGGCTTCGTACCTTTCAGACATGGAATCCATCTATCCAAGAAAATGTCCCCTAAGACGCAAAAAGGAGATAGATGACATGAAAGGCATTCCTTATGCTTCACCGCCGGAAGCCTTATGTATGCAATGTCGCGTACGAGACCCGGATATCTGCTGCAGAGGCATGGTGTCGTGATATCAAAGTAACCCGAGGAAAGAGCATTGATTTACGCTTAAAAACATTCTCAAGTATCCAAAAGAACTCGGGATAGAATGTTGGTTTATCACCGATAGTCCGATCCCCTGCCACACGAACCTCGGATTTCAATCGCACTTAGATTCCGTAAACTATCCGCTTTCGGTTAGTGTGTTTCCATTTGGGAAGTGTAGCTATCAAATGGACGAGTGTGAAGCAAATGCATCAATGACTCAACCATGGAAGGCGGGTAAGTATCTGCTTGTGAAACAGTGAAAGAACCGATTTGGCTCTAGACCTTCTTAGTGGACTTGGATGGAGTTCCGAATTTGTCTAGCAATATTTGCTAGGGGCGCTTGCAAATTCAAGGAACCAAGAGTCCACGAAGTCAAACAAACACACTAAAGGAAAAGACATCTTATACGAGAAATCGTTAAGAGAGGAGATATAGAGATGGCATAGATCGCGTCGAAAGACAACCTAGCAGATCCATTCACAAAGAGTCTGCCTCTGAATACATTCGAGAGACATGTGGAAGGAATGGGTGTCAAGACCGTTGTCAATCTGCTTTGAGTATAAGTGGGAGAAATGATTAGGTTCGTAGGGTGACATTAGATGCCACGTACTACACGACATGTTGTAGTATACTTAAAAGCGGACTTTGAGTATAAGTGGGAGATTGTTGGGATTATACTGGAAAGTATGATTTTTACTTTGTATAATCAAAACTGAATTTTCAGACTTATTTACTGAAATAAATTGTTTATCACTGATGCTTTAAATATTATCGAATGTTACATATATTTATTGCGATAATCGCTCAATAAGTCGTGACGTGTTACATTGTAGTTAATTTAGTGATACCGATCACGTAAGATTAAATTAACAATCCTTTGTAACTAAAAAGTACGCCATTCACGACCTAGATGGAAATGAACAACCCATCGTGAAAAGGTTGAAGTGTAAGGCTCGATTGGCTTGTCTTGACCAAGAGATTACACTAGTGCATGACCGATGCAATCGAATAGGACCTATGGGAGGATAAATTCTTCGAACTGAACAAGGAAGAATTAGACCTCAGTGGTTCGTTATTTCTTAATCTTCGTTCATTAAATAGGATCACGTGGGATTGGCAACTATTGCTTTGATTTATCATGGGTAGCGAATCAACGAGATTCAATACTTTTTATCTTGGGCAATATTATTAGTCACGTGTGATTGCTAAGATTTAATACGAAGAATCGTGCTGCAAGCACGCTTTTGTTCGACGGTTCCCCTCGAGGTTCATAAGCTTTATCATACCAAATCTTGCAAGGGAATTAGTTTTCGGTATGGATAATAATGTTGAACCGTTCCTTGACCAAGGACAAAATATATTTATTAATGGAAAGCTATTTCAGTGGCTTGAATTAATTAATGGGCTAGATAATCTTAAACACGGGAAATAATAACCGGGAGCCATATTGACTGTAATATGGGTTAAGATGGATAGTGCAATATTAATTATGTAGTGGGATTAATTAATATTTATGGGCTTGAATAATATTGTGGCTCAATATTAGATATTCAAGGTCCATTAGAAGGTCCAATCTTAATTCTCCTAAAGGCCCCCTAAGTAGCCCAACATATAGTCCATTAACTGAAAAGGTAATTAAAATAAAATAAATATTGTTGCTTATTTTTCCTACTAAATTTTCGAAAATTATAGATATGTTGGGAGAAAGATTTTCTTTGAATTTTGTTATGGAATGAAGATATGTATTATTGGAATACAAGATTATCTCATTAAATTCAAGAAATCTCCCACTTGGTTATCTATAATGTGTTTTTCGAAAAATATGAAATATAGTGGGCAAGAAAGATTTTCTTGATTTTCTTGAAAAGATATTATAGAAGATATGTATTTCTTGAAATACAAGAATATCTCATAAATTCAAGAAGATCCAAATCTTGGATTCTTGACTCATCAATTTCGAAAATCCATAGCAAATAGAGAAGTTGGGATTTTGTGGAATATTATAATTATGGGAGAAAGAATATAGGAGATATATTCAAGATTTCTTGGAGATCAAGAAAAGATTTTCCCACATTATTTTAGGGCACAAAATTCACCACCCTTGGTCTCTATAAATAGGGGATGATTCTTTCATTCCCAAGTACAATTCCATGTCTTTGGAAAAATTAAGAATCCACAAAAAGGTGGTGCAACATAATTTATTCTCCTTTTGTTAAATCGTTCACAAGAGTCCTTCCAATCGGATAGTCGAGCGAGGACTAAGGGAATACTTGGGAAGTCCTTTCTTAGTCTATTCAAATTACCGCTTGCCATCCCAAGAGAGGTGCGCTCACGAAACTCATAGAATTCGCATCATGTGAGGTTTTACGTGAATTATTATATGCATGATATGTTGTTGGATTATTATTTGAATTAATATAGGATTAATTCATGCTAGTAATAATTATAAGAATTAAATTTGTATTTAAATATTCACCCCGAATAGATCTGTGCAACTTATTCCCCAACAATTATGGGGTTTCTTTAATGGCTCCCTTAATTTTATTCATAACAATTGATTTGTTAAAGAAAATATTTTGCAATGAAGAGTTAATATTCTTCACTTTATTGTAATTTTTTTGGGTTAATTTTAAAAAATATCACAACTGTTAAGGTTTTTATCAATTACAACATATTTTTTTATTTGCAATTCGAGACATCACCTTTTTATGTTATGTTACTCGAAACATCTGTCAATTTTTCGATAATAATTAAGTGATCTGACTGCCGGAGTTGACATAAATGTCCACGTAGAATGTCAAGACTGATGAATAAAGTGATTTTTTTAATAAAAAATATTTAAGAAAAAATATATCTAAAAAATAATTTTAATATTAAATAATTTGGAGCTACAATTTGGTGGCCAATTTAGCATTCTTCTTTTATGTTTTTGGGAGAAATAATAAGAGCTTATTTTTTGTCATGATGAATTTTTGAGGGTTCTATTCCTAAATTTAAAACACATTTTTTCAGATATTGTTTTCTTAAGAAAAAACAAATGAGAAAAAATGAAAAAACATTTTATTCTTCAATTGCGATGTCCTACATAAACATCTTTGTAGCAGCTCCAACATCCACAATATTTAATTGTTGCTAGAAAATTGGAACTGCTTCAAATTACAAAATTTTAAAAGGTGATATCTTGAATTGCAAAGAAAAAAATGATATGTCGTAATTGATAAAACCCTAAGAGTGGTGATTTTTTTAAAACTAACCCTATTTTTTGTTTTCTTTTTTTACATTTGTCGTGTTAATGTTATGATGTATCTATAATAAAGTTCAAATATTGATGTAATATTTATATTCATGATAAAAATATCGATTAATTTTTAAAATATAGTATAATTTTGACATATATTTTACTAAATTAAATTTAAGAAATTTACATAAAGAACTTATATAGATATCTTGTTATAATATAAAAATTCACAAAAAATATATATTTACGAATATAAAATATCTCATATTTTCGTATTAAGCATTGATTTGGCAACCAGTAGGCTCATTATAAAGTGTTTGAAAAAATATAATAATTCATTTATGTATAATAATACAAATAATTTATATTATAATAATCATATATGAAAAGGACTTTAACAAAAATAAAACATCATGAAAATGTTGTGATATTTGAATATTTATTATTACAAAATTATATATTCCTAAAACTTCATGAAAAACTACGTTTTTCGTGATACTACATTCACAATGATCATCATGACACAATAGGATCTTCAAACCCTATAGGCTTGTTATTCTGGAAACAACTACATACAATTTCCATGACTAAATACCGACTTCTATAAAAGTTTCCCTACATGAGAAAACGATTGTTCTTGACTTTTATTTATAGACATAACATATGAAATAATAAACGGAAACTATCTCCGTTGAAATTTGAACGAAAATCTATGACCAGAAGGAGTCAACGTAAGCCTAGGCATCAAAACTAACTATCCGACATTACTTCTCGTTAGAACCTTATCTTCAAGAATTCTATCACTTATTCTCGTAATAACCAACCAATATATTGAAAAAAAAATCATTACAAATATAATGAATTAATACATATTCAACCTTTAAAAGATGAGGAAGAAATTGAAAAAGATAATATTGAAAGACAAAACCTGGTTCCATTGCACAAACCCTTGAGTGATCAATATTCCTAAATAACATAACCAATGTTCCAATTTTGAGACTCAAGTCATGATCAAGAAGACCAGTGAACTTCAAACTATTAAAGAATTCAAGAGTATGCGCATCATAAAGATGATCAACATTTGAATTAGCATGGCAAGGACTATCAGAGCTCAAATAAGTACGTGATTCATTTTCATTCAACCGAATAATATGCTTATTTATGGACCTAACAACTTCCAATGTAGGAGCAAGAATTACACTATTCTGCAAATAATCGTGATCATCCATCATGTTCTTAAAATCATCACCACCTCTCAGAAAAAAGTATCATCCGAATTTTGTACATCGAAATCATACTCAGTTTGTGATCCAACACTTGCATCTCCAATAGATGTTATCCAATTAGAAAAAAAAACTTTCAATATGTTAAACCATCAACTGATTCCAAATTCTGCAACTGTATGTTCCTTGTAAGTTTCAGTAAGGCACAATCATTTCCACAAAAGAGATGAACTTACTGTGATGTGGCCAATATCATGCCTCATTCCTTTTGGAATAACCTGCAATATCTATTAGAAATTGCCGACAAACACAACAGTCTTATCACTAAAAGGTAATCTAAAAGATAATGGATCGATCAGTTGCATAATATCCTTTAAAGTAGTGTCAAGAGCTTCAATACAATATATATTTACGTTCGCTGCTTCATCCTATATGATGAGATCAATCTCATTCAAAAGCTCGGCAAGATGACTATCATGATTAATATTGCAAATAGAATCTTCGGTAGCTTACTCGGAATGGTAACCCTAGAATGAGTAGAGAAGTGAAGTTATAGCACCGGATGCTATATTAATGACAATCTTGTCATTAGACCTCTAACCTGCAGACAATGTCTTTCATATATACGTTTTTCTGCAATCTTAAATCATATTCATATGGTAAATTACATAACTGAAATTCTTCATAGCAAGTCAATTCAACATTACCAAAAGTTCAACATATCACAAAGTGGAATATTGGTGAAGAACCCCTCATTAGATAAATAGATTATGAATTACACATATTAAACTTCAAAACAAACTTAACACCTGGAGAATTTCCGAAAACCATATGAATTATAATAATTTTTTACCTGTTTGTTGACTTTGAAAAATAAAAAAACTCATTGGTAGGCAAAAGGAGAAAAGCCTTTGGCGAAGAGAGAAACCAAAAAGTTCGAAAAGAAATTTTTATGAGTCATAGCCTAAAACAAAGGTAGAGAGAAAAAAATTAAGGGAAAACTAAACAGTAAAATGAATGCTGATAATTTTTAAGTCATGACCTCATAATCAAGCATTTTTTCAGAATTACAAAAAAATACAATTGAGCAGATTTAAGAGGATATCACCTTTTAGTACAATAGATATAAATAAAAAACAAAGTGTATATTAGGAGGAAAAATTAATTCATTTAATACACTGATCTAACCTACAAAACAAAATAAAAGATACACAACTCAATAATAGTAAAGATGACAATTGAAATCATTCACAATGAAAAATATGAAAAAATGTGAAACTAAAATCTATAATGGATCTGCAATTGAAAAAGGCATATGGATAATCCAAGTTCTTGATTTGGTCATAAATTATTCATTTCATTTTCCCCATAATTTAATGTTTATCAGGTTATAAATAAAATCTTTTTCATTTCTCTCTTCTTTTAGTTAAAAAATAAAATAAAGGAACCTCCCAACATTGTACAAAAACGCAGGAAAGTTACAAATGTCGACATTTTATTTGGAAGCAAGAATCTCTGAACTAATTCATGTGTCAATAATAAGGACAACTTCACCATCAATGTTGCCATTTCTTTGGGAAATGTTCACATACTCAATCTTCAAGCTCATTGTGAGGATTTTCTATTTTAATTTTAAAATTTCCTAAATATGTGAATTCATTTGACGTTCTATTTGAGAATAACTAAAACGATGCGACCAAATAAATAAGACCCATTTAAAGATCGAATGATTCAAAATAAAAAATTCAAATTATTTTACATAAAATTCAAGAAATATAATGTTGCATCATACATTTTGAATTTGAAGATGTTCAAGATTTTGATTTCCTTGTATAATTATTTCTTTTGTAGCGATGGAGATGTAGTGAATCTTGATACAATCAAACAAATACCAATTTTAGAAATACACAATTTATTATGAACATTAAAATTTATTCATCGACTATTTTTCCACTTTAATTAGAGATTTTAGAAAATACTGAGAAGACATTGTTACTAAATCAGAATTAGTGAAAGTTAAAGAAAAAAAAGAATCTTTATACCATTTATAATATTGTATATGCGCAGACACTTTAATTAGACATTTTAGAAAATATTGAGCAGACACTCTTATTAAAAGAAGACGTCACTTTAGAAATTAGCGAGATAAAAAGTCCTTTAAATCAAAGTCATTTAGTATATTACTATTTCACGTTTACTTATTTTCCGTAGAAACATAAATTTATGAACATTAAAATTTGTTCATAAGACATATTCCCTAAATTTAATGGTTATTGTGATAACTGGAACATTTTATTGTAAAACTTACTAATAACCAAGTTATGAAAAAGAGTAATTATACAATTTTTTTTTTTGCATATGTTGATAAGTTTAATTGTGAAGAAGTTAAATAAGAACAAGAAATTGGTGTAGAAACCAGAAATCAACATTATTGTATATAGATGAAGAAGAAGGTTTGTTACAGAGAGAATGAATCAGACGAAATTAATTAATCTACAAGAAACTAGAGACAGCCTATTTATACAGCTAATACAACGGTCATATCTAAGAGTATCAGTTCTATATGGGAAAATGTATTAATTAAGTAAAATACTACTTATTCCCTTGTATATATCTTGAGATCCACCCTCAAAATGGGAGTGGATGTTCAAGAGGCCCATTTTGGACTTGATGTTGTTGTGGAGAGCAGGAACCAATGGTTTTGTGAGTGCATCAGCCAGGTTTTCTAAGGTTGGAATTTGAATCAACTTGATGACACCTTCTTTGATCTTATCCCTTGTGAAGTGCATGTCTATTTGTATATGCTTGGATTTTTCATGTAGAACAGGCTTATGGGCTATTCCATAGGCAGACTTGCTATCTTTATACACCATGGCAGGTTGTTCATGAGAAATCTTCAAGTCTTTCAAGATGTAAAGGATCCACTGTATTTCACAAGTTGTAGAACAGAGGGCCCTGTACTCAGCTTCAACAGAAGATCTTGCAACAGTTGTTTGCTTCTTTGATTTCCAGGAAATGAGGGAGTCTCCTAAGTAGATGGCAAAGCCAGTGATACTCCTCCTTGTTTGGTCACATCTTACCCAATCAGAATTTGAAAAAGCTTGTAATTTGAAGTTAGATTTGGCAGGATAAAATAAACTCTGACCTATTGTTCCTTTTAAATATCTTAAAAGTCTGTGAACAACAGTCATGTGAAACTCATTAGGTTTACTCATGTATTGGCTCAATGTTTGTACTGTGTAAGAAATATCAGGTCTTATGATTGTCAAATATAAAAGTTTTCCAACAATTCTGCTGTATTCAGAAGGATTTTGAAGTAATGGTGCATCAATATGTGTGTGTTTGGAATCAATTGGTGTTGTGCAAGGTTTGCTACCAAGTAAACCACAATCAGTGAGAAGATCTAGAACATACTTCCTTTGACATAACTGAACACCAGAATCATTTCTTGAAACCTCAATACCCAACATGTATTTCAATGTACCAAGATCTTTTATAGTAATGTCATGTAAATGAGCTTTGACACTAAGAATTTCCTCCAAAACACTTCCAGTTATGATGATATCATCAACATAGCAAACAAGATTAGTAAAAGAAGAAGGAGTGGTTTTAGTAAAAAGAGAAGTATCAGCTTTTGATTGAACATAACCAAAATCAATCAATGTTTCAGAAAGCTTAGTATACCATTGCCTTGATGCTTGTTTTAAACCATATATGCTTTTGTTGAGTTTGCAAACTCTAGAATCATCAAAATCACAATAACCAGGGGGAGGGGTCATGTAAACCTCTTCAACTAAATCACTATGCAAGAAAGCTGTATTTACATCACATTGATGTATGTACCAATTTTTAGCTATAGCAATAGAGAGAAGGATTCTTACAGTAGTTATCTTGGCAACAGGAGAAAATGTGAAAGTAATCAATATCTTCTTCTTGAGTGTAGCCTTTGCAACTAACCTGGCCTTATATCTCTCTATACTGCCATCTGAGTTGTATTTCACTTTCAAGACCCATTTGGATCCAATAGAGTGCTTATCCTGTGGCAAATGAACAAGAGACCATGTATGTGTCTTTTCTAAAGACTCAAGTTCTTTATTCATAGCTTGAACCCAATTTTCATCCTTAATAGCTTGTTTGTAAGTTTTGGGTTCAACTATTTGGGAAATGGATGCAGTACAAGCTTTATGAGAAATGGAAAGTTTATCAGTAGAAATGAAATCAGAAATAGGATATTTGGTCAGCATATTTGCCTTTTTAATTCCATGATTAATAGAATTAGGGAGGGATGTGTTGTAAACATCCAAATATGCAGGTGTATGTTTAATTCTATCTGATCTTCTCAATCCATCAGAGAAGTCATCAATGGCAGAATTATTGTCAGTAATAGGATCAGTAATGGGAATGTCATCATGGATTGCAGAATGTGTGTTTATGACCATTGTTGGGGAATTATTTGCCCGGATCTATTCGGGATGGATATTTAAATACAAATTTAATTCTAACAATTATTACTAGCATGAATTAATCCTATATTAATTCAAATAATAATTCAACAACAAATCATGCATATAAACAGTTCACGTAAATCCTACGCATGCGGAATTACTACGAGTTTACGTGAACTTACCTCTTGGAATGGCAATGGTCTCGTCAATGAAAACACACCAAAAGACCTTCCCAAGTATTCCCTAGTCCTTGCTCGACAATCTGTTGGAAGGAAGCTCGCGAACAATTAACAAAAGGGAAAATAAAATTTGTTGCACCACCTTTGTGGATTTACTAATTTTTTCAGCACATGGAATTGTACTTGGGAATGAAACATTCATCTCCTATTTATAGAGGGGGTTGGACGATTTCTTAGTGATAAAATAATATGGGAAAATCTTTTTCTTGATCTCCAAGAAATCTTGAATATATCTCCTATATTCTTTTCTCTATAATTAAAATATTCCACAAAAATCCCAACTCCTCTTGTTATGGGAATTTTCGAAAATAATAGGAACAAGATTCCAAGATTTGGATCTTCTTGAATTTATGAGATATTCTTGTATTTCAAGAAATACATATCTTCCATAATATCTTTTCAAGAAAATCAAGAAAATCTTTCTTTCCCTTTTATTTCAAAATTTCGAAAAATCCACATGAATAACCAAGTGGGAGATTTCTTGAATTTAATGAGATAATCTTGTATTCCAAGAATACATAACTTCATTCCATAACAAAATTCAAAGAAAATCTTTCTCCCCTTTTTATTCATAATTTTCGAAAAAAAATGAGGAAAAATAGGCAACAAAATTTATTTTATTTTAAACACCTTTTTCAGTTATTGAACCACAATATTATTCAAGCCCATAAATATTAATTAATCCCACTACATAATTAATATTGCACTATCCATCTTAACCCATATTACAGTTAATATGGCTCCCGGTTATTATTTCCCGTGTTTAAGATTATCTAGTCCATTAATTAATTCAAGCCACTGAAATAGTTTTCCATTAATTAATATCTTTTATTCTTGGTAAAGGAACGGTTCAACATTATTATCCATACCGGAAACTAGTTCCACTTGCAAGATTTGGTATGATAAAACTTATGAACCTCTCAAGGGGGCAAATCGAACAAGCATACTTGCACACGATTCTCCGTATTAAATCTTAGCAATCACATGTGACCAATAATATTGCCCAAGATATAGGGTATTGAATCTCATTGATTCTCTTCCCGTAATAAGTCAAAGCAATAGTTACTAACCACACGCAATCCTATTTAAGGGACGAAGATTAAGAAATAACTAACCACTGAGGTCTAATTCTTCCTAGTTCAGTTCTGAAGAATTTATCCTCCTGTAGGTCCTCTTCAGTGCATCAGACATGCACTAGTGTAATCTCTTGGTCAAGACAAACAAATCTGAGCCTTACACTTCAACCTTTCACGATGGGTTGTTCATTTCCATCTAGGTCGTGAATGGTGTACTTTTAGTTACAAGGAACTGTTAATTTAATCTTCTGTGATCTGGTATCACTAAATTAACTACAATGTAACACTTACTATTTATTGAACAGTTATGCAGTAAATATATGTAACATTCGATGATATTTAAAGCATCAGTGATAAATAATTTATTTCAGAAAATAAGTCCGAAATTCAGTCTGATTATACAAAGTAAAAGCATACTTTCCTGTATAATCCCAACAATCTCCCACTTATACTCAAAGTCTGCTTTTAAGTATACTATAACATGTCTCGTGTAGTACGTGAACACTAATGTCACCTACACGAACCTAATAATGTCTCCCACTTATACTCACAGCAGATTGGCAACGGTCTTGACACCCATTCCTTTCACATGTCTCTCGAATGTATTCTGAGGCAGACCCTTTGTGAATGGATCAGCTAGGTTGCCTTCTGACGCGATCTTTGCCACCTCTATATCTCCTCTCTTAACGATTTCTCGTATAAGATGGCATTTCCTTTCAATGTGTTTGCTGGCCTTGTGGGCTCTTGGTTCCCTTGAATTTCCAACTGCTCCGGCATTGTCACAATAAACAGTGATTGTGCTGGGCAAATTCGGAACTACATTCAAGTCCACTAGGAAGTTCTTGAGCCAAACCGCTTCTTTCACTGCCTCGCAAGCAGCTACATATTCGGCTTCCATGGTAGAATTTGCGATGCATTTCTGCTTAACGCTTCTCCACTTCATGGCTCCTCCCCCCATGCAAAACACACTACCGAAGGTAGATTTTCTGGAATCTAAGTCTGATTGGAAATTTGAGTCCGTGTAGCCGATGGGGATTAGACTATCTGACTGATAAACCAACATTTTATCTCGAGTTCTTTTCAGATGCTTCAGAATGTTTTTAACTACCGTCCAATGTTCTTTCCCCGGGTTACTCTGATATCTTGCCACCATGCCAACGGCAAAGCAGATATCTGGTCTCGTACACAACATTGCATACATAAGGCTTCCGACAGCCGAAGCATAAGGAAAGCCTTTCATGTCATCTATCTCCTTTTGCGTCTTAGGGGACATTTTCTTGGAAAGAGGGATTCCATGTCTGAAAGGTACGAAGCCTTTCTTGGAATCTTGCATGCTGAAGCGTTTCAAGACAGTGTCTATGTTTGAAGCTTGCGATAAGCCGATCATCCTTTTCTTGCGATCTCGAGTGATCTTGATCCCAAGGATGTGCCCGGCTTCCCCTAAGTCTTTCATATCAAACTATTTTGAAAGCCATGCCCTTACGTCTGATAACACCTTCACATCATTCCCGATGAGCAGAATGTCGTCTACGTATAGTACTAAGAATACCAATGCAGTTCCGACACGCTTTTTGTACACACAACTTTCGAACTCGTTTTGATCAAACCCATAAGACTTTATAACATGATCAAAACATTGGTTCCAAGCTCTGGATGCCTGTTTGAGTCCGTAAATGGACGTCATGAGCTTACAAACTAGGTGTTCTTAGCCCTTTTTAATGAAGCCTTGGGGTTGTTGCATATAGATTTCCTCATCAAGACTTCCGTTAAGGAAAGCTATCTTGACATCCATTTACCAGATTTCAAAATCGAGATGCGCAGCTATCGACAAGAGAATCCGGATGGACTTGAGCATTGCTACAGGTGAAAAAGTTTCCTCATAGTTGATCCATTCTTTTTGAGTATAACCTTTCGCCACAAGCCTTGCCTTGAAGGTTTCCACCTTCCCGTCCGGTCCCCTCTTTCTCTTGTATACCCACTTGCAACCAATGGGTTTGACCCCATTAAGTGGTTCTACTAGCTCCCACACTCTGTTATGATCCATAGAACCCATTTCTGCTTTCATTGCCTTTTGCCAAGAAACCGCATCCTTGTCTTGGATTGCCTCATCATATGTCCATGGGTCTGATTCATCTTGTCCAGGAATCAAGTCTTAGGACTCTCCTATCCCCATGAATCTCTCGGGCTGTCTCACAACCCTCCCACTACAATGAGGTTCCGGTTGTGAAAGTGTGTCGTTTGGTATATCATCTTGTACAGTTGGCAATGAGGTTAGTCCCCTTAGCTCACTTAAGGTAATCTCACTTCTGGGTCTTCTTTCGTTCATATAGTCTTCCACCAAAAATCTAAAGTGGGTGCTTATTACCACCTTTTGATCTTCGGGACCATAGAACATACACCATTTTGTTCCCTCGGGGTATCCTATAAACAACCTTAATTCTGATCGAGGATCCAATTTCCCGGCTTCCTTGTCCAACACATAGGTCGGACACCCCCAAATTCTCATGTGTCTCAAACTGGGCTTGCGCCCAGTCCACAATTCTTTGGGAGTTTTGGGAACCGATTTGGATGGCACCAAGTTCAGAATGTAAGCCACTGTTTCCAAGGCATGACCCCAGAACGACTTGGGAAGATCCGCATAACACATCATTGATCTAACCATTTCAAAAAGAGTTCTGTTTCTTCGCTCTGCAACCCCGTTTTGTTGAGGGGTTCCGGGTGCAGTCAGCTGGGATGCAATCCCTTCATCTGACAAGTAGTTCAAAAACTCATTGCTGAGGTACTCGCCTCCACGATCGGATCGTAGAGACTTGATACATTTTTCCCTATGATTCTCTGCTTGAGCCTTAAATTCTTTGAATTTCTCAAAGGTCTCAGATTTATGCTTCATAAGGAAAATATAACCGTACCTCGAGTAGTCATCAATAATAGTGACGAAATACTTGTAACCTCCTCTTGCTTTGGTTGACATTGGACCACATACGTCTGTGTGAACGATTTCCAACACTTCTTTGGCTCTATTCCCCTTGGCTCCGAATGCCCTCTTGGTCATTTTACCCTCCAAACATGATTCGCATGTTGGAATTGGTTCAACTTGGAGAAACTCCAGTGAACCGTCTTTCACCAACCTTTGGATCCTCTTTGGATTAATATGTCCCAATCTTAGATGTCATATAAGTGTTTCGTTCACGTCTGATGAACGTTTTCTTTTATTAGAAACAATTGATGTGTTATAGGATGCATTTCGTGAGTGGTGTGCACAGTTAATTGTATGGAGATTATTCGACCAATGTCCCATAATAGATACACTCATCATTTCAAGAAATTATGTCATTCTTATTAGAAGAAACTAAGTATCCATTAATAGAATTTTAGAAACTGAAAGTGAATTCTTTCTAAAACTGGGAACATAAAGATAATCTCTTAAAAAACTTTATCTTCAAAAGACATGTGCACTTCTCCCACTGCTTTAACCACTACTCATGTAGCACTGCAATATCTGCTACTTACGTAGCATTGCAATAACTGTTACTTACGTAGCATTGCAATATCTGCTACTTACGTAGCATTGCAATAGCCGCTACTTTCGTAACATCGCCCAGTGTGATGAGGATCTCACTCCCACTAAGTTGCCGGATCAGTTTGAACCCGTGAAGCAAACATGATTAGTGGATCTCGTATCAACTACCCACGAATGAGAAGTATACGCCGCTAAACAAGTTTCAACAATTAGTGCGTGAGAATTACCTTTCTTTCCGTCCCTTTTGGGGTTGGAACAGGCAAACCTCCATTGTCCTCTTCACCGCAGTTTTAAGCATTTCCTCTTTGGATTTTCCTTGACACCACTGGCATTCCTCATCTTACCATTGCCATTGGCAACAGTTGAGTTTGATTCCTCATGGCTCTTGGTCCTCTTCTTTTTCTTGCCTTCCCTTGGCCTAGAAGATGAAGACCGACCACTTGCCGTCAAAGCTTGAGTTTGGTGCCCCATCAACATCTCTGCCGAGACCAAAGCTTGCAAAAATCGGCTAGCGAGGCCAAATTGCTCAAAAACCTTTGGGCAGAGAGTGAAGTAATTCATCCGAGTCCCCGGTTATAATCACTTTCGAAACCTCAAGTTTGTTTAGATGGACCATCATTCTGAGGACGTAATCCCTTACGGGTTTGTCCTCCACCATTTTCAGCGATGACATCTCTCGCAAGGTGATCTGACGAGTCCCACATTTTTGACCCGTCAGTTGGCTCATCTGATTTTGGTGTGTCAAGAATCCACTTGTGCTTTTGTGCAGTTAGGACAATTATAATTTTTCGTTTCAAATCAATATAGTTTCCATACATATTGTATTGACTTTAAGTATATTAAACAATGGGATTAAAAGGTTATGACATCTTTGGTCAAATAAATAATAATATGCATAAGCACAAATATATCACAAAATTCGATCACATGTTTCATATTAAAATCTCAAAAAAATATGAACATGCATCGATCAACATCTCAAAAAAAATTTAAATAAGCCACGTGGGGTAGGTCATTATTTAAACACATTCAAGCGAGTTACAAACAAGAACAATTACAAACCTTTAATATCCAGATTAATAGTTGGCTCCACTTGACCAATATAAAATTAGACAGGGACTTGAGGAAGTATATGCATATCAATTTTATACCTAAGTAATAACCATGATTAAATACAGAATTATTATTTCTCTTTGAACGAGCCTCGTGGGGAGGGTCATCGTCGCCACTAGTAATAATCCACAATCATCTGTTTGGAATTTATTCATGTGAAAGCTATCTTTTGACCGTCCCAGGGGGAAATTTCCAAAAAGAATTCACAAATAAATAAATCATGGAGGTCAATAATTAATTCAATTTTATTATCCTAATAAAATTGTCAATTAATTGTTTAAACATACTTAGTAATTTTCGAAGTGAGATTTTTTTCAAAACATCTTCTCATGCATCGCAAATTTAAACACAATTTAAATAAGCATAAAATAATGCATAAACATCAAGACAAAAAAATTAAACATATTGGGCACATTTATCCCGGTGTCATCGTTAATTTTTGTCATGTCTTGATCTTGAAATCGTCTTCATAGCCTTCACCGTTAAGTCGAAAAGCTCCCCTTGACCGTCTTAAAAAAAAATGCCTTGTCAAGCCCGTCATCGACCAGCTCGTGGTCGGATGCTACTAACCTCGTGGGTGTCAATGGGCGTCCGGGTGTACCTGTATGGCATGCGTATGTCGTCGCGCCAGCGCCTCGGCGGCATCGCCAGCATACCGTGCACCAGCGTCGCCCTCTTAGCCATGCCAGCGCCTCTGCGGCATTGCCCGCTCTTGGCGCCAATTATCCAGCGTCTGAATCCACGAATCGCTTGGCCCCCTCGGCCTTCGCCCGTGTCGTCTTGGCCGCCCGTGTCCGTCGTAGCGTTACCTCCATGGCGTTTAGAAGCGCCTTGGTTTCCTTCTGCGATTCTCGATCCCGCTTTTTAATTCTTCGTCTCATGCCGTTTTACGATCCGTTACAATTTATTTACAAAAATAAATAAATCTAGATCTAAACTAGTCTATTACATTGATCAAATCAAACAAATACTAATCTACTCGTTGATTTTCTCACGAGGTAAAACGAATTCGAACGAATCGAATTAAAAAAAACACACAATTTATATGCATGCATAAATAAACACATTAAATTCCATGACAATTGGATACCTTCAAAAAAGATCTAGCAATTCTACTATCCAATTTCAAATTTAATGAAGATGAATTAAATTACAATTTAAAATTCAGAGCCCAAACCGAGGCTCTGATACCAGTTGTTGGGGAATTATTTGCCCGGATCTATTCGGGATGAATATTTAAATACAAATTTAATTCTAACAATTATTACTAGCATGAATTAATCCTATATTAATTCAAATAATAATTCAACAACAAATCATGCATATAAACAGTTCACGAAATCCCTACGACGCGAATTACTACGAGTTTACGTGAACTTACCTCTTGGAATGACAATGATCTCGTCAATGAAAACACACCGAAAGACCTTCCCAAGTATTCCCTAGTCCTTGCTCGACAATCCGGTGGAAGGAAGCTCGCGAACAATTAACAAAAGGGAAAATAAAATTTGTTGCACCACCTTTGTTGATTTACTAATTTTTCCAGCACATGGAATTGTACTTGGGAATGAAAGATTCATCCCCTATTTATAGAGGGGGTTGGACGATATCTTAGTGATAAAATAATATGGGAAAATCTTTTTCTTGATCTCCAAGAAATCATGAATATATCTCCTACATTCTTTTCTCCATAATTAAAATATTCCACAAAAATTCCAACTCCTCTTGTTATGGGAATTTTCGAAAATAATAGGAACAAGATTCCAAGATTTGGATCTTCTTGAATTTATTAGATATTCTTGTATTTCAAGAAATACATATCTTCCATAATATCTTTTCAAGAAAATCAAGAAAATCTTTATTTCCCTTTTATTTCAAAATTTCGAAAAATCCATATGAATAACCAAGTGGGAGATTTCTTGAATTTAATGAGATAATCTTGTATTCCAAGAATACATATCTTCATTCCATAACAAAATTCAAAGAAAATCTTTCTCCCCTTTTATTCATAATTTTCGAAAAAAAAATGAGGAAAAATAGGCAACAAAATTTATTTTATTTTAAACACGTTTTTCAGTTATTGGACTTTATGTTGGGCTACTTAGGGGGCCTTTAGGAGAATTAAGATTGGACCTTCCAATGGATCTTGAATTATCAATATTGAGCCACAATATTATTCAAGCCCATAAATATTAATTAATCCCACTACATAATTAATATTGCACTATCCATCTTAACCCATATTACAGTTAATATGGCTCCCGGTTATTATTTCTCGTGTTTAAGATTATCTAGCCCATTAATTAATTCAAGCCACTGAAATAGCATTCCATTAATTAATATCTTTTATCCTTGGTAAAGGAACGGTTCAACATTATTATCCATACCTGAAACTAGTTCCACTTGCTGTTGGGGAATGAGTTGCACAGATCTATTCGGGGTGAATATTTAAATACAAATTTAATTCATTAATTATTACTAGCATGAATTAATCCTATATTAATTCAAATAATAATTGCAACAACATATCATGCATATAAAAAGCCACGTAAAACCTACGCATGCGGAATCTACGGGTTTACGTGAACGTACCTCTCGGAATGGCAGTGGCTTTGGTCGGACGGACTAACCAAAAGGACTTCCCAAGTATTCCCTTAGCCCTTGCTCGACAATCCGGTGGAAGGATACTTGCGAACAATTAACAAAAGGAAAAAAATAAACTTTGTTGCACCACTTATGTGGATTTGCTAATATTTCCAGCACATGGAATTGTACTTGGGAATGAACTAATCATCCCCTATTTATAGGAGGGAGGGTGGACGAAATTTATGTGATATTTCAATGTGGGAAAAGACTTTTCTTGGTCACCAAGAAATCTTGAATATATCTCATATATTCTTTTTCCCATAATTAAAATATTCCACAAAATTCCATCTCCTCTATAATATGGCAGATTTTCGAAAATTAAATGTCACAAGAATCCAAGATTTGGATCTTCTTGAATTTATGAGATATCCTTGTATTTCAAGAAATACATATCTTCCATAATATCTTTTCAAGAAAATCAAGAAAATCTTTCTTGCCTACTATATTTTCAAAATTTCGAAATTTACTATATAGATAACCAAGTGGGAGATTTCTTGAATTTAATGAGATAATCTTGTATTCCAAGAATACATATCTTCATTCCATAACAAAATTCAAAGAAAATCTTTCTCCCTCTTTTATCCATAATTTTCGAAAATTTAGAGGAAATATAAGCAACAATATTTATTTTATTTTAATCACCTTTTCAGTTATTGGACTATATGTTGGGCTACTCAGGGGGCCTTTAGGAGAATTAAGATTGGACCGTCTAATGGATCTTGAATATCTAATATTGAGCCACAATGTAATTCAAGCCCATAAATATTAATTAATCCCACTACATAATTAATATTGCACTATCCATCTTAACCCATATTACAGTCAATATTGCTCCCGGTCATTATTTACCGTGTTTAAGATTATCTAGCCCATTAATTAATTCAAGCCACTGAAATAGCTTTCCGTTAATTAATATCTTATGTCCTTGGTCGAGGAATGGTTCAACATTATTATCCATACCGGAAACTAATTCCACTTGCAAGATTTGGTATGATAAAACTTATGAACCTCCCAAGGGGGCAAATCAGGCAAGCGTACTTGCACACGATTCTTCGTATTAAATCTTAGCAATCACATGTGACCAATAATATTGTCCAAGATAAAAAGTATTGAATCTCACTCTGATTCGCTACCCATGATAAGTCAAAGCAATAGTTACCGATCCCACGTGATCCTATTTAAGGGACGAAGGTTAAGAAACAACGAACCACTGAGGTCTAATTCTTCCTTGTTCGATTCAAGAATTTATCCTCCTCAGAGGTCCTATTCAACAAGATCATGCACTAGTGTAATCTCTTGGTCAAGACAAACCAATCTGAGCCTTACACCTCAACCTTTCGCGATGGTTGTTCATTTCCATCTAGGTCGTGAATGGCGTACTTTTAGTTACAACGGACTGTTAATTTAATCTTCTGTGATCTGGTATCACTAAATTAACTACAGTGTAACACGTACGAATTATTTAACAGTTATGAAGTAAATATATATAACATTCAATCATATCTAAAGCATCAGTGATAAACAATTTATTTCAGTAAATAAGTCTGAAAATTCAGTTTCGATTATACAAAGTAAAAGCATACTTTTCAGTATAATCCCAACAATCTCCCACTTATACTCAAAGTCTGCTTTTAAGTATACTAAAGCGCGTCTCGAGTAGTCCGTGACATCTAATGTCACCTACACGAACCTAATAATTTCTCCCACTTATACTCAAAGCAGATTGGCAACGGTCTTGACACCCATTCCACTCACATGTCTCTCGAATGTATTCAGAGGCAGGCACTTTGTGAATGGATCTGCTAGGCTTTCCTCAGACGCTATCTTTGCCACATCTATATCTCCTCTCTTAACGATTTCTCGTATAAGATGTCTTTCCTTTAATGTGTTTGTTTGACTCGTGGACTCTTGGTTCTCTTGAATTTGCAACTTCCCCCCAGCGATATTTCTAGACAAATTGAACACCATCCAAGTCCACTAAGAAGATCTAGAGCCCAATCGGTTCTTTTTCAACGCTTCACAAGCGACTACTTACCCGAGTCCCATGGTTGAGTCGGTGATGCATTTACGCTTCACACTCGTCCCATTTGATGGCTACACTTCCCAAATGGAAACACACTAACGAGGCGGATAATTTCGGAATCTAAATCGATTGGAAATCCGAGTCCATGTAGCCGATGGGGATTGAGTATCGGATCGATAAATCAACATTCTATCCCGAGTTCTCTTTTCGATACTTGAGGATGTTTTTAATCGTAGATCGATTAAACTTTCCACTGGGTTACTCGATATCTTGCTACCATGCCTGCGGCAAAGCATATATCCGGTCTCGTACACAGCATTGCATACATAAGGTTTCCTACAGCCGAAGCACAAGGAATGCCTTTCATGTCATCTATCTCCTTTTGCGTCTTAGGGGACATTTTCTTGGATAGATGGATTCCAAGTCTGAAAGGTACGAATCCTTTCTTGGAATCTTGCATGCTGAATCGTTTTACAACCAGTATCAATGTATGAATACTTGCGATAACCCGATCATCCTTTTCTTGCGATCTCGAGTAATCTTGATCCCAAGGATGTGTCTGGTTTCCCTAAGTCTTTCATAACAAACTGTTTTGAAACGCCATGCCCTTATGTCTGACCACACCTTCACATCGTTCCCGATGATCACAATGTTATCTACGTATAGTACTTAAGAATACCAATGCAGTTTCGACACGCCTTTTATACACACAACTTTCAAACTCGTTTTGATCAAACCCATAAGACTTTATTACATGATCAAAACTTTGGTTCCAAGCTCTGGATGCATGTTTGAGTCCGTAAATGGACTTCTTGAGCTTACAAACAAGATGTTCTTGGCCTGTTTCAATGAAACCTTGGGGTTGTTGCATATAGATTTCTTCATCAAGACTTCCGTTAAGAAAAACCGCTCTTGACATCCATTTGCCGATTTCAACGTCGAAATCTTGAAATCGATAAGAGAATACAGATGGACTTAAGCATGGCTATGGGCGAAAAAGTTTCCTCATAATCGATTCCTTTCTTTCTGAGTATAACCTTTCGCCATTAGTCTTGCTTTAAAGGTTTCAACCTTCCCGTCCTGTCCTATTTTCCTCTTATATACCCACTTGCATCTAATGGGTTTGACCCATTAAGTGGTTCGACTAGCTCCCACACTCTATTATGAAACATAGAACCCACTTCGGCTTTCATTCTTTGTTTGCCAAGAATCGCATCCTTATCTTGGAGTGCCTCATCATATGTCCATGGAGTGCGATTCCGGGAATCAAGTCCGAGGACTCTCCTATTCCCATGAATCTCTCGGCTGTCAAACAACCCTCCCACTCTGACAAGGCTCGGTTGTGGCGTATCATTTGGTATATCATCTAAATGCAATTGGCCTTCGAGGTTTGCCCTCTAAAGCTCATTTATGGTAATCTCACTTGGGTTTTCTTTGGTTCATATAGTCTTCTTCCAAAAAATCTAAAGTGGGTCTTTGTTAACCACCTTTTGATCTTGAACTATAGAACATACACCCTTTTGTTCCTCGGGGTATCCTACAAACAACCTTAATTACGATCGAGGATCCAACTTACCGGCTTCCTTGTCCAACATGTAGGCGGACACCCCCAAAAGTTCTCATGTGTCTCGTACTAGGCTTGCGCCGGTCCACAATTCTTTGGGAGTTTTGGGAACCGATTTGGATAGGACCAAGTTCGAATGTAAGCCCCGCTTCCAAGGCATAACCCCGAGCGACTTGGGAAGATCCGCATAACTCATCATTGCTCTAACCATTTCCAAAAGAATTATGTTGTTTCTACTTGCAACCCCGTTTTGTTGAGGGTTCCGGTCTGCGATGGTTGGGATACAATCCTTCATCGGATAAGTAGTTCAAAACTCATCGAGGTATTAAGCCTCCACGATCGGATCGTAGAGACTTGATACGTTTTTTTTTTTCCATATGATTCTCTGCTTGATCCTTAAATTCTTTAGAATTTCTCAAAGGTCTCGAGATTCATGCTTCATAAGGAAAATGTACCTTGAGTAATCATCAATAAAATTACTCATAACCTCCTCTTTGCTTTGGTTAACATTGAACTACGATACATCTATGTGAACGGTCTCTAACATTTCTTTAGCCCCATTCCTTTGGCTCCAAATGCCATCTTGGTCATATTACCCTCCAAACATGATTCGCGGGTTGGAATCGTTTCAACTTGGAGACGCTCCAAAGTGAACCATCTTTCACCTACCTTTAGATCCTCTTTGGATTTATATGACCTGATCTTAGATGCCAAAAGTGTCTCCGTTCACGTCGATGATGTTTTCTTTTCTTTCGGAAGCTTGATTGATGTGTTATAGGATACATTTAAATGAGTGGTGTGCACAATTAATTGTATAGAGATTTTCCATCAATGTCATAAAAGATACACTCATCATTTCAAAAATGATGTCATTCTTATTAGAAGAAACTTAGTGTCCTTTAATGAATTTTAGAAACCGAAAGTGAATTCTTTCTAAAACCGGGAACACAAAGATAATCTCAAAAAAAAAACTATCTTCAAAAGATAGGTGCACTTCTCCGGCTTTTTAATCGCTACTCATGTAGCATTGCAATGTCTATTTACTTAAAGTAGTATTGCAATAATCGTTACTACCGTAGCATTGCAATATCTGCTACTTACGTAGCATTGCAATGTCTTCTACTTTAAAACGCGTTGCCCGGTTGATGAGGATCTCACTCCCCACGTTCTTGGGATCATTTAGAACCCGTGAAGCCAACATGATTAGTGGATCTCGTATCAACCACCCACGAATGAGAAGTATCTTTATCAAGTTTCAACAACTAGTGTGTGAGAATTACCTTTCTTTCCGTCCCTTTTGGGATTGGAACAGGCAAAACCTCCATTGTCCTCTCTCACCGCATGGCTTAAGCACTTCCTCTTTGGACTTTCCTTGACTCAACAAGCATTCCTCATCTTACCATTGCCCTTGGCAACAGATTGAGTTTTATTTCTTATGGCCTTTGGTCCTCTTCTTTATCTTGCCTACCCTTGGCCTAGAAGATGAAGAGCGGACCACTTGCCGTCAAATCTTGAGTTTGGTGCCTTATCATCATTTTAAAGTCCAAAAGTTTGCAACAAATTAGCTAGCGAGGCCAAAATGCTCAAAAAAACTTTTCGCAGGCGAGAATGAAGTACCAAATTCATCCGAGTCTCGGATCATAATCTGCACTCGAAATCTCAAGTTTGTTCGGATGGGCCATCTATTTTGAGGGCGTAATCCCTTCACGGGTTTTTCCTCCACCATTTTCAAATGACGACATCTCTCACAAGGTGATCCGACGAGTCCCGCGTGTTTTGACTCGTTAGTTGGCTCATCGATTTTTTGTGTGTCAAAATCCACTTGTGCTTTTTTTGCGATTAGGACAATTATAATTTTCCAATCAATATAGTTTCCATACATATTGTATTGACTTTAAGTATAATAACAATGGATTAAAAAAGTAACGACATCTTTGAAATTTGAAATAAACAACTATATGCAATAAAGACAAGTATATCACAAGGTTCGATCACATTCATCATTTTTAAAATCTCAAAAAAAAAATATGAACATGCATCATTGAACATCTCAAAAAAAGTTTAAATAAGCCACGTTGGGTGGGTCATTATTTAAACACATTCAAAGCGAGTTACAAACAAAACGATTACAAACCTTTAATATCCAGTTAATAGTTGGCTCCCACCAACCAATATAAAATTGACAGGGACTTGAGGGGAAGTATATGCATATCAATTTTATACCTAAGTAATAACCATGATCAAATCTGAGGATTACTATTTAAACTTTGATCGAGCCTCGTTGGGAGGGTCATCGTTAGCCACTAGTAATAACCCACAATCATCCGTTTGGAATTCATTCATGTGAAACCTATCTTTTTGACCGTCCCAAAAGTGAGAGAATTTCTCCAAAAGAATTCACAAATAAATAAATCATGGAGGTCAAAATTAATTCAATTTTATTATCCTAATAAAATTGTCAATTAATTATTTAAAACATACTTAGTAATTTTGAAGTTGAGATTTTTTCTATTTGGCAACCCTCATGCAAACACATTTAAACAAATTAAATAAAGCATAAGATATCACAAATAAATCAAGCATAACGAAAAAAATAAACATGTAGACTCAAATTATCTCTGGTATAATAGTTTGATTTTTCTTGTGATCTTGAGCTTAGCAAATCTCAAATTTCTCCCCCAACTGGTTAAAATCTCGAAAATGCTTCATCCTAGAAAGCCATGCCAATGAGGTTTCCATGATAGGGATCACGTCTCACACATCCACCGGTACATGCCCACCTAGTAGAACAATACGGCGATCCTTCGCCACACCAACTGCTTGGCCTTCATCCGCCTGCCACCCAGACCTTGTTCATCCCACCGGCCTTGTCCGGTGATCCTTTGCTTAAATTAAAAAGGAGTCTCTTCTCTCTACATGCAAAGGCATACATGTCCACACCCCGCGGAGTCTTTGGCTTTACCTGCGGCGTCTTAGCTGGCTAGGTCGCTGATCAAGCGCTGAAAGCCTGGCGTGGCCGTGCCAAAACGTCCCGTATCCAAAAAAACCATTCGGCGCTGTCCTCGCGACGCTCCTAAAGTGGTTCCATTACTCTCGCCAGAAATGACCAGATCTAATCCATTAATTCGTTCAGCTCAGTACGTCCCGATCCGGTTACAATTTATTTACAAAAATAAATAAACTGAGATCTAGACTAGTCTATTACATTGATCAAATCAAACAAATCCTAGTCTACTCGTGGATTTTCTCCGCGAGGCAAAAAACAAATCGAGCGAATCGAATAAAAAAACCACGGTGTATATGCATGCAAAATAAAACATTAAAATCCATGACAATTGGATACCCGCAAAACAGATCTAATAGTTCTACTATCCAATTTCAAATTTAATGTCCACGAATTAAATTACAATTTAAAAATTGAGCTCTCCGTCTGTTGGCTCGATACGGTTGTTGGGGAATGAGTTGCACGGATCTATTATTGTGAATATTTAAATACAAATTTAATTCATTAATTATTACTAGCATGAATTAATCCTATATTAATTCAAATAATAATTGCAACAACATATCATGCATATAAAAAGCCACGTAAAACCCTACGACAAAAAATCTACGGGTTTACGTGAGCGTACCTCTCGGGATGGCGGTGGCTTTGGTGGGATGGACTAACCAAAAGGACTTCCCAAGTATTCCCTTAGCCCTTGCTCGACAATCCGGTGGAAGGATACTGATATGAACAATTAACAAAAGAAAAAAAAATAAACTTTGTTGCACCAACATGTGGATTTGCTAATATTTCCGGCACATGGAATTGTACTTGGGAATGAACTAATCATCCCCTATTTATAGGAGGGAGGGTGGGCGAAATTTATGTGATATTTCAATGTGGGAAAAAGACTTTTTCTTGGTCACCAAGAAATCTTGAATATATCTCATATATTCTTTTCCCATAATTAAAATATTCCAAAAATTCCATCTCCTCTATAATATGGCGATTTTTAAAAATTAAGTGTCACAAGAATCCAAGATTTGGATCTTCTTGAATTTATGAGATATCCTTGTATTTCAAAAAATACATATCTTCCATAATATCTTTTCAAGAAAATCAAGAAAATCTTTCTTCTTTTACTATATTTTCAAATTTTTGAAATTTACTATATAGATAACCAAGTGGGAGATTTCTTGAATTTAATGAGATAATCACGTATTCCAAGAATACATATCTTCATTCCATAACAAAATTCAAAAAAAATCTTTCTCCTCTTTTTATCCATAATTTTCAAAAATTTAGAGGAAATATAGCGACAATATTTATTTTATTTTAATCACCTTTTTAGGTTATTGGACTATATGTTGGGCTACTCGGGGGGCCTTTAGGAGAATTAAGATTGGACCTTCTAATGGATCTTGAATATCTAATATTGAGCCACAATATAATTCAAGCCCATAAATATTAATTAATCCCACTACATAATTAATATTGCACTATCCATCTTAACCCGTATTACGGTCGATATGGCTCCCAATCATTATTTCCGTGTTTAAGATTATCTAGCCCATTAATTAATTCAAGCCCTTTTGAAATAGCTTTCCGTTAATTAATATCTTATGTCCTCAAATTAGAGACGGTTCAACATTATTATCCATACCGGAAACTAATTCCACTTGCAAGATTTGGTATGATAAAACTTATGAACCTCCCAGGGGGAAATCAAACAAAAGCGTGCTTGCACACGATTCTTCGTATTAAATCTTAGCAATCACATGTGACCAATAATATTGCCCAAGATAAAAAAGTATTGAATCTCACTCCGATTAAGCTACCCATGATAAGTCAAAGCAATAGTTACCGATCCCACGTGATCTATTTAAGGGGCGAAGGTTAAGAAACAACGAACCACTGAGGTCTAATTCTTCCTTGTTCGATTATGAAAAATTTATCCTCCTCAGAGGTCCTATTCAAACATGTCGGTCATGCACTAGTGTAATCTCTTGGTCAAGACAAACCAATCCCGAGCCTTACACCTCAACCTTTCGCGATGGTTATTCATTTCCATCTAGGTAAATGAATAGGCGTACTTTTTTAGTTACAAAGGGATTTGTTAATTTAAACTTACGTGATCCGTATCACTAAATTAACTACAATGTAACACGTCTGAATTATTGAGCAGTTATGAAATAAATATATATAACATTCAATCATATTTAAAGCATCGGTGATAAACAATTTATTTGATAAATAAGTTACGAAAATTCAGTTTAGATTATACAAAAGTAAAAGCATACTTTTCGATTATAATCCCAACACTTGCAAGATTTGGTATGATAAAACTTATGAACCTCCCAAGAACCGTCGAACAAACATACTTGCACCGATTCTCCGTATTAAATCTTAGCAATCCCATGTGACCAATAATATTGCCCAAGATATAGGGTATTGAATCTCATTGATTCTCTTCCGTAATAAGTCAAAAGCAATAGTTACTAACCACACGCAATCTATTTAAGGGGCGAAGATTAAGAAATAACTAACCACTTGGGTCTAATTCTTCCTAGTTCGGTTAGAAGAATTTATCCTCCTGTAGGTCCTCTTCAGTGCATCAGACATGCACTAGTGTAATCTCTTGGTCAAGACAAACCAATCTGAGCCTTACACTTCAACCTTTCACGATGGGTTGTTCATTTCCATCTAGGTCGTGAATGGTGTACTTTTAGTTACAAGGAACTGTTAATTTAATCTTCTGTGATCTGATATCACTAAATTAAATACAATGTAACACGTACTATTTATTGAACAGTTATGCAGTAAATATATGTAACATTCGATGATATTTAAAGCATCAGTGATAAACAATTTATTCAGTAAATAAGTCCAAAATTCAGTCTGATTATACAAAGTAAAAGCATACTTTCCAGTATAATCCCAACAACCATATCATCTAATGTGTTGTCATGACTAGTATCAATATGTGAATCATGAGAAGAAGAATGTGGAGCAATGTTATCATCATAAAAAATAGAATCAGCCATAATGTTGGTCCTGTCATGATCAAACTCAGAAGCTAGAGTAGTGATGAACTGATCAGTAGCAACTCTGGATATAAAGACTTTCCCAGTAGTAATATCATAACATTTATACCCTTTTGTGCCAAAAGAATAACCTAGAAAAACACATTTAGTAGACCTGGGGTCAAATTTTCCTCTATGTGCAGATAGAGTGCTAGCAAAACAAAGACAACCAATACATCTCAGATAAGAATAATAAGGCAATCTGTTGTATAACATTTCAAAAGTGGTTTTGTTCTGTAAAACATCTGAAGGCAATCTATTAATGATATGAGCAGCAGCTTGAATGCAATTGCTCCAAAATTTTAAAGGCAAACATGACTGGAAAAGGAAGGCTCTTGCAATTTGCAGTAAGTGTTGGTGTTTCCTCTCCACAACACCATTTTGTTGTGGAGTTTCAACACAAGAGGTCTGGTGTATGATGCCCATTCTATGGTAAAACTCATGCATGAAAAATTATGTGCCATTATCACTCCTGAGAATTTTGACCTTAGTTGAAAATTGAGTTTGAACCATGTTAACAAAGTTTTCAATAGAAATTTGCACATCACTCTTAACTTTCAACATGTAAACCCAAGTACATCTACTATAATGATCCACAATTGTCAAGAAATACTTATGACCATGTAAAGAAGGAATGGAGAAAGGTCCCCACACATCACAGTGAATCATTTCAAATGTAGCATGTGTAGTAGAAGTACTAATAGGAAAAGAAGATCTTTTCTGTTTTGCAAGAGGGCACACATCACAAACATGTTTATTCAAAGTTATTCAAGGTCTTAGGCACATTAGGCAAGTTTACAATTTGAAGCATTTTCTTGTCAGAAACATGGCCTAACCTGGAATGCCACAATACAGGACTAAAAGAAACAACATTATTAGCACACTTAACAGATTCTGACTTTATACAGTAGAGGCCTCCATATTGTTCAGCAATACCAATCACCCTCTTGGTGACATTGTCCTGCAAAACACAGTGTGAGGACAAAAAACTAACAGAACAATTAGAGTGAGAGGTCAAATAAGAAATGGAAATTAAGTTGAAGGTAAAATCAGGAACATATAGAACATTATATAAGGTTAGATAATCATTTATAACAACTGTTCCAGTATGAGTAGCAATAGCCAAAGCATTATTAGGTAACTTGATTGTGATATTAGAGGATTCAGGTGTAGAAGAAAACATAGATAAGTCATAGGTCATGTGGTCAGTAGCACCAGTGTCAAGAATCCAACTGTTTTTATCAGAAGAAATAACATGGAAGCAAGAATTTCCTGCATTACCTTTAGTAGGTTCAGCAGCACGTGGTTGAACAAATGCTCCAGCAGCAGCATGTGTACCCTCAGAACCCTGTTGTAACTTGGTGAAGGTCAGAAATTGCGCAAACATATCTTGTGTGAATAGAGGATTGGTCATTTCAGCAGTACCAGTTTCATCACTCTTGACCATAGCATTTGCAGTAGTGTCAGACCTGTTTTCAGTAGATCTAGGACCCCTAGGGCCTTTCCAACCAGGGGGATACCCTATCAACTGAAAACACCTATCCACTGTGTGACCAGGTCCATTACAATGAGTGTATCTCAGTGATTTCTTCTTATCCTTAAAAAACTTGGCATTCTTAGCCAACATAGCAATGGATTCCTTCTGAGAAACTGAACTATCACACTTAAGAGCCCTCTGAGACTCTTCTTGAACCAGAATAGAGAAGACCTTAGATAGAGTGTAGGAAGTAGATTGCATCAAGATATGGCTCCTATTAGCCGAATAACTATCATCTAATCCTACTAGGAATTTGATCATAGCATCTTTCTCTTGAGTTCTAGATACAATTTGAGGAATCTCACAAGTACAGTTCATCATAGCACCACAATTGCACTGTAAAGCAGGTCTGTAACTCAACCATTCATCCCACAATGACTAAAATTTGTTGTAATAGACATGGCACTTATCGACTTTTCCAATTCATAAACTCTAGTGTCATCAGATTTAGTATACCTGACATGAAGTTCATCCCAAACTTCTTTGGCAGAGGTGAAATACTCTAGTGTTCTCTTAATGTCAGGTTTGATTGTGTTCAGCATCCACATGAGAACAAGGTCATTTGCAAGAATCCAGGCCGCACAAAGCACCACATCATCCTCTGAAGGAGGAACCAATGTTTCGTCAATTAGAGGCGCCTTATTCTTCACACTGAGGGCGCGTTTGACCGCATGACTCCATGACACGAGATTTGTGCCATCTAGTGGTTCTAGAACTATCGCCACCGCAGGATTATCTTGAGGATGAAGTGTGAGTGGAGAGAATGGATTCTCCGCCGGATTGAGGGAACCGCTATTGAACGCCATATTAAAATCTGAGGAATTTTGAGAAAATCGAAGGAATTTGAAGGAAATCGAAAGAAATCGATAAAATCGATAAGGAATTCGAAGGAAATCGAAATAAATCAACGAAAAAGGTTCGTGATAGACACGAAAGGAGCGTAGAGCTCAAGAAATCAATCAAGACGATTGATTATCAGCAACAGGATCAATAAACCTAAGCGTATCGCGAACGATTTGCAACGGATCATTCGTTCAAATCGATTACAGATACCATGTAGAAACCAGAAATCAACATGATTGTATATAGATGAAGAAGAAGGTTTGTTACAGAGAGAATGAATCAGACGGAATTAATTGATCTACAAGAAACTAGAGACAGCCTATTTATACAGCTAATACAACGGTCATATCTAAGAGTATCAGTTCTATATGGGAAAAGGTATTAGTTAAGTAAAATACTACTTATTCCCTTTTATATCTTGAGAATTGGTGAAGAAGCTTGCCAAGAAATATCATGCTTTCTTAGCTTCAGAAGCAGTTATCAAGCAAATTCCCCGTCTTCTTGGACCTGGTCTTAACAAGGCAGGTAAGTTCCCAACTCTTGTGAATCACCAGGAGTCAATCGAGTCCAAGGCTACAGTGAAGTTCCAATTGAAAATGGTTCTTTGCATGGGTGTAGCTGTTGGTAACCTTGATATGGAAGAGAAACAACTTTTCCAAAATGTTCAAATGAGCGTTAACTTCCTTGTCTCCCTCTTGAAGAAGAATTGGCAGAATGTGAGGTGCTGGTACTTGTAGAGTACAATGGGGAAGACTCAACGCATTTTCTAAGAAACTTATCAGCCTTTGTTTTGAATTCCTAGAGTCAAAAGTTGTGATTGAACTCAAAAAAAGTTTTAACATTTCCCAGAAATGGGAGTCTTTTTGGATCTCTATTTATGTGATATCAAACTCTATGCAGTTTTTTTATTCTTCTATTCACTCTTCAGATGTTTTTGCCTAATTTATATTTTCAATCTTTGCTGATATATAAGCTTAATTGTACAAAAAATAGCTCCAATCCGAATGATCGAAATGATATCAAATTAAAAATTAGTAACAGGGTTGGCTTCTCTCCGTTTTGGAGATCAAATCGTGCACTTGTCTCTTCTTTTTATAGGCGAAACCAACCAAGTGCCACTTGAATATTTTCTTAGTGTCAAAAGGACTAAAATCTCCTAATCCATTCGACAAATAAATCACAAAATCGAAAATAACGAAACATCAATTTATGTGTTGAAATTGAAAACACAAATCTATACATACATGATTACTTTAAAAAGAAAAGGAATGTACAAAGATGAATTAAGTGTATCCATTCTCAAAATTTGATAAAATTCAATAATTTCATCATCTAGTAAGAACCTCAAGCAGTGGCGTCTTTAAAAAGAAAAACTTGTAAATAAATTCATCGAAACTTTCAAGATATTTGGTTGTTCAACAATAAGAGATAAAATCAAGTGTCATGAATTTGCAAGAATGTAAAAGTCTCATATTTATCTTAAACACAAATTTAAAAAAAAACTATATTAATTTTATTGTGTTGTTCATTTCTACCATCTTGATTGATCTGAAGACTTTTCAATTTAAATTTTTTGGAGTATCTTGCCGTGAAGACTCAATAAGGTGAACAATCTGAACATTTTTAGGTGATGAGTAATTAGTCTTGAGTGCCTAAAAACATATTGAGAATTTTTTTAAAGTCTCAAATAGACATCTTATCACAAAGAATTTGCACTTAGCTAAACCTTTGTGCATAAATGATTTTCTTTAGGTAATCGAAAAACAAAAGGGCAGAAAAAGAAAGATAATTTTTTATTATTATAATCCTGAATATTAATCTCAATATATAGAAAAATGTAATTATTGTCATAACATATTGCATCCAGCGAAATATAAGTGAAAATAGAAAGGGAAAAAATTAATCAATAGGGGTGGATATTAAGGACCAAATACAATCTTTTTGCCCTTTTGGCCAGTTAAAATTAAGGATGAAAACATTGAATTTGATAAACCTATTTTAGCTAGTTCAAGGATAAAATGATTGAATTTGGTAAATTTAAGGGACTATTTGTAAAGTTGAAAAAGTTAGTGGACTAAAATCAGAATTAGTGAAAGTGAAAGATAAAAATGCATTTTATACCTTTTTTTGATATTATATATGTGCAATATATTTATATTTCTTATTCTAATTTATAAATTAAATGTATTCTTAAACATAATGTATACATGTGGTTCAACGTTTGTTGAGTTCACATTATTAAAATATCATTTCAGTACATATTCAATAATATTGTATAAGTTAAAATTAAATTTTTAAATACTCGTGCATTATCATCATTATATTTTCATTTAAATTATAATACAAACTAATAAAAAATACCAATATAAAGAAAACCAATAAATATCTGAAATTCATTTTAATAGTATTGCACATGACATCTTAAGTTTTGAACCTCCAGAGAAAAATAATTACCAAATCACTTGCAACTCTGAAACTTTACGAAATATATTAACAAAAAATCATACAAGGGTGGTATAGGATCTTGTTTAATTAAATAATTTATTAAACATGGACTGAAATTGAAAATCGTAAAAGAATAAAAATGACACCATAATTTACTTCAAACTTTTTAGAAAAAATCACGAGTTCAAATATTTTAGGAGAGTATTAAACATTAAAATGAATGTTGCTAGCTTTTTAAGTCATAACATCATAATCAAGGGAATGAGATCACCTATTCCATAATTGGTGTTCCACTTTGTGTTCCATAATATGGATGAATGACACGTGTAACAATAAGAAATATCCAACAAACCACCATTCAAAATAAATAATTGAAATTATTTTGCTTAAAATTTAATCAAATATAATGTTGCATCATATATCTTAAATTTGAAGATGTTCGAGATCTTGATCCCCTTGTGTAATTATTTCCTTGGTAGCGATAGATAAGAAATGAATTTTGATACTATCAAACAATACCAATTTTAAAAAGACACAATTAATTTTAAATATTAAAAAATTATTTATCGATTAACTCCCACTTTAGTTAGAGATTTTAGAAAATGTTATTATGTGTAATGAAATATAATTAATTGTCCATTAATTTTAACTCAGGGAGATAGGAATTATTATGTTATATTGTAATATCATTGTAATGAATATTAAATAAAGTTTAATACTTAAATTAAATTAGTGGATGTAAATAATGATTAAAAAAATATTAATAGTTTTTCATAAAAAAATGATTATTTAAACTTAACAAATTATCAAAGGTTTACAAACATATGATTAATTGATCAATATAAACCTAAATATTGTTGTATGTCTTAGATATTTACTACATCTTTATGAATAATTATAAGTTATAAAAAAATGTTGCGAAATATATATAAACAAATAAGAACTGAATGATTAAAAATAAGTTTACTTTTAGGAACAGGTAACTAAATGTTATATATGAACATATAACATTATTATTGATTTAGAACGTGATAATCTAAGACCTAACATAATTAATCAGTCAATAAAGTATTAAAATAAAAAGATTCGTTTACTACATACCAGGAAAGTAGACGGTTTGTAGGAACTTGAACTTAATGTTTCACAAAATTATATGAATATGTGTTGGAATAAATAATATGTAATAATTTATAATAATTTGTATTATCACATGTATTAAATGATTAATAATTATCCATTAATAATTAGACACGATTCTAGAAAATGATTAAATAATAAGATAATTTGATGGAAAAATTAATGCATATGACTTAATACTTGAGCTAAATCAATAGATGTTAATTATATAGTTATTAACACACACACACACACACACACACACACATATATATATATATATATATATATATATATATATATATAATTTCACATAATTATTATTCATTTAAACATAACAACCAATCAATGATTTGAGGATATCGGTAAAATTGATTGTAACTTGAAGTTTAGCTAAACATTAAAAGCGCATACAAAAGATACAATATACTAATGTTTTGTACTTAAATGTATAAATATCATATAAAAAATTGTGAACTAATTATATGCCCTCATAACCTAATTGATCATCCTTAATATTTTATACGGAGAGACTTTAACAATTCACGTAGATTTCGAAATATATGAAAATAAAAAGTATTAGATCAAAATGTATGTATATGATTCTGCAATTTAAAACATTTATATAAACATTAATTTTTGTTTAAAATATTAACATATAATCTAACAATATTAAGTTTTAAAATTTTAATATAATAAGAGTACATAAAAGTCGATTAAAATAGAATTTGTAAATTAGAAAATTTTAATAAATATTGTATAAAAGCACAGTGATAATTAACAGAAAAATGATTTAGCTATGCTCAAATGATTGATGGAATTACAATAATAATTTACATTTATATTAAATAATACTATGAGTTTGAGCAATATATAAAATTTAAAAAACGTAACTACTTTAAAATTATAAGATTTTATAAGAAGTAATCAACATACAATTTTTTTTATAAATGTGCACTTATTCGTTGACTTAATTTTCCTTTCAGTTTTGGAATTACTTAACTTCTAATTATTATATCCCCTATATTACTAATTGAGAGTTTTTCTGCTGATGTGTCGTCTCCTCCTTCATTTGGATGATGTGTCGCATTATTAGAAAGTCTCATCTAAATGTCATTATATATTTTCTTATGTGGCATGATGATATTGATTACATAAGATACATGAAATGATGTGTAAATAATATAATGAAGATTGACTAAAAAAATTAAAGGCTTAATAATCAAATCTAGCACATACTTTTGTTTCATCAATTTTAGCATATGTTTTTTTCTCTCTCCAAATTTAGCACATACTTTTATTTAATATTTAAAAACATCTCAAGTCACTATTTTTGGAAAAATTCATCTGATGTGTTCGTTGGAGGCCATCTGTCTTGCTGACGTGTAAATATTAAAATATAAAAAAAATATAAATATCACCACCTTAAATTAGAAAATGGATTCACTATTTCTTCATTTTAGGCCACAATATTTTTTATTTTTTTATTTTAATATTTACACATCAACAAGGCAGACGAACTCCAGTGATCACATCAGACGAATTTTGTCAAAAATGATGACTCGGGATGCTTTTAAATATTAAGTGAAAGTATGTGCTAAATTTGAGAGAGAAAAAAATATGTGCTAAATTTGATGAAAAATCATAAGTATAGGCTAGATTTGATTATTTATAATAGGAAGATTTACTAAATCTATTGTTATTTATTTTGTTTATTCAATATACTCTTTTTTAGAGGATTTATATTTATAACTATTTTAATCAAAATGTGGTTGAATTTTATAATTATCATAATAACCATTGAAAAAATAATTTTATTAAACTTTAATGAAATGACTATTTATAAAATATTATGAATTGCCTATGTTATAACAATTTCATATGAAAAAAATAAAATTTATTATATTCAAATATATAATTTCAACATTAAATATAATAAGTGTTATGATCAATATATAAATTTATATATATATATGTTATATTTAAAATTCCGCGTAATACGCGGGTTCTAATCCAGTTCTTTTATATTTATGAGTTGAGAATTATATTTTTTTGTGCAAGGGGATGATAATTACTTGTTCCATGAATATACTAATATTAAACTTTTATATTAAAATTCTTGATTATATATATGATGGTACTTATATTATTTTTCAAGGAATACAATATTGAGCCTACTAAAATGAAACATCATTGAAATAATCTATATTTTATTGGCTTTGTAATTAAAAGTAGTAAAGTGCAATGTTAACTTTTCACAATAATTTCATCATTTTCATTAATGAAGTATGGGGAGTTTAATTAAGATTAATAGGTCCTGGGTTTGAGATATGTTGCCCCCTTTATTGGGTTTTAATGAGGATTTTCCACCCTGTATGGGGTACTACGCCCTCTATGGGCCGTAAGCTCGAGATCTTGAAGAATGTGGATGAAACTTTAGTTGGATTGGAGAAGGTGTTCTTGTTTGAAGAATGTGGATGAAACTTTAGTTGAAGAATGTGGATGAAACTTTAGTTGGATTGGAAAAGGTGTTGTTGTGGTTCAGGCCGATAAGATGAGAAAAAAGATGTGTTATGTTGTAAAAGAAACACATTGTAATAGATTATATATTTGTTTGTCAAAAAAAAAAAACTAAAAACAGGTTATACGACGAAGATTTATTACTTGTTTAAATAGAAAAATATTACTTGTTTAAAAGAAAATTATAACTTGTTTAGATGAAAATTATAACTTGTTTAAGTAGAAAAGTATTACTTGTTTAAATGAAAAGTATTGCTTGTTTAAATAGAAAAATATTACTTGTTTAAATAGAAAAGTATTACTTGTTTAAATAGAAAAGTATTACTTGTTTAAAAGAAAAATATAACTTGTTTAGATGAAAAGTATAACTTGTTTAAATAAAAAAATATTATTTGTTTAAATGAAAAGTATTACGTGTTTAAATAGAAAAATATTACTTGTTTAGATAGAAAAATATTACTTGTTTAAATAGAAAATTATTACTTGTTTAAAAGAAAAGTATAACTTGTTTAGGTGAAAAACATGATTATTAAAATTGAAAAGTATTACTTGTTTAAAAGAAAAGTATAACTTGTTTAGATGAAAAGTATAAATTGTTTAAATAGAAAAGTATTACTTGTTTAAATGAAAAGTATTACGAAGGTTTTTTTCTTCTAACCTTTCGTCTTCAGAGTCCTCTGAGAGAATATGTTGAAATCTCTGGTTGATAGAAGAGATTTTGGAGATTGAAATTTATTCATATTTTTGGAAGAGAATCAAAGAAAAACCATAAAATATTAAAATTCATAGACTGTTGAATACATAAAGATTTTTTAAGACTTTTTAAAATCTGTATTGAATACCTCAGGATTTTTAAAGACTTATGAAAATGCGGATTGAATACACTCAGACTTTAAAAGTTTAAAAAAATCTTACAGACTCCACAACCAATACACCCCCTAATAGTGCAATTAAAGCCCATGACTTATCAATTAAATTATGTTTTTTCTCTAAATAATTTTTTTAAAAGAAATTAAACGACAACACTTAATATTGAAAATAAAAAATTTTAAAAAATTATAAAACTATTTAAAGCATAATCATGAATAATGACCGTACGTACAACACTACAGCTAAAGTTGTGTTGGATTAAATAAGAGAATTAGGATATGAGTTGTTATTTATTAGTTAATTATTTACCTCGATGAAGGTCAGCAGATGTTATAGTATGTGGCACTACTAATATTCTTGTGGAATTCACTTCCTCACACACACACACACACATATATATATATATATATATATATATATATATATATATATATATATATATATCTTCCTTCATGTATTTATTTTAACACCTAATTATATTCTATATTCTCACGTATTTTACAATTTGAACATGATAAAGTAGATATTAGAAAGCACATCTTAATTTGTTTGTGTTTGTGTATTGGTACTATAATATATTTTTTTTAAAGTTGTATATATATTATCATGTATCTCTATATATATTTGATAATTAATTTGATTATTCATGGCCTGAAAATTCTACAGGTAACATTCCGGAGGAGATTGGCAATCTTAATAATTTACAAATATTGGACATCCTTAACATAATTGTGTGTAAGTGATCAGCTGCATTTTATCTACCATCCTTAACAGGCATCATGCAGAAATTTACAACATCTCTTTCATGCAACTCTTTTGAGATTTCAGCCTTCAAACCTGATGCCAACTCATGAGAAAAAGAAACTCCAACAAAAAAATGAGATGCATAACAAATTCTTAAGTATAACATGACATCATATTACATGTAGTCGAGTTCGTAATGTTGTTTGAGACTCTTCAAAATCTTTCTCTCTAGCTTTAAAATTGTGTCTTTGAGATGTATGGATTCCATTTGAGACTTCTCATGTGGCAGTCCAGTCACATCATCTACTGGAAAGCTCCAAATAAAAATGGCAAAACGATATTTTTTCGATCGATTTGGGATTAAAATTGGACATTGTCAAAGTTATTGAGACTAAATCGATGACAAAAAGGGTTGGTGTCCTCTAAGGTACAAAATAAAAGAAAAAAAAATTCTAAAATAAAAAAAAAGTGACTCATAGATACAAAAAAAAATGATTAAAAAGACAATAGTAACCCCAACTACGTACCCCATTTGACCAATTCCTTTCCCCACTTCCCAATAAAAGTACACGCTGCATTTCCCCATTTCCCTGCGGCCCCACCTACCCCACCACACCTCTTTCCCATTGGTGTTTAATGCACATTTGTGCGATTTGAAACTTGTCAAATCCACAAATGTGCATAGTTAGATGATTAGTTAATGATTAAGTGATGATTATATAATTATTTATTTATTTATTGCATTTTTTTTCTTTTATTATTTAGATTGTTTATTGCATTTTTTTTCGATATTAATTATTTTTTTTCTTTTTATTATTTAGATGGTTTATTGCATTTTTTTCTTTTGATATTAATTAATTATTTATTTATTGTAATTTTTTTCCTTTTATTATTTAGATGATTTATTGTATTTTTTTTCCTTTTATTATTTAGTTTATTGTGTTGTATATGTAATGTAAGATAATTAATTAATTATGTAAAAATATTCTAATTAATTATTTTTTTTAAGAGGTAATATTGAAAAATATCAAATTTATCATATGTAACATTTTAATAATTTTGAGAGTAATAATTCACAATTCACAATGTTTATAATATTACAGAAAATGTCATTACTCTTCACCCATATTTACACAAAAGTCATATTCTTTCTAAAGTTTATACTACTAACCTCACAAATTTCTTTTTGCATCATATTTAGCTTTACGTCGTTGTGCATCCAAGTTGAATAATAAATTGTATAGTTCTATTCTACTTGTAAATTGACATTCTAAATTATATGCAGTTGGATGACGACAGTTGACCCAGAATGGAGACATTGACGGCACTGGATAATCCTGAGATGTCATTTGCAATTGAAATTAAAGGTAAAAAAATTTAGCTATAATTAAACGGTTAAAATATATTATAAAAAAATATACAAAAACAACAAATAGTTTTTCTTACCAATATCCAATGTGAATTGTTGTACACGTTCCCTAACACCAAATCGAAAGTCGGAGGTGGTCGACATTCTTCCAAGGCAAATGACGGAGGACAAAAAATCCGGCGAAACATGAGAGAATGACATTACGAAAATATTATAATAGGTTGCAACCAAGTATCCACAGTCAGGTAGTGAAAACCACTTATCTATTGAGACTGGACCATCGAAGTGAGATAGAGTTTTCTTCAAGTCCGACATGGTTGTAATACCACCTAAAACAACATTGTATAATTATTTTCTTTTGTTGAGCTCAAATAACATATTCATTCGTACCTGCGCCCATGTGTCTTGGGTTTGGTAGATTGTGAGCGCAACAACTCTAAATCCACAATTTCCGTCTCCAACCACATCTATGAATGATTGAATATGTTCTCTCATAAAGGGAGCAAAGTCTTTCTCCACCGTAGAACCCTTAAAACGGGACGGTGAGCTAAAACTATTCTGAAAATCAGTCTTACTCTTTTGAGCGCTGCTGTTACGGCGTTGATCCGCAGATCCCCTCGCCGGTTTTGAATTAGGAGTTTTTGGAGAATTTTGGTCGTTCGGTCCCTCATTGTATGAAAAGCTCATCCGACTCCGACTCCCTTCATATGTGCTATTTCTACGACCTTCTTGTGGAATATCTTTATATGCATTAGTTCGCTTCACTCTCCCCTTACCCTTAACCTTTTCTTTTGGTTTACTTTTGAAAAATTTGGAAGCGTTCTTCCATTTCTCCCAAAGTGAAGGTACACGATCGGTGCTTTTAGGGTGCTTCTTCGTCTTTTTTTCATCTTTTAGAGGTTCAACAAGGTCTTCTTCCGTGTCCGTTTCATCGAATAATTTTCTCCTCGTATTATCGGTGGTAGAATTACGTGAAAAATCTATACCCAATGTTCTCCAACACACGTCAATACCCTCTATAGGGATAGATTCGTTGTTATCCACGTACCAGGAAATCTCGCAATGACACGGAAGACCATGAGTTCTCCGAAGATAATGGCCGCATAATTTTTCGCCTAGATTTTTATTCATTTCTTAGAGAATAAGGTCGAATATCTTAAACGTGATATTGCGCACTAATTGCTAGAAGAGTACGTTTTCTAATAAATCGGTCCTTGTCTTGTTGGCGCTAAACATCGACTGTTTTTTAATCTCGCACAATTGCAACTGCATGACCTGATGTAGGCGGAAGAAGACATTGTCAAATGAGAGATTGGCACTGTCAAGATTTTTTTTTACCCTGTGATGCTCTTGTTCAGCCCTACATTAATAATATTTTAAAATTTAAATAAATTAATTAAATATAATAGCTAATCTGAAAAGTAAAAAGATTGTAGGAGTACACATTTGTCGTGTAGTTTTTAAATAGTGTCACGACCTCCGATCGAGATATGCTCCCTACAATCCGGTCTCCATATTTTAAAAGTCAAGTTTCTTCGCAATAGCTAATTAGTCCAGGAATTTCTTATACTTTTTCCGCATGTATCTTGATTCACTTCCCATTCTTCAACCCTGTGAATATTTGAAATTGCCGAATTCCAATTACCTTTAAAAGAATTAGCGTACTTATCATCAAATCGTTCATGTTTTATAGCCCGGAGTAGAACACATTCCTCTATGTGGTATCTGCATAAATGTTTCTGCGATTCCCGGAAAAATTTCATCCACTGCACTCATCATCGCTAATGCCCTGTCCGTAACAATGACATTTGACGTGTCATGCTCATACATTCCCCGAATAAATCGTAAGATAAATTCGAAGTGTTCCGTAGTTTCATGACTCATAAATCGTATCTGATGGTGAAAGTCTTGTCGATTATTGTTGCACCAACCGCTTCGATAAAAGGCATATAAGTACATAGTGGTTTTTATGCGTTGTATCAATAATCGATGCTTATGGATATATGTTCACCATTGCATAAGAATCTGGATGGGTGAACACAATATCTTGTAGTACGTCAGTACCATCTGCCTTTCGATATTGGTACCTAATTTCATAAATTAAATACATCATTGATGATTATTAAATGCACCAAGAGTGAGATGTAATAGAGTTAAATGAATCAATGAATGAGAGCATGCTACAAGAATGATTGTTTAAAGTTTAATGAAAATACTAATGTAAAATTTTTTTTTAATGAATCCATACACTAGGATGCTCTGAGTTGCATAATTTTGATAAAATGGAAAAATTCAATCCAATTTATTAATAAATAAATATTATTTGGTTACTTTTATTTTGATTTGAATTCAAGTGTGATTCCAATTTTTACTGTATGAATATATGCAAAAAATACGAACATGCCGAATATTACATAGGTAAGGATAAAAATTCCAATTCTAATATATGTAAATTAAAATCGTCCTAAGTTTTATAATGTGTAATCATATACTTAATCTTCTAACTTTTACTTAATTTATTACATTATTATTATTATAATATTGGTACCTTTTTGTGGAAATGTTGTAAAAAATATTAAAGTAAAAAATATTTATACTCCAACTATTTGGATAACCGACCAAACCAAACTTATAATTCCATTAGGTTAAAAAATATCTATTGATGCACGATGCATATAGGTTGTGTAATCTATTTGGTATTTATGAGGTTCAATATTTGCTTCTCTATCATTTCTAAGCCCATTTCTACGCAAATTTTATATTAACACATATAACATAAATAAAAATATATAAAATGTACTTAAAATTTTACCTGTAATTCAGCTCTCGCAGTTGGTGAATGAAGTTTTTCGTAGGGGTACGTCCATCCCGATTTTGACTCCTCATTTGGTTCCTTTCATTGTTGACTCTTTTTTAATCCGTAACATTATTGGGATCGACTCTCTTCAGATTTCCCAATATGTTGCTTGGACTGACGTTCATCAATGTTTACAGCTGTACTTGTCTTCAGATTTTGTTTGTTTTTAAAGGAACGTCATGATACTTTTGATAATATCTATTGTTGGAGGCCTAGCACTTGGGACCCATACCAAAACTTAATTTCCGCCGATGATGATACGTGGAGATTCTGGCATAGGGTTCGTATACAATTTTTTTCATATAATAAATTATTTTACAATACTATTTTTTATTAATTATATTCTATTCAGATGTTTGGCAGGAAGGTTCGGGCTTATTACTGGAAGGGGGAACCGGAGTGGGAGAATTTGAAAGAGTCGTTCAAGGTACCTACAATCCAGCCGTGAAGATTTGTTCAACATTGATAGTGGTGTGAAGTGGTTGTAATCTTGTAGTATTTTAATGTTTAATCATTTTCGTATTATGTGGTTGTAATGTTGTAATATTTTAATGTTTAATCATTTTCGTATTATGTGGTTGTAATCTTCTCTATTTATAAAGTATTACATTAGTTCCATATTTATAAAAGTATTAGTTCATTAACATAAAAATATTACTGAATAATGGTATTTATAATTTTAAAGAATAAAAAAAAAATTGGTCCACATTTTAAATTTATTTATCATTATTTTTATATAAAACAATTATTTATTTATTTATTATATTGATGCAACATATGAAATATATATTGTAATGAATTATTTGATATTTTTTTATTTAATTTACAAAATTAAGATATATTAAAAATAAATAAATATGGATATAACTTATAAAATTAAACATATTATTTAATTAAGTCTTAAGAAATAAGAGAGATGAGGGCCATGTGGGTATAAAAGTATTAGTCCATATATATACAAGTATTAGTTCCACATTTATAAAAGTATTAGTGAATTAATATAAACGTATTATTGAATGAATATTTATAAAAGTATTATTGAATGAATATTTATAAAGTTTTAGTTCATTAATATAAAACTTTTATACACATGAAAATAATACTAGAACTAATACTTTTATAATAAAAGTATTCGTTCTATATATATAAAGTATTATTTTCATGTGTATAAAATTTGAATAAAAAAAATACATAAATTTATCTCCCAACCGCCCAAAATTAATTTCTACCCCTCAAAATTAATTCCCAACCGCCCAAAATGAATTTCAAAATTGGATTGCTGGTCAAACTATGTCGCACAGACTGTGCGATGGAACCCGTACTTGTCGCACAGATCGTGAGACAGCCATAACTTCTTCTTTTTTTTTAACCGGCCAACAAATTAATTTAATATACCAACACTCCTTCACACTCATATACCAACACTCTCATCTTCCCCACTCCTCTCATCTTCCCCACTCCTTCACACTCATATACCAACACTCTCATCTTCCCAACTCGCCCGCCATCATCCACCCCAGACAACCGCCGCCGTTTTAGCCTTCCACCGACGCCGTCCACCGGAGTTATTTGTTTATTTTTTTGGTTTTTTTAATTTTAATGTATATCCGTTTCTTGTTTTCATTTTTCCGTCATATAATAACAAAATTATTATTCATTAACACAACCCGCTTGCTACCGCCGCCCGCTTGCCGCCGCCGCCCACTTGCCGCCGCCACCCGTTTGCAGTCCACCGCCGCCGCCGTCAAGGTGTGTATTTCTTATTTTCATTTTGGGTATTAGTTGTATTGCTGTTTAGTATTAGTTGTATTGCTGTTTGGTATTAGTTGTTATGCTGTTTGGTATTAGTTGTATTGCTGTTTGGTATTAGTTGTTATGCTGTTTGATATTAGTTGTAATGCTGTTTGGTATTAGTTGTATTGCTGTTTGGTATTAGTTGTTATGCTTTTTGGTATTAGTTGTATTGCTGTTTGGTATTAGTTGTTATGCTGTTTGATATTAGTTGTAATGCTGTTTGGTATTAGTTGTATTGCTGTTTGGTATTAGTTGTTATGCTGTTTGATATTAGTTGTAATGCTGTTTGGTATTAGTTGTATTGCTGTTTGGTATTAGTTGTTATGCTGTTTGGTATTAGTTGTATTACTGTTTGGTATTAGTTGTTATGCTGTTTGGTATTAGTTGTAATGTTGTTTGGTATTAGTTGTAATGTTGTTTGGTATTAGTTGTATTGCTGTTTGGTATTGTATTGCTGTTTGGTATTAGTTGTAATGCTGTTTGGTATTAGTTGAATTGTTGTTTGGTATTATTTGTATTGTTGTTTGGTATTAGTTGTTTTGTTGTTTGTTTAATTCAATTTTTAAATTCATATTAACATATCACTAAATTATTATTTTTTTCACTATGTGGCGCCCCGAATGCCCCGTTTGCTCCACCCTATGTAGAGTATGCGATCGATGTGTTCTTGCAGAACAACATGCGCCATAAAATTATAATGATTTATTCGAACTCCAAAATATGTCTTGGAGTAGTATCTTAGACCTCGATCTAAACACCCCTCCTGCTCAACAACCTTATGTAGAAGCGATCTATTAGATGGATCATGCACGGTCATGCACATAATGATTTCAGTTTGAATACTCAACCTACTAATTTCTCCCCAATTGAATTCCCCGATTTATTCTCACCAACTACTAATTACTCTAATCACTCCACTCACTCTCATCACTCAACTCACTCTCACCACTCCACTCACTCTTATCACTCGACCCACTCTCATCACTCTAGCCACTCTAGCCTCATCACTCTACCCAGTCTCATCACTCAAGTCACCCTCGTCCTTTCGGCTCAACAACACTAGGTTGAGGATGATTCTGAAAGTCTTTTGAGGAGAAACCTGGCGTCATCCTCGTCCTCGCAACATAATGATTGGTTGGCGACAAGCGTCGATGCACAGTGGACCTATTGATCGAGTGTGTTGATTGCTTTCAAAACACACAAGCAACAAAATATGAGACAATTCGGTAAGTAAAATACATATTAGTTTTGCAATTATTTATTTATAAACATGTTACAATATGTAAATTAACTTGTTCATTTTTTGTAAAAAAATTGTAGAGCTTTCGTAAGGTCCTCGGTAGCCACACTCGAATGAAAGCTCTTCAGAGTTGGTCATCGAATCCATTCCCTCAGGGTAATCATTTCTTTGACCTCATTCAAAACTCCGGATTGGAGGGTATCGGGCAAATGATGTTCCACTCCATCAACATGTCCCTCATTTTGACGTTCGGCCGAAAGGTGGCACCACGAGGCGAACACTTTCCATATGCCCTTCGGGAAATGGCGATCACACTACATGACGTTCATGCTATCCTTGGTAAAGTTTACATAAAGTTAATTTTTATTTTATCAATATTTTTATTTTTTAATAATTAATTTCACTAATAATTAAAACAACTTTTTCAAATGTAGGCTTGAACATAAATGGCCTCTCCGTCATTGGCAACAGTCAAAGTATTGACAATGCATTGTATACTGCATGCGGATGTAGGGGAGATAACTTACACAGCACCCTCCTTAACGATGTGTCTATTGCTTTTGTTACATTTTGGTACCGATGGGGTTACTACTTGTTTATTGATAAAACGCGTGATTCTGTCCCCAAGGATTATCTGGAGGTGTTGGGTGATCTCGATTATGTCACTAACTATGCATGGGGAGCCGCTGCATTGGCTTATTTATATCACCAACTTGGGGTGGCATCCAGACGTGAGACGACACAGATTTTGGGCTGTTTAACATTGCTGGAGGTTAAAATTCAATTTCTTTTATATTTCCAATGATTTAAAATTTTTAATATATATATTGTTACATCTAATAAGTTAAACTCATTTAAAATTTACTGATCTTTGGATATCACGAGTACTTCATTTGAGTTGCCCGAACCTTGATGACGCTATTTATTATAACTGTAGGACCCCAAGAGCATTGCGATGGAACAACTCCCAAACATTCACTTCAAATGCACGGGAACTTGTACATTATCGGAAACTTTTGGATAATTACCCATCGAGTCATGTAAGTTTCTCATTCTCAATACATCTTAATAGAAATGCGTAATTTATAATTTAAGTAACTTAACAAAATGACTTATAAATATTTTTTTCTTAAAATATAGATCAATTGGACTCCCTTCGGCCGTCAATCGTTAATCCCTCCCGCATCGTTATTTCACGGTTGCCTTCGTTTATGGACTACGCCGGGTATATGCGAAAAGAGGGGTTGCAAGACAATTTGGGAGAGTTCGTAGCGTACCCCGACCGATCGACTTTCGATCATCATCGTTCAAATTTGGGTGCCAAAGGCGAGGGTTTCTGAAAAGAAAGTTTATGGGCTGCGATCGCGATATTGGAACGAAAATGCAAAATCACAATTACCCACTACATCACCTTGGTCCCGGTCGTAGTCTTGGATAGTACCTTGGAATTATCCAACATGGTGCGCTAGCATAACACATCGAGAGTGCACAACCACGCACCACGGTGACAACAATGTTACCATCAATGCCATGTATGGTTTGGGCGCAACAAAGGTTGGGACAAGTGATCTGAAGACACACAGACGTTGATCGTCCGGGCTCGTGAGGATCCATAGTGTCCCCGATTATATCATGCGGACTAAACGTGATTGCCCATCATCTTTGGTATATAGCACGGTCCCGTCCTGCGTATTGGGGACCACAACAAGGATATCTTACTCAAGAATTAAGCCCAACAAATATCTCCTGGTTGGTGGGACCAAGCCCCATATTATCAACAATATTACCAAAACCCACCAAACAATCCTAACGATGACCATAACAATTATTAATCCATTTATTTTGATTTTCTTTATTTATGTTTGATGATTATTTATTTATACTTAATCGCTCATACAACAATATTATTTTTTTATGTTTGATGATTTTTCTTGTTAAATGTTTTGACTTTTTTTCATAAAAATCAAACATAATATAGAAATAAATAGTGATACAAATTATAAATTCTTTTTATTTAAATGAATAACTTTATATAAAAATAAATTTATTAACTCAAAATTCGACATCTTAAACATCTTAAAATTCGAAAGTTACAAAATATTGGAACAAATTATTTAACTTAAAAATCAACAATTCTATAATGAAGATTTTTTTTTTTTAAATTCGAAAAAAAAAATTATATAATATTATCATTTTTTTGTCACACTCATACTCACAAAATTATAAAGCAAAAAAAATAAATAGAAAAAAAAAAACAGGTTGTCACGGTCATCGCGCGACAGAATCGACCTTGTCGCGCGCGTTGCGCGACACAAATAAGCTACTTCTTTTCCTCATCCGAGGTAGACCGCCTGTTTTATTGGTCAAATGTGCATATAGCACGACTCCCTCTTTCTCAATCTTGTTTTTAAGCTTCGTTTACTTCATTAGGTATCCCGGAATAAGGTTAGTTTAGTATTAATAATTAAACCTAACCTAATGTTTACTTTATAAGTTGAAAAAAGTTGGGTAATCAAGGAGGCCCGGATTTAGAGTTTCTTAGCCCCCATTATTCAACCCACAAAATTGGGGGAGTTTAATAAACCATTCTACTATTTAGTGTACCAAATGACAATTATATCCCCTTTGATATTTTGTACTAGGGTTAAATTGGTAATCGTCCAAGTTTTCATGATTTAAACATGCAAGTAAATGAAGGTTGCTAACTGCTAAATATCCAAACTCAATTCTAAATTGTACAAAGTAAACGATGAATAACCCAGTACAAATAGACTAACCACACCTATTTAACTTATCCCCTGGTAACCTAAATACCAAAGTAAATGAGGCCTTTTAATGTTCTGCGGTCCCCACACCCCTTCTCCCTTTATTGGTCCAAATTAAATATTACAGGTTTCCATATTAGCAAAGCAAATTTCGAATTAAATTTTTTTTTTCCATTCTGAATTAATTCCCCATTTTAAATTAAATTTTGGAGTGTATTTTTAAAAAAAATTATATTTTGATCAATTTTGGAGTGCATTTTTAAAAAAAAAAAAAATGTATTTTAGAACAATTTTAGAGTGCATTTAAAAAAAAATGTATTTTGAAGTGCATTTAAAAAAAAAAAATTGTATTTTGATATATTTTGGAGTACATTTTTTTAAAAAAAATTGTATTTTGATCAATTTTGGAATGCATTTAAAAAAAAAAATGCATTTAACTTTTTAAAATTGTATTTTAGATCAGACCCAAAAGTGCATATTAATTAACTTTCAAAAAATAAACTCTTTTAATTTATGCATTATTGAACCGATTTTGGAGCGCATTTTTTTTCAAACTGTATTTTGAGTCAAGCATAAAAGTGCATATTAATTAATTTTCAGAAGTGTATATTAATTAATTTTTCAGAAAATAATTTCTACACTGCTGGGCTAATTTTGGAGTGCATTTTTTTAAAAAAAAAAAAAAATTATATTTTGATCAATTTTGGAGTGCATTTTTTTAAATTGTATTTTGATCAATTTTGCAGTGCATTTTTTTAAATTTTTTTTATTTTGGAGTGCATTTTTATTTTTCAAATTGTATTTTGAATCAGGCCTAAAAGTGCATATTAATTAATTTTCAGAAGTGCATATTAATTAATTTTTCAGAAAATAATTTCTGCACCGCTGGGCCAATTTTAGAGAGCATTTTTTTTTAAAATTATATTTTGATCAATTTTGGAGTGCAAATTTTTTAAAAAAAAAAATTGTATATTGAAGTGTATTTTTTTAAAAAAATTGTATTTTGATCAATTTTGGAGTACATTTTTTTAAAAAAAAATTATATTTTGATCAATTTTGGAATGCATTTAAAAAAAAAATTCTATTTTGATTAATTTTGGAGTGCATTTTTTAATTAATTAATTTTTAAAAAATAACTATTTTAATTTATGTATTACTAGGACAATTTTGAAGTGCATTTTTTAAAAAAAATGTATTGTTGAGCTAATTTTAGAGTGCATTTTTTTAATAGAAGCCCACAATTTTCAAAAAATAAATTATTTTAAATTTTGCATTGCTCAACCAATTTTGGAATGCATTTTTTTTTAATAAAAACCCACAATTTTTCAGAAAATAAATTATTCTATAATTTGGGAGTGCATTTTTAAAAAAACTTATATTTTCCCTATAAAAAAATATACTTTCTCTATAAAATATTGCACATCCCCAAATTTTACAGAAATTGTACTTTCCATATAAAAAACTAAAAATCAGCAAAAATACATCTTAAAAATCACCAAAAAATTACATCCTAAAATCTTCAAAATTAAATAAAATTACATCCAAAAAAATTACATCCCCAAAAATTACACAAAAATACCAAAAATACATATCAACAGAAAAACAATGTTCTTATCCGAAATTCCAGAAAATCGAAACAGGATCAGAGCAATAAAATGTTTTTTTCTTCATTGATTGGTTGCCAAAAAAAGACAGAAATAAATTACAGTAAACCCAAAAGCAAAATCACAGTAAACCAAAATCACAGACCAAAATCACAGCAAAATCACAGTAAACCCAAAAGCAAAATCACAGCAAACCCAATACCAAAAATCACAGCAAAATCATGCTCGTATACAACACGTTCTTATCCGAAATAAATTACCACCTCATAATTAATCCACATGAATATTTTAAAATTCACAGTCTAGAAAACCCATAATTCAAAATCGAGAAAAATAAAAAAAAATAAAAATAAAATTAACAATTTCTCAGATCTACACATATACAAAAATAAAAATACAGAAAAATAAAAACAAAATAAATAAAAAAGCAAAAAAAATGCTTACCTTCTTCACGCTGCGAAATCTGCCGCCGCTTGAAAGGGTTTATTCGAAATTCCCAAAAACCCACAAGCGAGCGTCTCCACCACCGCCACAGCCGCCCAATCGCAAGCGTCTCCACCACCACCCCCTCGCTAAAACCAGATCCGATCGCGAAAACCACCGCCCAAACAACACGCACTAATACACATTTGGCCTTGGACAACTGTTAAAATAGCCCTTAGAGAGCGGTTATAACAGTTGTCCAAGTAACAGCTGTCCAAGCTTGGACAGCTGTTAAAAAACCGCTGTCTAAAAAAAAGACTTAGACAGCAGTTTTGAACCGCTGTGCAAGATTGCAGCTTAGACAGCAGTTTTCAACCGCTGTCCAAATTCCTCCCTTGGACAGCGGTTTTCAACCGCTGTCTAATATATTTTTTTTAATAATTTTTTTTATTATATTGGATAGACAGTGGTTTATAACCGCTGTCCAAGATTAATTTTTTTTTTATATAATTTTTTTATATTTTAAAAATTATGTTTATACAAAACCAAAACCAAAAATCAAAACTTATACCACTATAATATATATACGCCCAATACCAAAACATCAAATAAATAAACATACACATCATGAATTAAATACACCAAAAACATGAAATATCATCACAAATATATAAGTTAATTACATGCTACCAAAAGTTATGGCACTATAGAAAAATAATAAAAAGATTTAAGGGAGACGATAATTAACAAAAATATAACACCAAACATGGATCAGAAATTCAGAATGTAACAAAAACCCTCATCAGTTTTTCACCAATCAATTCCTAATCCTCTTGAGATAAAGAGATGATCAATGTGCTGAATGACTGGAGCTGCTGAGGCTATGAATATCTCCATTAGAATTTTGGCTGATGTTTCTGAAAATAGAACAATCGTAATTAGACAACTCAAAATTCATTGTTCATTGTTTAAAATAACAGATAGCTGGAGAAACAATATGAATCATCACATATACACCATAAATTTATAATACTATATAAATAAACAAGAGTAGGTATGTTGTGAAACTGATTTTTTTTACAGGCATGACCCTTCAACTATAGCGACTAATACCATTTTGTAATATAAGTTACACTCTCCAGTTATCACTACTAATACCCCATGATGTAATATAAATCATACCCTTTAGTGTTATGAGTAAAACCCTTTATAGTAAAAAGTGACAATATTCAGTTATCACAACTAATACCCTATCAAAAAACTTGGGCATACGCTTTTGAAGCTGGTTACCCTAGCAAAAAAGATGGTTCCAAGATTTAAATAATAATTGTATTGTGCTATGCCTGGGTTATATGAATGCAAAATCAACATCATTCAATCAGATATTTAAAACTAACAACATGTATGGGTATAAGACGGAGATTGAGCACTAGCACGTGAATGAGATTGTTATAATAACTTATCCATTGTGGAAAGACAGAAAAAAATTGTATGATAGTTTCTGTATCACCTTTTTCACATTTTTTCACAAATCTTGAGGGAAATTTTATAGCATGTTTTGACTAACAAATTGCATGATAGTTTCTGTATCACCCTCTGAACGTAATTATTTACCTATGAATTAGTTTAAACGTTCATACGTGAAGACAAGACAATTCATTAATACTCCCCTTGTTCCAAATTCACCATCCCTTTTGGGTGTTTCACATTGATGAAGAAAATCATTTAGCACCTATAATTTATTTGCATTAAATGACTAATATACCCTTTTTGGGTGTTCCAAATAGATTCTTATATCTCAATAAATGAGACACATATCACAAAAATTAAGAAAAAGATGTGGGAAAAAATATTTAATTTCTCTGGGGAAACCAAAAGTGACAATATTTTGGAACAATTTTTCTCTCCAAAATGACAGTTAACAGATCTTCACATGTCCCAATGTGATTCTAGTACAACAGAACTTATTCATTAGACATAATTTGTTGAAAACGTGAAACTCAACTAAAGGCACAAATAATTCAACACCCAATCACCCAAAATTAATGATTTCAGGCACTAATATCCTTCCATCCTAGCTACTTATATCTATAAGTTCCAGAGAGGACTGTATATGTTCAGAGAAGGAAAAACCAGGCATTCCACAGAGCAAGGTAACATACAGATGATCAATGTAAATTCATGTAGGTACAATGGCAATATAAAAACAATTAAACGATTTAAGGGAGACAATTAACAAATAAATAATAGCACCAAACATGAACAAAATATCAAGTTAAGTGGACATACTCTGAAGAAACAATATGCTCAAATAAAACCTTGACCATGTCAATTCCACGCTTCACTCTCAATAAATTCCTCGTGTGGCTCCCTCCCCTCCTCACGCAATCGGATTTAACATCATCTTCCATCATCAATGGCAATGCCTCCTCAAGATCATGCACCTTTAAGGAGTTGCAACAAATTCAAAAATGACGAAAACCACATCGAACATTAACCATATTATACATTCAAACAATCACTCGATTGATTAGATTTTCAAAAAGGAACAATATTGACGGATCCGAATTACAATAAGACACCAAATTATCCAATCCAATGAGCCACAAGTTATAATCTGGTAAATACATATTCAAGAATACATATTAATTATCAAAGCGAGAGGAGATTCAAGGAAAATCGGCATATTGGCAAAATTCAAACACATAACATTAAGAATTACATGCAATTGAGTCATAATCAAATAATTCAACAAACAATTAATCACCGGTTAGGACAAAATTACTTCCAAATGATTCCAATAACCGCAAAAAAAAGCGAATAATTGGGAAAAAATTAGACATTACCTTGGCCACGTAATCGAGTTCATTGAATTTGAAGGGGATTAGGGCATCGAAAGAGAGGGAGGCGGGGAACAATTATGGGAGAAGGGGCGAGCTCGGGCGGTGTTCTTCTCCATCGGGGCATTGATTTAGAGCGGAGGCCAATTCCTTGAAGGCGTCGGCCATTTTTCAGGGAGTTTTGTCTTCCTCCATTGGTAGATCGTGGGCCGAAAGCGTGGCGAGAAGGGCGAAAAATGGGAGAGGAAGTGGTGGTGGAATAAAGGGGGGTGTAAACCAGCGACAACGGCGGCAATGAACAGTGGGTCGAACTAGGGCTTAAGCCCAGCGGCGGTGAAATGGATATTAGGGATGAAGCGGGCTGAATTGAGAAAAATTTGAAATTTGGGGTGTATATATATCCTCGTACACAGCGGTTCGAAACCGTTGTCCAATCTTTTCCTTGGACAACGGTTATGAACCGCTCTCTAAGGAGCTTTGCATAGCGGTTCATCACCGCTCTCTAAGGTTTGTTCTTGGACAGCGGTTTTGAACCGCTGTCTATATTTTTTTTTAATTTTTTTTATTAAAACCGGTCTCCAAGCTATATTTTGGAGATCTGTTTGAAAAAAGGGCTGTCCAAGTGGAGCTGTGCAAACTGAAATGTGTAGTAGTGACGCGAACACCGCACCACCGCCCCCGCGGCCTAGATCCACCAAAGGTATCTGTTTCAAAAACGAAAAAAATACAGAAAAATATAGAATCTTCAGGTTTGTGGTGGCGGCACCTTCGTTTTGATCGTGGAGTTGGGGAGCAGGGCCGTCGTTTTGTTGGTGAGGGTGGTGGGCGGCGCCGCTCTCAGATAGGGAGGGAGAGAGTGGTGGGTGGGCTATGGTTTTAGAGGGAGAGAGAGTGACTGATTGTAAAATGAGAGTGAGTGTGAGGAGCGGCATTTATTAAGTGAGAGAAATGGGTTGACCGGGTTCTTTTGTAATTATAATTGACTAAAAGGTAAAATAGTCTCATCTTGTACTTTAGAGTTATTATTCAATTTTTTTGTACCTTAGAGTTACAAGATTTTATTTTTTGTACCTTAGAGGCATTTTCTCAAAAACTTATGGGACTAAATCTATTTGAGGTCAAAGTTATGTGACCATTTATGATTGAAACTCTTTTAGATGCATTTGTGAATATTGTTCACTCACAAGACCCTGGTTATATAGCAAGTTTATGCAATCTTAGCATTTTCAAATTCACCCTCCTTTGATTTCCACATACTCACTAGAAAAGAGTCGATGATAATCTATAACAATACAATTCATGTCAGAAAATTCATTAAACTAGACCAACTTATTATTCACAATTAACACTAAACAATTCAGCATATATACATGTTTAATTTCTTATTCATTTGTAAATTAAATAAATTAAACAACTGCTTTGGGAACAAGAAAAAAGTGTAAAATTGTTGCAAGATTATGATATACATAAAAATTATTCTCGGACATGTCGATGGTTGTGAATGTTGTCAGAATTCTCTCCAGTTGTAGCTCCAAACCTTTGATAACAAATGTCATTGACTATTGGTAATTTTTGAACCAACTGTTATCTTCTGTTTTATTTTCCTTCACATCTATCATGGCTCTAAAGCAATTCAAATATCTATCGGGCAAAGGGCCAGTAAAAGCATTCTGGGCAATGTCGAAAACTTGCAACTTCAGAAACGGAGCCTTAGCCTTTAAAGGGAGTGACAATGTGCCATGAAATTTATTAGACCTCAACACAAGGACCCGAAGCCCATCAAGAGTCTCCATCCGTGTCTTGTATTTTATTGTTCCCAATGTCCAGAACCTCAAGCTTCCGACAATTGGGAAGGGTTCGTGGTAACATTGATTGCCATTCAGGTTAAGAGACTGAAGAGCGCAACCCGCTGCAAATGTTGATGGAATGAGACCATGAAGGCGATTATCCTTTAAATGCAAGACCTCCAAAGATTTGCTCAAGTTTCCTAAACATTGAGGAATTGGTCCTTCCAAACTGTTATTTGACAGATGGAGATATTCAAGAGATGTCAAATTGCAAATGGATGATGGAATCGCTCCGGTTAATTTGTTGGAATGGAGTATTATAGAATACAACATAAACAGGTTCCCAATGGAGGAAGGTAATACACCTGAAAGATGATTTTCTGCAAGGTCTATGTATCTCAAGTTTATGGATCTTCCAATCTGTGGTGGTATAGAGCCTTCAAAATAATTATTGGAGGAATGGTCCCTGAAACACAAGACATATTAGTATCAGACTAGTAAAGGCATAGTACGACTTATAAGTAAATAATTAGTGGGCATCTCCTGTATGCATTTGTTCATAATGAAGTGTGAAACCAAATCAGATACTCTATTCTTGAAATCAAGCATCAAGCTAACAATGGCGATATGAATAGAAAAATTAATGCAAATGTAACATCTTGATTAATTGAGATAACTAGTAAATTAAAGTTTTCAAAAGACAATAACCACTTTTATCTTAACTGGATTTAAAAAAAAATCAAAATTACAACGGGAGAGAAACCACATGAGCTTGAACTGATTATTTCAAGAATTAGAGACACAAATCATAAACTATTGAAGAGGGAAGAAACATACCTCTAATATCATTATTTGAAAAGTAAATGGAGACCAAGGATGATATATTAAAAATGGTTGGAGGTAAAGGACCCGTCAATTTATTAAACATCATGCTCAATTTACTTAATTAAATAATTTAAATTAAATTTTGGAAAAAATATCGTTGTGCACTAATTAAATAATTTAAATTAAATTACGGATGCAAACCCGACCCGAGTGGTTCATGGTTCACTCTGCCCGAGTGGTTCATGGTTCACTCGGCCCGAATGGGTCATGGTTTAGGGTTCATGATTTAGGTTTTAGGGTGTAGGGGTTTTTTTTAAATTAATTTAAATTGTTTAATTAGGTAATAAGCTGAGGTGGAAAGTCAAATCATCAATTGGCCTCCATAAGGTGACCACTCGTGGTCTCCATTTCAAAACTATATATATATATATGTGTGAGGAACTGAATTCCACAAGAATATTAGTAGTGCCAACATACTATAACATCTGCTGACCTTCATCGAGGTAAATAATTAACTAATAAATAATAACTCATATCATAATTCTCTAAATTATTTAATCCAAAACAACTTTAGTTGTAGTGCTTTACGTACGGTTATTCATGCTTATGCTTTAAATAGTTTTATAATTAAAAAAAAAAATTCAATATTAGGTGTTGTCATTTAATTTCTTTTAAAAAATTTATTTAAAGAAAAAAAATATGTTAGTTGATAAGTGATGGGCTTTAATTGCACTATTATTGTATTCAAGCATTTTTTCTTTTTGTAAAAATTAAAATTAAAGTCCTACTATTACGTATCTTCTGCTTTCTCTAGTTATGTATGAAAGATAATCAGTCTTATTTTAGTCAATATCCATCAGATCAGACTAATTATTGGGAAGATAAATAGCAATATCCAATATTTAATTACGAGAGAATGTATGACTTAAAACTATTGAAGAGGCCAGAAGCATATATACCTGTTAAAGCATTGTTGGAATAAAGCATTTTCATATTTCCAACTTCTGCTGGTAGTGTCCCCATAAATGAATTGTTTGATAAGGATATAATTTCCAAGGAAGACATATTGATAAGGGTTGGGGGTAAAAGGCTCGTCAATTTGTTAGACCTCATGCTCAACCAATATAAATGACTAAGATTGTCAATTTCCTTGGGGATGTTACCTGTAAAATTTGAAGTCCGTGAATAGCCAAATTAACTAGTACTAACACGCATACATAGTATTAAAGCTATCAGTACATGAACACACACGAAAGTAGTAGGTAGATACTTTTATTTGCACTGTGCAATTCAATAGTCTTTTAAATAATATTAGTTATTTTACTAAAACGTATTATATGGTCTATATTTATTATTTTTACGATGTAAAATTACAAATGATCTTGTAACTTTGTCTTTATCCATAAATAATCCTATAATTTTTTTTTTCGAAACAATCCTATAAATTTTTTACTTTATCAATTTTGGTAATTTTTGTCTCAATTTTTATCATTTCCAGTAAAAATTTTGAATTTTGGTTGGAAAAGTTATGAGTTTATTGCACTTTTGGTCCCACAGGACACGTCTCCTCACGCTTTTGGTCCCAAAGCTTACATTTTTTGTCCCAAAGCCGAAAATTTTGACACTTTTGGTCCAAAAGCCGAAAATTTTGACACTTTTGGTCCCAAAAGCTTACACTTTTGGTCCCACAGGATGCACAATTTGGGACCAAAGGTGTCAAAATTTTCGGCCTTGGGACCAAAAGTGTCAAAATTTTCGGCTTTGGGACCAAAAGAGTGAGGAGGCGTGTCCTGTGGGACCAAAAGTGCAAAAAACTCGAAAAGTTATCGTAAAATGGTCGAAAATCTATTGTAGCATACATTACGACATGGAAAAAAGAAAATCATTGGGAATTAGCCATGGGAATGACCGAAATTAATTCACGATTTTGAAATCAAGAATCTTTGGGTAGGTGTAATCGAAAGAAGAAATTGATTGAAGGTTTTAATTTTTTGATGAGAGAATGTTCAAATGAGACAACTGTCAACATGATCGGAAAAAAAAGGGAAAATTTTTCCAACCAAAATTTGAATTTTAGAACAAAATGGATCAAAATTGACTGATTATCTGGCCGGCCTTAGTAATTAAATTCCATAAATGAATATAAAATATAAAAGTTAACAGTTATTCATGTTTATGTATATGCTGTCACATTTGTCATTCAGTAACTATTAAATATATTAATGTAAACCAATGTTTTCAAAATCGGGTTGAACCGGCCGGTTCAACCGGTTGAACCCGGAACCGGCCGGTAACCCGGTTAAAAAACACTTATATAACCGGATTTCAGGTTGAACCGGGTTAAACCGGTCAAAACTCGGTTCAACCGGAAAAAACCGGTATTTTTTTAAATTAAATTATTAATTTATATTAAATATTTAAAATTTTAAATCTATATTCCTCTCACATTTTTCTCCGACACTTTCGATGTGGGATAAATGTATGAGGTGAGACAAAATTTATAAAATATGATATGAAAAGTTATAAAATATATATTAAAATTTTTGTAGGTGTATACTTATTTTGTTTTTTTAACTAAACATAGAAAACGGTTGAACCGCCGGTTGAACCGGTCCGACCGGTTGAACCGCTGACCGGTGGTCTGTCCAGTTCGATCACCGGTTCGGTTATGAAAACATTGATGTAAACATTAATTAATGGCCAATAACTGAACCAAATTTCGTTACTACATAATTAATATAAGACAAAAACTCATATGAGACGGTCTCATGCATGAGACGAAGTACAACTTAAACAAATTACACCCACTCTTCACAAAATGTTAAAGCATCAATGCTCAATTTATGCCCCATCTCACTATGAGACTGTCTCATGCTAGTGTGTCTCTCCCTAAATATAGAAAATTAAAAATTTGCGTATCAAATTCGTGTAATGGAAATAATGTTACTGGTTTATTAATATAGTACGTATAGTATTATATTAAACAACAATACAATACATGAGAATATTATATTCATGTTGTTACTATTTTTTTTAAAAACCAACATTGTTACTATATGAATAAACAAATACTATGACACGATTCATATCGATTTGATCCACAAAATTTCAAGTGGACCTACTTTTGGAGATTCATGAGATTTTGTTTCATGTATTTTAAGGTATTGTACTGCGCAATGATGACTCTTACCCTAATAAAATATGTGCAGTGTTATACCACAACCAAAAAACAATCAACTCAAGAATCAACCGTTACCCATCAACACAATTATCAAGCCAAATACTTCAAAATTAAAAAAATAGTAATGCCAAGTAACATCTTGAATTGACATAATTTTTAAATATAAAAATTCAACATCCACTTTTTTCCCATCCCCACACTATATCCTTGTTAAGGTTAATGAAAGGAACAATTTAGAAGATATGTGACATTTAATTGTCAATCAATTATTTCTGTAAATTATATCTTTCCTAATTTATTGTACATCTTGTAATTATATATAGAGGGCTATTCAAATCCCTCAATTAGAGGAGATTACAATTCCTTACATGGTATCAAGTCAAAACGATCCCTAAATCCTAAGAATTTTCTTTTGGCCGCCGTTTTTCTCCTTTCTCTCTCTCTCGCAAACTTCTCATCGGGGATCATGGCCAGCCCTACCAACTCCTCTCCCTTTGAATCATCCCTCACATTGCAGGCCATGTCTCACATGGTCACTGTCAAACTCTCATCCTCAAACTATCTACTTTGGCATAGCTTAATCCATCCCCTGTTCTTCTCCCAAAAATTATTGCCGTATGTCGACGGCTCTTCTCCCCCAGCCGGCCAAAACCGTTGTCGACTCATCTGGTTCGTCTGCATTGAATCCAGCTTACACCAAGTGGTACACTAATGATCAAATAGTCAAGGTTTTCCTCACCTCCACCCTTAGCGAGGAAGCACTAGCCATCGTCGTGGGCTGTTACTCGTCCCGTGACGTATGGGAAACACTTGTCGCTGTCTACAACTGCCATTCTAAGCCACGTGAGTTCAAGATCAAGGATGAATTGCAACTAATGACTAAAGGCTCTCTCACTGTTACCGAGTTCGGCACAAAGTTTAAAGGCATTAGTGATCAGTTGGTGGCCATGGGCCGTCCTGTGGAGGGAAAATTGCACTTTTGGTCCCATAAGAATATTCTCATATCAAAATGGTCCCAGTTTAAGCACTTTTGGTCCCAAACTAATATTCCATTAAATTTTAACAGATGTAAGTGCGTGTGTTCCCACCAAAATAGCGGAATTACTAATATTCTACAAAAAAACACCAAAAATCCTCATCCCCATCTTGAACCTTAGGAATCGGCACCTCCAATATCTAGCGAACTTTATAAAAATCTTATCCAAATCTAATATGGTGGTTGAGTCATTGGTTTCATGTTCATAAATTTGACAATTTTGTTTTATATGAAACTTGTAGCTTGGATTAGGACACAACACGAAAAGTTGATTTACTGAAAGATTTTCCGTCAATATGTTCTCTGTTGAACTGCATAAACTTGAACTAGTATTATATATTTTCTAGCACTGAAATTATGGATTACAGGATAATTTGTTGCATGTATACTTGTAGGGAAATGGTTCGACCTCGTCAGTAGGAATTGCCCAACGAGCAAGGCATCCCGATGAATTAAAAGGAGGCAATGAGAGCTGGATAATTGACATTGACTATTACCTCGCCCAACAGGTATTGTTTCCTACCCTTATGTGTATATGCTGTTATTGCTCTTTTAATATTCTGCACATTAAGATATTCAGGAATTGCTCAAAATCTTCATCAATGATGTGCAGATTCACCCCGTGATATCTCGTCTATGCGCATCCATTCAAGGTACAAGTCCATCACGTTTGGCTGATTGTTTGGGGCTTGACCCATCAAAGGTAAATGGTCCCTGTTTGAGTGTCTAAAGCATTCGAGTGATTGCAATTTGGTTGTGACGTGCTTAATGAGATAATCTAATTTTACAGTTCCAGATTAAATCAAGTGAGTCTGTCAGCAATGAGCCATCCTACTTTGCATCACATGATGAAATGAAAGTAGCTCTGTCTATGTACATATGTTTCTTGACTGAGAAAACATCAAATACACATTGATGTAAAGATCCAATTGTGTGCAGTATGATATGTCCATTGTCTTCCAGTTTGTTTTCTGTGGTTTTGTGGCTATTGAAATGAAAACCATTTTCACAAGTTTTGTAACTGACAACATTGCAAAAGATAGAAAGTGTTGTTGTTTCCTACTATATATGATTTTCCTCCGGATTCTAGTTTTGTTTCTAATGTAATCATCTTTTCCTCGGTGCTTTCTCTTTCTTTGGCATACAGTTCTCCTTGCTTGCTTTCATATTCTTTTTGTATGTAAGCATATGTTTGAATCTTTCTAATTTAGGGTGATACAACTAGTATCTTTATGTGGGTTGTATCTCTTTTGCTTTTTTTGTAAAAACTGAGCAAAACTAGAATTTACTCGAATTATGCTATTCTAATATTGCAGATACCGGGGTGTGAACCTTTGATTTTGTCATGCCCGTGCTGCTCGAGCACCTTCGAATGCTCACCTATATTACACTCGGTATGTACATTAATCAATACAAATTAAAACAACAAGACATTCAAGCTGGATCTACTAATGATTTCTGGCTCAAATTGCGATGTCCATAGTGCCCAGATGAAGGTGATAAAGGGGTAATATCTCCAGCAATAATCGCAAACCAGCTACTTTTTTGTTTTGCTGCTTGTGGACGACTCAAAACGTGCAAAATAGAAACCATCTAGCTCACATTACTATTTCCGTTGTTAGTCTGAGAGGGAAGTGTGTTAACCTTTGATTCATCGTTGTTTTCAACAAAAAATGAAGTTCCATTTATTTGGTTAACATTTCATTTTAGACAAATTAACAAATGTTTCATCACCACCTATGTATGCTCTTTGCTGCTACGACCACGATACATGCCATGTGCTTCAATTATGCATGCTTCAAAGATTTTCCTTCCCACTAACTCTGCCAGTTCTTTTATCAAGGTAAAAAGACAAGCTGAAAGATTTATGTCAACGTATTACAAATAATTTGACTTAACTAATCTCATTCTTTCTTGCAACTAGGTTCCAAGCATAATGTTTATTGTTCTTACTGTGTGACGATGAAACTTGCAATTACTCTACACGGGCTGTGAATCTTGGAGCACTCGGAGATTCCGAGAGAGGAACTACCTGTCCCAACTATCCCTGCTGTAATGGACATTTAATACGCAAAGTTTGTGCCTCTCAGCTTCAACTGTCGTTTACACCTTCAATTAGTTGATGAAATAATTAAAATTGCCATTTGTTTCATTAGTACACGGAAGGTCATCTGTAACAGGCAGCTGTCATATTTCTGCTACACACTAGACAACGTGCGCTGCATTGAAAAGGTAAAAAATCAGATATGTGCAACAACTATTTTTGAAGATTGTATTTATTTTGTAAATGGTGCAGTTTTGGTAAATACTTGTACATGCTAGTTGCACTGTGCATCTTTAAATTGCATCAGTTCTACTAAAAAAGTATTCAGTGGGTAATTATTGCTTGTTGAAGTAGACGCAAATATTACTCTGTAATATGTTATTTGCTTTGAGCTCTCTTCCAATGCAATAGATAATGAACAGATGCTTGAAATAATGTTGTAAATATATGAGGATAGATTCTGACTTGGAAATATGTTGAGTTTTCAGATTGAGGGTGACAAAAAAGTGACGGTGGATAAAGAAGTTGCGAGATTCAGGCCTCTGGTTGAAACAGCAGCATCAACTGGGCTGAAAATATACATTTATGCAATAGAAAAGTTAACGGACGTTTTTCTTTTATTTTTCCTTTACAGCTATTTTCATTCATCATTTTGCTATCGTGTGGCTTGTGCTCTGCTTCTCTCTCACCTAAAATATATGCTTTGATGATGGTCTTTTGAGAGCGTGAGATAACTCATATAATATGGGTTTTTAATGTATTTTGGTTTAGATTAGAGCTCAATCAAATATAGAATTATAAAATTGATGTGGGGGGGTTTAGTGAACGTTTGTTTAGTTTTATTAACAGTTTGTTTAGTTTTATTAACAGATGACATATTTGTCCTATTTTTAGTGGATAAAGGATGTCTTTGCACTCAAATTTAGTTTAAGGGCATACTTGCTCCTCCCATCATAGTTGAACGGCTTGGTTGCACCTTTTCCCTTTATTTAATTGAGACAACACATTACACCTAATTTTTTTACTATCAAGTTAAAATGGAGTACAATATATTCAAACATTAAGAGCACAATTTTTTTTGATAACTCGGTATCCGGCCCGTGGACCGACTAATTCGGGGGACCAGAACACACCGTCCACTAGCGGGGGTCCCACTTCAAGCCAGAGTTAAGCTCTGTATGGACTGACCCATCTCAAGAGTTGATCGCGTATGGACTGGCCCATCTCAAGAGTTGATCGCACCTGAGAAGGTTCGAAACTGAGACCTAGAGTGGAGCACACTCCTAAGTCTAAATCCTACAACCACTAGGTCAACCCTTGGGAGTTATTAAGAACACAATTCAACTAAAATAATTGATGATTTAACTATTTTGAAACTATAAATAAACTCATTATATCATTTATTGTCAGATCGAACTCAAATATGTTCCACTAAATCGGCATGAAGTTGGTGATGAACTTAATTGTTACGTAGCACGATGATCCTCGGAAGATAATCCCTAAATTCGGGGGCTAGCATCTTGAATTGGTTGTGTGGGCTCATCATTTTCACCACAGTTCCAATTTGTAACCATGTCTTCCTCACCTTTGACGATCATATTATGCAAAATAGCACATGTTAACATTATGAGCTTCAAGTTTTTCCTATACAAATAATGAGTGATCCTCTAAAAAGTGTCCAACTTGCTTAGAGCATACAAAATGTTCGAGAAAAAAAGTTTTTGATCCCATAACTTTCTTGTAATCCGTTTTTTGTCCCAAAAAATTTAACTTTTCAATTTTGGTCCCATAACTATCCCGATTGTCCAATTTTGGTCCCATTTTTGCCGAAAAACATAAAATTTTGTCTTTTTTTTTTATCACACACAAGTCACATGCCAGTTAAAATTGGGGTTTCCCGAGCTCGTAGTTGACTTGGACGTTAAATATTCATTTTTTCCGCACTTGGGAGAAATTTTCTTGTTCTTTCTATTTTTTTAGAAAAATGAACTTTTCTTTTAATAGTTAGTGTCCACATCAGATACGAGCTCAAAAACCCGCATTTTTAACCGATACATGACTTGCGCATGACTGAAAATGATAAAATTTTCTATTTTTCGATAAAAATTGGACCAAAATTGGACAATCGAGATAGTTAAGGGACCAAAATTGGATAGTTAAATTTTTTGGGACCAAAAACAGATTACAGGAAAGTTATAGGACCAAAAAACTTTTTTTCTCCTAAATGTTCGTTCGACATCCTTTCTCGCAAATTTTTGTCTTTCCTTAAATAATTTTCTCTTGGGATCCAGTGGCGTAGGAAAAAACCTTAACAAAAGTTGATCATTTCTGATAGACAAAATTTGTTAGATCAACTTACTTCATTCCATTATTTGTAATTCTGGTAACATTCTTAGTTGTATTTTCTCTGCAAATGACAAAACTGATAGCTGGGAGGTATGGAGCACCCCTGGACCCAGCGGCGGATGCACGGTCGGAAACTGCTACAGCTCCACCAGGATCCACCGCCGGAGGGCTAGATGATTCAAAAATCAATTCTTGCACGAAATCGGTGGTTATTATTTTGTGGTTGCTAGAAGTTAAACGTATAATTGTTTTTCCGGTGCATGCAGGGGGTGTCGTATAGTGCGTCAGTCTTTTTTCCACGAAGAAGTAGGGAATTTCGTGGATATAGGAGAAGGGATGGAAGTTTGGCGTGGTATCGTTCTAGTTTCAGTTCAACAAGTGGAAAACTTCTATTAAACATGGGTAACCTTCTTTGAAATGACAAAGAAATTATCTATTACATTCGACTAGTCTATGCTATATATTGTTTTCTATTACTTTAAAAAGCTCAGTGTGTATGTGGCGCAATGATTTGTAGATGTGTCAACCACCGTGATGGTGAAGCCAACACCCGTAATTGTTTTCTTCTTTTTAATCAAAAAGTTGATATTCCAGGCCGCATTGATTGGGATAAGGTAAAGAAATATTTCTCACATTTCATAGTTGCTCATGCAATTCATATCTTCACTTGTCTGAAAACTGCCTACTTATTGCAAACAGGCCAAAAGCACGCTGAAGAATCTGAGTATCAAGGAAACTACTTCAAGTATGGAATATAAGATCACTGGATTGAGTGAATCACGCTGCAAGGACCAAAAGTGAGTTTTCTTCATCTTTTCACATAATTACATGGATGTCCCAAAATTCTTTGATCATCTCTGTATTTTCTTGCTTTAGGTTCATATAGAAACAGAGAAATAAAGGATCCAGTGATGCAACAGAAGTGGAAACAACTGTGTATGATTATTATGCCAAAACATGTCCAATCAGGCTTGAGCTCTCGAGAGATTTTCCATGTATAAATGTTGGGAAACCGAACAAGGCTACTTACCTAACCTATAGAGGTTTGTTCTTCTTGTAGACTAAGTGTTGGGAAATAAGGGGTGTCCGGATCTATTTGAGATGAATTTAACTACATATTTAAATTAATCAATTAATTACTAACATGAATTAATTCTAAATCAATTCAACATAATAATTAAACAAGCAAATAAGCAACATGCGTACACGTAATCCACGTAAATCTAGGAGTTACGAGATTACATACCTCTTGTAGAGACAACCGTTAAGATGATGGATCAACCCAAAGAGCCTTCCCAAATATGTCCCACGTCCACGAACGTAATCCGGTGGGAGGATTCACATGAACAATTTTAATAAAGGAGAAAAATAAAAATATTTTGCCACCACCTTTGTGGATTTCTAATATTTCCAACACATGAAATTGCACTTAGGAATGAAAATTTCATCCCCTATTTATAGGACTAAGGGGGCCGATTTTTTCAATAGAAAAATAAGGAAGAAATTTTTTTTCTTGATCTCCAAGAAATCTTATATTATTTTCTCCATAATTAAATTTTTCCATAAAATCTCATTCCCCTTTATCCTATTTTTTTTCGAAAATTTACAAGGAAAAAGAAACAAGATTTTGGTTTTTTAATTTATGGGATAATTATGTATTACAAGAATACTTATCTCTTTCCATAAAAATCTCTTTAAGAAAATCAAGAAATTTTTTCTTCTTCTTTCCTACAATATTTTCGAAAATATTAGGAAATATTAGGCAAGAATATTTTCTTCTCCTTTTCATTAATTGGACTTTAATTTGGGCTATTTGAGGGGCCTTTAGGAGAATTAAGATTGGACCTCCAATAGGCTATGAAACTTTAATATTTAGCCAAAATATTATTCAAGCTCATTAATATTAATTTATTCCACTATAAAATTAATATTGAACCATCCATCTTAACCCATATTACGACTTCACAATAATATGGCTCCCGGTCATTATTTTCCGTGTTTAAGATTATCTTAGTCCACTAATTAATTAGGCCACTGAACAGGCTTTATATTAATTAATATCTTTGTCCTTGGAGTAAAGACAGCTCAACATTATTATCCATACCGGAAATAAATTTCCACTTGCAAGATTTGGCATGATAAAGATTCTGAGCCCACCAAGGGGACAAATCAAGCAAGCCATACTTGCACACGATTCTCCATATTAAATCTTAGCAATCGTCGTGTAACTAATAATATTGCCCAAGATATAAGGTATCGAATCACGTTGATTCTCTTCCCAGCATAAGTCAAAGAAATAGTTATTAATTTCACAAGATCCTATTTAAGGGACGGAGATTAAGAAATAACGAACCACTGAGGTCTAATTCTTCCATGTTCAGTGCTGAAGAATTTATCCTCATGTAGGTCCTATTCAGCGCATCATAATGCACCAGTGTAATCTCTTGGTCAAGACAGGCCAATATGAGCCTTACACTTCAACCTTTCACGATGGTTTGTTCATTTTCATCTAGGTTGTGAATTTGTACTTAGTTACGAGGAACTGTTAATCTGATCTTCCGTGATCTGGTATCACCAAATTAACTACAATGTAACACGTACTATTTATTGAACAGGTATGCAGTAAATATATATAACATTCATTCATATTTAGTGCAACAGTGATAAATAATTTATTTCAGTAAATAAATATGAAATTCAGTTTGGTTATACAAAGTAAAAAGCATACTTTTCAGTATAACCCCAACACTAAGACATTACATTATCACTTTTGGTGCACTAAAATGATCAGAGTAACTCTCTTTTCCGACAACTATGCTCGTTGGTACCCTTGCAACGTTATACCAAAGCTTTGACCAATCGACAAAGAGCTTCACTTGTAGAAAATTCTAGACAGAAACCACAAGAAATGATGAATGCCTTGCGACAAGTGAGGATTCAATAATCTTTTCCAAAGTGATGTGTATTTTCTGCATTTTATGTTAGCATTTAATTAAGTTTTGATCTAAGTTCAGGCAGTGGTTAGCAGCAACTATGCTGAAGATTCTCTCCTTCAGTATTGTGGGATTTTTGCCTTCACTTATTTCATTAGTATCGAGGGCCGTGTTTTGGCACCACCCAAGGTAATCAATGTCCACATTTAGATCACGATTATCAGTTTGTAGATGTGATGGAATTCTTTCACCTACGATAGTCTATTTTTTGTGTCACAGTTGAAAGTTGGGAAGGATGAGGATTTGTTCCGCGCTATGGAAGCTGGAACTTCAATGATAAGGCATGGTTCATTTATGTATGAATAATATTGGTAGTAACTAATCTCTCATGCATGTATTCCTCCTGTTGGCAGCATGTGACTAAGCCTACTACAAGTTTTAAACAATGGGCAGCTATGAACTTCTCCAATTACGACATTAAGATGTGGAGGTTGTGTGAACAATTGGCTAGTTGTGTCAAGCGGAAAGGAATAGTGAGTAAATGTATTGCAATGAAATGGTGGAAGAATTTTAGTATTCAATAATTATTATATATTAAATGTGATTGTTCGTCTGATGCAGCATAACGAACAATTCAAAGGTGTTTTTCATGAGTATGAACACTATAAAACCAGCCTGCTTCTGACAGGGTGGATAAGATGTTAGAACAGCTGAATGAAGGACTTGATGAACTACCAAAGTTTTATCCTCTGCGTTCTGCCGGAGAGGAAAACCTGTGATCTCTATGGTAGTTATTTGATAAACTATCATTCCATCGAGCACACATGTTTCATTTTATTGTCTAAAGTCCTTTTGTTTTCATTCTTATTTATGGCCCATGGAAGAGGAAGGTTCTTTTTTAGTTTGGTATAGTTACTCAATGCATTGCACCTATTAGTACACACTATTCTAATGATCAGTAGCTCATCAATGTGCTGATCAAGATAAATGCCAAGGAAAGTAGTAGTTATGTTACTTTACAAATTATTTTTGAAAAACATTCTTGAAATCAGTATTTAATTTATTGTTTATGCTCACTACTACTGTCTATTTTATAGCAGCTTGGTGGAATGAACTAGTTGTTATAGACTGAGAGTTACCCAACACCGTCTCTTGTTCATGGAGTCCCCACCCGGATTGTTGGGATGTATGTCTCACATGGTCGAGATGTCCCTTCTATTGTTGTTGTAAGTCTAGTTAATTTTAGATCATCATTTCTGATGAGAATAATTAATACTTTTATGCATGCTTATAACATGTGGTTTGTCTACTGGAAAAACTAGGTGGTAAATTCAAGAGAGTGACCTTTTATTTAGAAATACAAGGCAACTTTGTGTTCTCAGTCACCAAGATCGGAGATGATAGATACTTTGTTTAAGCCTACTTCCCCCACTGTAGATCAAGGAAGCTTCAGGTATCAATTCCAGCAGCAGATTTTCATGCTAACATGTGTGTACGACAGATATTGTTGTTGATCACCTTTTCACCATTGATAATGTAGGGAGCTATTGGACGACTTCTACAGTAGTTCTGGTGGTAAGAAACCTCAGCAAATAATTATATTTAGGTATGCGTTTTATGTACTTTGTTTCTGTATACAATCTACTTGTCAAATTTTAGTTAATCTTGTCCTTATATATTGTGCTGGTATAACTTTTTAGGAATGGCGTGAGCGAGTCCAAATTCAATAAAGTGTACATCAAGTTGAAACAAATTATACAGGTCCGTCTTTTTTCACCTATGAAACATTTTGAGAGCCGTCTAAGTTTAAGGATAAAGAGTGTAATCCAAAGTTTACGTTAGTGGTGGCGCAGAAAAGTCACCACTAAGTTTTTCATGAAATCAAACTCCTCAGATAATGTCCCAAGTTTAAGGATAAAGAGTGTAATCCAAAGTTTACGTTAGTGGTGGCGCAGAAAAGTCACCACCAAGTTTTTCATGAAATCAAACTCCTCAGATAATGTCCCACCAGGTATGATGCTCTCCCTCTACCCTACCATTTATTGATTCGCTATCTTTCTCTCTTTTGAAACAACATTTTGTGCATAATATTCATCAGGCACTGTGATTGACACAAAAGTTTGCGAAAACAACAGAAACAACTACTTCTACATGTGTGCTCATGCGAGCAAGACTGTGAGTTTCTTTTGTTAACTAGAAGATCAAGTACCTGATATTTCCAGTGAATCTGTTAACTAATCTTTCGGGAAGCTCTAGCAACACTTGAATCTCTCACGAAGCACACCCAAATATTTATTGTCTAACAAAATATCAGATATTTTTATATTTTTAAAACGTCGATAATTTGTGATTTTCGAAAATTTCAAGGAATTATAAGATCTAAAAGAACAATTACAAGAATTGTTAGACAAAAAGTACATCCGACCAAGTGTTTCACCTCGGGGAGCGCCTGTTCTATTTGTGAAAAAGAAGGATGGATCTCTTAGAATGTGTATTGATTATCGAGGGTTGAATCAATTAACCAGCATGGTTCTGCAGGGGACTACTCGTCCAACACGATTATACTATTATAAGAAGAATATCTAATAATTTATTTAATAATTTTAATATTATATTTTATGTCGCCTCTTTTTTTTTTTTTAAAGAAGTATTTATGTCCACTCTTATATATACACTCTTATGATTTTAATCTCCACGTTCACTTTATCTTTTAACTCCATCTAAATAATATAATATATTTTACAATAATCTCCTAAAATTGATAATGTATAATATATTTTAAAATACATATGTAATATATTTTACAATGTTCTACAATATTTTACAATATATTTAGAACATTAATACTTTACAATATTATAATATGTAATATGATTTTATTCTTTATGTTCAAGGGTTTAGGGTTAGGATTTAGGGTTCATAATATACGTTTAGGCCTAGTTTCATGAGAAGGTCTTGTGTGAAATATTGCACACTAGTGTTATGTACAATACAACATAAATAAGGTAAAAATAGTCTCAAATTAAATGGATGCAGGCGGGCGGGTCGGGCTCGGGCACCCGGCGTGTATGGGCGGGCGGAGTAAGGGTTGTGAAATTTGGTGTGGTAGCCAGGCGGATATATATTTATAGAAGGATATATTTATCAAATATATGTTGTGACCTAGTGGTTCAGGTCTATTGTTAATGTATGTGGTGGTAGGTTCAATTCCTACTGAGCACATAATTTTATTTTATTTTTGTCAAATTTTTGTGTATTACTACATCTATGTACAAGTGTTACTACATTGTTATATTGAAAAAACTTCATATCTTACGTAACATGTAATAAAACATATCATAACACATAAATATTCATAAGGTAACATGGGTCACAAGGTAACACATTATTGTTCATAAGGTAACACATGAGTATTCACATAGTACTACGACGATATACGAACAGTGTTACATATTACTAAAAAAACATGTGTACTACATGAACAAAACGTGTTACCATATGAAGAAAAACGTGTTACCACATAAATAAAACCAGTACAAGCGCGAAAAGAAATTCACAGTCCAAAATTACAGATTTAAAGAGCAACTTGATGTGTTACTACATGAACAAAAAGAGTGTTACCATATGAGCAAAATAATGTTACTACATGAACAAAAACCAGTACAAACGCGAAAAAAATCTTCAGTTCAAAATTACAGATTTACAGAACTGCGTGAAAAGAGTGCAGAAGGATCTGGATTTCATCACACACTTTGTGTTGAGGGATAATCCAAATACCACACACATATTCTCTCTTCTTCTCGCATAATTCATACCAAAATTCAAATTGAAAAATCTTATTTCATCCAATAATCAAAAAAGAAAATTATGGCACGAACGAGGAAGAAGAAAGCCCATGCGATTCGCCAGAAGAGAAGAGGAAGAAGAGGAAAACTGACCGCGTCTGGCTGCGCGCGCAAGGAAGAAGATGAAGAAGCCAATTGACCCACCAACAATCTGCCCTAAAACCTGGTTCCCTGACCGTGAGAAAAAAAAAGACCCAATTGCATATATCACTTGTATGCAATATTGTATACAAGTTTTTGTCTAGTTTCATATAGATATGAACGTGATTGGTATAACCTAGCTAGAAGACGAGACATTTTTCATTTGATTAGTAGTCAGTAAACTAAGATCGAACTTAGTTATTTCTCATAGAATATAAACATATCAATGTAGGATCTAGTTTCATATAGTTTCATGTCAATTCGATTTGAGTTCCAACTTTATAATATAAGAAAAAAATCATTTCATCGTCGATCATAACAATCCAGATATCAATTTAATGACCTAACAACGAACACATACACATATAAATAAAATAAAGTCTAATAAAAAAAAACTACAAACATAAAAAACAATAAATATTAAATTAAGCTTAGAAATATTAAACTAAACTTAAAAATTCTGATAAAAAGAAGTACCATCGCTTTTGGCTTGTATGGTTTTTAGCATGATGAAAGTAGGATGCTTGATATGTCTGTATATATAGATACTGGGATGGTGGAAAAAATTTAGAAAGATTTTCACATATGGATATACGTAATATTCAAGATATATCCAAATCATAAATTGAGTTGTTCCTGATTGTGTATATCAATTAGATTGTTTATTTTCTTGTATATAGATAGACAAGGTCATGCATGCAAAAGTAGGCACAGACGTAGAAACTCGATCTATTCCAACAAGATGTAAATAAAATAAAAAGTTAACTTATAAATAATTAAAATTTTAAATTATGATTTTTCATACTTTAAAGTCTACTAATAATAGTTTTATTGCATAGACAATTGAATATTTTATTTCAATATATACTTTAATCATATGAGCTATTTCACTTTTTCAAATTATACATACAATTAACTTTTTCTTTTACAAATTTAATTTATTGAGACAAATACAACATTAAAAAGAAAAAAATTGTCGTCTCGACAACAAATAGAGGATAAGTCTAAACATTATCCAACCAATTTTCGTACCGTTTTCGTGTTATTTAGGTTGAATATGAAAGAGTTACTCTCCTGTTTACCAATTGCACAAAGTGCAATTGGATTCAATTTTAATTTGGATGAACTATGCACTCTAATTAATCAATATTCGATTGATTGGTCTGAGGTTATCGAAGTTACATATTTTTCTATAAACAGATTGCGTATTTTAGTGTAATAAGTTATACCCTAATCCCTAAACAATGAACCCTAAATCATATATGAACCATTCGGACCGGGTGAACCATGAACCGCTTGGGCCGAGTGAACCATGAACCACTTGGGCTGGATTTGGGTCCGAGTCGAGAAAAAAAAAACCTAAAACTGAAATTAAAGTTAAAAGAAAACTGAAATTGAAAAAAAAAAAAAACTAAAACTGAAAAAAATTAGAAAAACAACTTCTAAAATTAAATTGCACCAATTTTATTGGTGCATGTGGTCGCACAAGAGAATTTGTCTTTTACCCTCATATGACCGAGATAAGATTTGTATGTTAAGATCTTTTGAAACCTATAATGTGGTGGTTATCGACGACATGATAGATCTTGGATAAGCTGATAGTATGAGGGAAGATCATATAATTTGAAGAACTAATTTCCGTTTATACGATCCTGCAAATAGCAGGAATGGACTTGTTGATGGTGATGATAATACTTACTTTTTTTTGTAGAAAAGTTATTTAATTATTTTCCGTTGTGAATTGTTGCTTAAGAATCTTCATTTTAATGTGTTTTACGTTCTGCGCCTTTTGATACACACAAAATTTTAATTTACAAATGAGTAAGTGTTGGAACCTTGATAGCAATAGTCTAGAGCACTTAGTAAACCTTTTGTAAAATTCAAGTTTTGGAAATTAAAGAAAAAACACAAATAAATTTGGATTTAAATTCTGGACGAGGCAGTGGCAAACCACTTGCCCTTAAGCTCAATTTGCTCTCCTATTAAGCTTCAGGCCTTCAAGAGCAATGAACTCCCAAGGTACAACGTCCAATCACACTGCTTTCGGAAGCAACGAGAAGCAGCTCCATCGAACTTTTCATAGCTAGAACCTTTCACACTGCTATGAAGCTACTCAGTTTTTTCTGTAGTCAAATTCATAGCAATGAACTCTAGTTGCATTGTTGATCAGACAATACAAGTTTATTTGCAAGATTCTCAAGAGATCTCTGCTCCTCCCATCACAAAGATGTAACCACTAGAGGACTTTATGTTCTTGGACTTTGAAATTCAATTCGCATTAGTGTACCCTTCACGTACAACTGGAAATCGTGAATAGAGTAATTAGAATAGCCATCATCCGAATCAAGTAGCTCGAGAGCTCGACTGGACTTGTGAAATCTCGAATAACAACGATAGTTTGTAAACTAACTCAAAACTTGTGCACCTTAACCATAGTTTCCAATGCTCGTATGGGGACTTCATCCCTCATACTCGAGTTGCTAGCCCTTTTAACCGAGAATAATTAAAATTCACCAAATATTTTGAATTCACACATTAAGAATTCAACTTCTATTATTGGACCTCAAATTAGAAATTTTATTAGTCCAATTACTTCCAAATTCGAGTCCTCTAGCCACAATTTGCTCGAGTCAAACTACAATATGCTCTCTCAAGCATTAGTAATCAAATCTCTAATTTGATACCATCGATCAAAGGCAATGATCCAAAAAACTCATATATAATTAAAATATACAGCTCATCCCGAAATTAATGTCAATCATTTCGATTCTTGAATAATTTCTCAACAAATTACACCGAGTCAAAAAAAAAATTGGATTAAACACAATTTGCACCCTCAAGAAGAAAAACAAGACGATTTGGTCCCAAATCAAAATTTCAATATCAACAAACAAGGGATCTATCATTATAAGAATAATTTTCACAATACCTCAAGTATTATAAATAAATCCACAAAAATACTCTGCTTATGACACATCTGGGGCACAAAATTAATCAAAAAAAAAATAAATATATATATATATTTACGACTCAAGAATTCAACCAATTTACTCAACATTGGATTAGGACCGTAGCCAAAAAGATTGGCACCCATGAATTCCATCAAGTTCTTGACCTGGGCTCAAGTTATTTCGGCTCATTTGGTTATAATTTACGCAAATGTTAATCTCAGTTCAACAGACTACCTAAAAAGGATAGAACGTAATAATATGAATTTTATTAAAATAAGGTTCATAAATTTGGACGAAACCAAACGACAGGCGTTTCGAGTGTCGCCATTTTCACCATTCCTTTCTCTGAAGTCTGAACCGTCATATTCATTACAGAGTAAATTAAAAACATTACTCTCTGAGCCGCTGCGTCCATTGGAGGACGGTCCAGCTTCAAAGGCCTCTCCACCTCGGCGGCGCGTCTCAATGTCGATGCCAAAACCAGCGAAAACATTCTCCTAATTCGGCCGTCGACCGCCTTAGACCAGAAAAAAAAAACCGCAGCCGCGCAACTGTATGGCTTATGCTGCCGCACGCATTTGTTCGATGAAAGCCTCATCATATTCTTCCTCAGTTTCATAAATTGAAATTCTGAATAGCAAATCATGGCCTCAGCGCCATTTGGGCCAAAATGTAGGCATCTATTCATCTCATCTTTATTACTTTGTATTGGGAACGTATCTCTGGCAAAACATGGAATCTTTCTTATGGCCAAAGATGATGATCAAATTCCAAAAATTAAGTTTGCCTTTTCACACGCACACCAGATGTTTGTATAATTTTCATGACTAGTTAGGCATGGTTAGATAGGCTTGAAAGTGCCACTCCGTTTATCCAACCTCACAGAACAAAAAAAATAAAAAATTCATGAGAAAAACAATCAAATTGAGCTTAAGATTGTTGGAACCTTGATAGCAATAGTCTAGAGCACTTAGTAAACCTTTTGTAAAATTCAAGTTTTAGAAATAAAAGAAAAAACACAAATAAATTCGGATTTAAATCCTGGATGAGGCAGTGGCAAACCACTTGCCCTTAAGCTCAATTTGCTCGCCTATTAAGCTTCAGGCCTTCAAGAACAATGAACTCCCAAGGTACAACGTCCAATCACACTGCTTTCGGAAGCAACGAGAAGCAGCTCCATCGAACTTTTCATAGCTAGAACCCCTTTGCAAGACTCAAAAAATACGAGAAATATGAGAAGTGGGATAAGAATTTAATATTTTATGCAATGTGAGGGAATCCAATTTATATAGATGATGACAGACGTATCCAAAGAATCTCACCATTAACGCTCATAAAGTTTGAAATTAAAACATGCATTGAATTCGGAAGAGAAATCCAAAAGACTTTTTCCAGAAACTTCCAGCCTCAAATGCACTATTTTGAGCCAATTTATCATTCACACTGAGAATTGGTTTACTCACGTGTTATACACCATCGCGAAGCTTGCCCAACCCACTACTCGATGAACTCAAAAACACAAAAAAAACAAGCTGTGGAGTCCACACACAATTTAGCTCAAAGATGTCCACTTAACATTTTAATTTCGTCAAACATATGAAATGGATCAAACCATTTTTCACTTGGGTTAAACCCAATTCTCCAACAGTAAGAAAATAAACATGTATGTTGAATTGTATAGTGTTAATGGTGAATAATAAGTTGGCCTAGTTTCGTTAATGAATTTTTGCAAAAACCGTTGCCTGTGATGGTAGCTGTTGTGGATCAGCTGGGTATTGCCTTAGGTGAACCTGGTTTACTGCTTCTTCCATGTGTTGCGGCTCATCTATCTAAACCCGGTAATTAATGCCAAAGGAGGGTGAATTTGAAAATGCTAAGATTGCATAGACTTGCTATATAACCACATACCGTGATGAGCGTTTGATGCAAATGGTACTTATACTAAATCTGAAAAGAAAGATGATAATTGACCGCACTGTCGAGGTGCGACAAATAAAAATTACACTTGTAGTAGTAACAAGCAAGGGATCGATCCACAGGGAACGCGAAATTATAATTGTGCTAGTTAGTACGAATTTATGAGGACAAACACAAAGAGGGGGGGGTTTGAAAAGGATTTTCTAACAACTAAATTGCAAATGATAAAAGAAGCAACGATAACTTTCCAAGGAAAAGATTCAATAATAGGTAAGTATCCCAACTCACAGTTCATTCATCCCCCGGCTTAACACGATAAATCAACCTCAACGTTTATTCTAATTGTTTTTAGGATTAATGCCCCTCGGGGATCAAAACGCTTCGATTTCCCGGTAATATCGATCCATTAATTATATTCAATTGAAAAGACGCCTCTTCAGGAGAACCTTTCTAACTAAGCAGTCTAGGTACGCTCATAGATTTAACCTAGTAGAAGCATTACGAATTAGGATAGAGAGCAAACAAATTCCCAGGTATGCTAGCTCGACCCGAAAGAACTTGGTTTAATTTACCCTAGTGAACCACTAGTTGTTACCAATTGTCACCACACATAACAATTACGGATTACGTGCTTAGACCTAACTGGCATATTAAAACAATTAACCAAGGTGATCAATCTAAATTAATTAATTCCAATACGCAAGAATTTAAATCAGATAAATTAAACAATCCGAAAAATAAATATCATAAACATCTTGAATCAAAACATCGACATTAAACACGGGTTCAAAAATTTCCGGAGTTGGGATAAAATAACTAACTAAATACGACTCTCAAAACTGCGAGACGAATTGAAAATTGTCGTGAGCCTCCTAGCAAGCTGCCTCCAGCCGTGTCCTTCTCTCCAAAAATTGGCGTCCAACTCTCCTTCCTAATCTCCTCGTATTCACGTCTGCCTCTCTCTATATATACATGCATGTGTGGCTTACTCTCCAAGTCAAAAACCACCGCCCACCACTAATTAAACAAGATATATATCATATATATATGATACATGCATATCTTCCCCAAGAAAGGTTCACCCTATTTCCAAGATACACCCCAATCTTTAGTTTCCTTCTGCACGCGTAAGACCTTTTTTCTTTCCTAACTTCCAGAACTTGGCCTGCACTGGGTCACTCAGTGTGGGCTTTTGCAATACAAATCCGACTCAACAATATTCCACCAATCACCTAAATACACTAAAAAACACAAGAATAAATCAAGTGAGGAATAATATCATCAAAACACACATAAGTAATTAATCGTGCCATCTTAATACAAACGAGTCCAATAAATTGCATTCTAATATATTAAAAACATGCATAATTTATACTTACCAAATACCCCCACACTTAAATCTTTACTTGTCCTCAAGTAAAACAACACAAAGAGACTAAGCAATGGAGAAGCTAAGAGATTCGTTCAGGTCCTCTCTACACACCGAATATGACACTATCGCAAAGTAGCAACTCACAAAGTCCTGGACTAAGATCAATGCAATTAGAAATTGTGAACTTTTGAAAGATTTCACTGAAGTTCCCAAAATCATTTACGATAGATCCTTAATTCCTTGACTCGTTGAGCCCCTTACCTGTTAGTGTTAGTGTCCTAAAGACAATCCATTGCAAGGACATAATGCTCAGATAATATTCAGTATTGATATAATATTATTGTTTATTTAATATTGAATATATGGCGTTGCACTTATTAGAATATTATGTTTGATTGTTTGCATTTGTTCTTATCTTTGTTCCCTTGAGTCACTGCTATCATTGAGTGTGTGAGAACTCAGATGACCTAAGCATGATTCTCAAATGGCCCCAATCGAGGATCATAAAAAATGGGATATTGATGATACAATGGAGATTGGTGTGCGATCTGCATCATACTCTTTGAGAGTGTAGTAAGATCTCACTTACTACGAGATACTAGGTATCTCATGATGGATGCACAAATACCTTAGAGGGTATTGGTATTCCCATTCGAGAAACCGTTTGATGTTGTTCCACTATATGTGTCTACGGGTGTCTCGGTTCGTGGGAGCGATGCGAGACTCCTTTGACTTGAGGTCAATACGCACGACATCTTGCACCCTTCCATGGGTAGATATGGCTTGAATTGAGTTCATCACGAAGTGCATGTGCGTGGTAGTTGAGCCAAGAAAAGGATTCATTCCTCAAAGTGGATTTAGAGAGAATACTCATCTTCTCATCATAATTGGATCAAAGTCATTGGCCAATGCACGTCAACTTGGACTTTGTGGCCAAGTGTGACATAAGTGATCAATTAGTGATTAGAGATAAATTGATTAATTTATTTGAATAGACACTTCATCATGTTCAAGACTTAATCGAGCATTCGCAAATGAAAGGAGGAGATCGTAATAGCCCATGTTTCAGTTACAGATAGTTGCACATTTCCTCGCAACTTACCTCATATATTGAGAATGTCTGATTTATTGTCTAGGGTTCAATTAAGACCGTTAGTTTGACTAATCGCTCGATATATGAGGGCCTATGGGTCACACAACAAGTAATGGTTGTTTATTAATTAGAGTTGATTGATTAAATATTAAATTAGATTTAATATTTAATTTATGGAGCAGTAATTAATAATAGATTAATTTAGAATTAATTATTATTAATATTTAATTAAATTGGATTTAATTAAATAAGAATTCCCAATAATAATATTTGGAATATTATTGTAGGATTTAATATATATGGAAATAAATCGTAGAGATTTTTCATATATGACATTTAAATTCGTAGAGATTTATTTTATTAGGGATTTTTCCTAATAAAGGTTATCTTAAGATTTAAGCTGGGTCTCTCCTATATATATGAGCTCTTGGGAATTCATATTACGTGAGTTCATATTTTCTCCATAAAATCTCTAAGTTAGAATTTTCCTAGCAAATTCATCTCGGGGATTCAACGCTGGCAGATCTGTGCAGATTAGTAAACGACTGTTACGTGGATACCATAGTGGAGGAATCCGTGTACGAATTGCTGTAAGAATTCTGTTTACGTTTACTTGTATTTAATTATGCAATTAACTGTTCGTTATTGGTGAACTTTAATTTTCGTTGCGCATGTATTACATGTTTACGTGCCTCTAAATTTCAACAGTGGTATCAGAGCTTCAGGATCTTGATTTAATTGCTAATTGATTTATATTAAAAGTTTTTTTTAATATAAATACGTGATGGTGCGGTCGAGTTTGACGTCAACCGCACCACAAAATTGTGTTGTTTATGTGAGGGATACACGAATCGGTATCAGGTTATTAGTGAATGGTTTTATTAGATAAAACCACTCACTTATTTACGCTGCCCCTTCGTCTTCCTCACTGGTCCTTCAATATAGGGTTTTCTGAAAACCCCAATGATGGCCTCCGCCGTGCGCCGCTCGGCTAGCAACGGAGACCCGCGACGCATCGCTAGGCGACGACCGCGTGGACCCGATCGCGCAGCGCGATGGCAACATACCCCTGGTTCGCTCGTTCTTCCTGATTCGTTCGCTCTCGCCTAGAAATCCGCGATGTGGTTTTGGCTCGCGAGCGGTGATGGTTCGCCGTCGTCGTCTACGGCAAAGTCACTCCACCTCCAGGGTTTGCAACGGCAGCGTTCGATGGCTTCGATCTATCGCTTGGAGCAATTAATCGACCGTTTGCACCGAACTACGGAGGTGACTCACCTACACGCGCGAAGTGGTGCGGTGATGTCGCCCGCGTTCGAGAACGGCGGCGGCGATACTCTGCGAATGATCGTCGGAACCGCTCCTAAAGGAGTCGCGTGGACCTGCTTAATTCGCGTTGTTTCACATCCACATTTGTCCCTGTTTCTCGTCACTGTTCTTGACCCTATTATGGACTGTTTCTTGCTTTGTTGTTCTTCGATTGATTGATGAATAAGATTGATGAGACTGAAATCTGGAGTTTGGGGTTTGGAAATTGGGTGTTCGATTTTTTGGATTGGGTCTGATTGAGATGGGCGATGATGTGGGGATCTGTTTTGCAAATTCGATTTGAGACAGGCCCTCCCGTGCAATTTTGGAAATTACACTTGAACCCCCGATAATTAAACAAATTCAAGTTGATGAGTTTTAGTTTTTGAAATTAAAATTTAAAAGGTTGGACCAAAAATTGAATTAAAATTAGATTTTATTTAACAATTAATTGGATTAATTTGAAATAAGTTTTAATAATTGGTTAATAATTGTTAAATTTTAAAATTGGATTTTGAAATTTAATTCGATAAATTATTAATGATTATTAATTCCCACTTGGTTAACAATTTAATTTAAATTCTGTTAACGCATTTTACGTCCGCATTATAATTGTTTGGGTAGGCGGCGCCCAATAATTGTCGGACCATATTAATTTGGGTAGACGGCGCCCATATAAGTGTTAGTCCGTATGAAATCATGTTTGGGTAGGCGGCGCTCAATAATTGCTCAAATGTGATGTAGATTAACATGTTGGATCTCGATTAAACAATTAATACCCCGCCTTTAAAATGTTCCTCATTAAAATATGGTTTTTTATTAAATTGAAATGATGTCTTCCATCGAAATTAAAAGTAAACCGGGGATTTCGTTCCAATGGTTATTTAAGACCAAATTCTTTTGCTCGGATCTACATTCAACGGGATTTTTATAGGGACACGTGGTGTCGCCGCTTGATGGTTGTAAACCAACTTAACTTTGTTTCACCAGCCAAAGCAGGGAAACGAAAGTTAGGGGACATCCGATTGAACTAGGTTCAATCAACTAGGAGTTGCAGTTTTGCAATTGGTTTGGAGACCTACCAGTTATGCTATTGTGATATTCAGCCAAAGCAGGGATCATGATAGTAGGAATATGGATCCTAGTCCATTAAAATTTATATTTGATATAAATTCGTACTTTTCCGATGAGGTCGTTGAGTATGTGAAAATAATGGAGACAAAATAAACACTAAAGAAAGGCCACGTTTATTTCGATTGCTGAATATTGATTATAGGAATTATGTGTTTTAATTCCTGTTTTATTTTATTTCTCTAGGATTGTTGAAATGAATAACTTGTCATTGAAAAGCTTTTTGGAAACGAACAAATTGGCTAGGCCAAACTTTCTCGACTGGCACCAAAATGTTCGTTTGGTGCTCAGGCAAGAAAAGATTGAGTACGTGTTGGACACGCCAATCCCTGTTACCCCGGAGGCTGGTACTGAAGAGGCTGAGGCGTTTGACGCCGCAGCTCAGAAGAAGCATCAAGAAGATGCTTCCCAAGCTCAGTGTGTTATGTTACTCGGGATGACTTCCGAACTGCAAAGGCAGCATGAGAAGATGTTTCCCTTCGAGATTGTAAAACATCTGAAGGATCTCTTTGATTCTGAATCTCATTTCGAGATTTATGAAGTGATGACAGATCTATTTAGATACCGATTGTCTGAGGGAGGGAAGGTTTCTCCTCTGTGTTAAAGATGATTGGGCTAATCAAGAAAGTTGGTCGTTTGGGCATTGAGCTCAAGAACAATGTTGTTGTTTATGTCATTCTTCAGTCACTTCCCGATTCATATTCGAGTTTCATAGTAAATTATATATATGAATAAGATGGAATCGACTATGCTCGAGCTGCGTAACATGCTAAAGACCTTTGAGTCTTCCACTGCTAAGGAAAAACCCGTGCTCATGGTGAGTGCCTCTACTTCTTCTGCTCCGAAAGGAAAGAAGAATCGAAGGGACAAGGCAAAGAAAGGCTCCAAGCCAAGCTTCCTTAAGCCCAAAGGTGGAATTCAAAAGAAGGAGAGGGTGAACAAGGATGTATGCCTCCACTGCAAGCAGAAGGGGCATTGGAAGAAGGACTACAAGGTTCTAGCAGTTGAAAAGAAGACACAAGGTGTCTCAGCCACTGGAACAGGTATGTTTTTTATTGAGATAAACATGTCCACAAATGATACTAACTGCTGGGTATTAGATACCGATTGTGGTCACACATTTGTACAAATGTTCAGGGTCTCAAGGACAACAGGGCAGTTAGGCCGAGTGAAGTCGATCTACACGTTGGAAATGGAGCAAGAGTTGTTGCTGAACGTGTTGGCGTTTACGTTTTAGATTTACCCTCTGATTATAGACTTGAACTGAATAATTTTTATTTCGTTCTTTCTATTACTCGCAACATTATTTCTATTCCTATGTTAGACATTGAAGGGTTTTCCTTCCATTTTGCAAACAATAATTGTTATTTTTCGCTTAATGGTGATGTTTATGGAAATGCTCCTTTATTGAATGGTTTATACTTGTTGCACTGTGGACATAGTATTCGTAATATACAAAACAAACGACTCAAACTTAGTAATCATGAAAACCCAACTTACTTGTGGCATTGTAGGCTTGGTCATGCAAATGAGAATAGGATTGCAAGGTTATGAAAGTTAGACTACTTAACCCCATTCAACTTTGAGTCTTATGGAAATTGTGAATCCTGTCTCAAGGGCAAGATGACCAACAAACCCTTCTCTAGGAAAGGGGTACGTGCCAAAGAAGTTCTAGAATTGATCCACAGTGATGTCTGTGGACCATTGCCCACTCTAGCTAGGGGTCACTTCTCCTACTTCATCACTTTTACTGACGATATCTCAAGATATGGATATGTGTATCTTATGAAGCACAAATCCGAATCTGTTGAGAAATTTAAGGAGTTCAAAGCTGAAGTAGAAAAACAACTTGGTAAGAGTATCAAGACTCTTCGATCGGATCGAGGATTTGAATACCTTAGCCATGAGTTCATAGATTACTTTTAAGTTACATGGAATCTAATCACAATGGACTCCTCCCGGAACACCGCAAATGAACGGAGTGTCCGAGAGGAGAAACCGAACCTTGTTAGACATGGTAAGGTCCATGATGAGTTTTTCCTCTCTTCCGACATTCTTATGGGGATACGCGTTACAAACCTCAATATATATTCTGAATAGGATTCAATCCAAATCGGTTGAGCATACGCCATATGAATTATGGTGTGGCAAGAAGCCAACTTTTACACATATTAAAACATGGGGTTGCCCCGTGATTGTGAAAAAGATGCTTACCGACAAGTTGGAATCCAAAGGTGAAAAAAGTTATTTTGTGGGATATCCTAAGGAAACTGAAGGATATTACTTCTATCTACCTGAGAAACAATCAGTGATTGTTTCTAGGCAGGCCAAGTTCCTCGAGGAAGACTATGTCTTTAAGGAACAAGGCCGTAAGAAGATGGAACTTGAAGAAATTCAAGAACCACAAATTAACAAGGAGACTGATGTCTTGTCAAAGCAACATGACAAAGAATAAGTGGGAGCACTCAGCAGCTCACATGGTGGAAGTTTATCACTAAGTGATCCTCTTTCAGCCAGTGGGAGCGTAATTGGAATTGCATTACCCGAGCAACGAACTCCAAGTAGGCTGAATGAGATCAGCATAGTTCAAACTCCTGCTCAAGAGGCATCCGAAAGTGCTCAAGGAGCATCCGGAAGTGTCGCTCTTGAGGCCTCCCCGGTCGACGATGAAATCGTTGTACCACAAAATTTTCACGATCAGAATGTACAACCTGAACAACCACAACTCCGTAAGTCCACTAGAGTTCATAATTCGATCACCAGATATTATGGTTTCCTCATGGAGGAACATGATGACGTGGAGATCCCGGATAAAGACGAACCTAAAACTTACACGGAGACAACATTAGATGTTGACTCGAAGAAGTGGCATGTAGCCACGAAATTCAAGATGGAGTCGATGTACACCAATCAAGTATGGGACTTGGTTGAGTTGCCAAAATGGGTCAAACCCATAGGTTGCAAATGAGTCTACAAGTGTAAGACCGATGCAAATGGCATGGTACAAACCTACAAGGCTAGGTTGGTGGCGAAAGGTTATAGTCAGCGCGAAGGCATTGACTATGACGAGACCTTCTCACCAGTTGCTAAGATCAAGTCCATTCGAATTTTACCTTCGGTAACAGCACATCTCGATTATGAGATTTGGCAGATGGATGTCAAAACAACTTTCCTCAATGGCAACATTCACAAGGAAGTGTTTATGACTCAACCGGAAGGTTTTATATCGAAGTCAAAGTCTAATCTTGTTTGCAAGCTTAAACGATCCATTTATGGATTGAAGCAAGCTTCTAGGAGTTGGCATATCCGATTTGATGAGACTGTCAAATCATTTGACCTCGTCAGAAATTAGGAAGATCCGTGCGTCTATCGGAAATGCAATGGGAAGAATATTGTCTTCATAGTTGTGAATGTCGATGACATACTGATTATGGAAAATAATATCCCATTCATGCAGTCCGTGAAAGAATGGTTGTCAAAGACCTTCATGATGAAGGATCTTGGTGAGGCCTGCTACATCTTAGGGATCAAGATCCATAGGAATAGATCCAAGAAGATGTTGGGGCTGTCACAGTCCACCTATGTAGACAAGGTGTTGAAGCGATTCGCGATGGAGAACCCTAAGAGAGGTTTTCTGCCGGCATGTCATGGGATAAAGTTGTCTAAGAAGGATTGTCCTTCTACAGACGCTGACATCCAGCGCATGAAGTGTTGGGGTTATACTGGAAAGTATGCTTTTACTTTGTATAACCAGACTGAATTTCGGGCTTATTTGCTGAAATAAATTATTTATCACTATTGCTTTAAATATCATTGAATGTTACATATATTTACTACATAACTGTTCAATAATAAGTACATGTTACAATGTAGTTAATTTAGTGATACCAGATCAGAGATGATTAAATTAACAGTCCCTTGTAACTAAAAGTACGGAATTCACAACCTAGATGGAAATGAACAATCCATCGTGAAAGGTTGAAGTGTAAGGCTCAGATTGGCTTGTCTTGACCAAGAGATTGCACTAGTGCATTATGATGCACTGAAGAGGACCTACAGGAGGATAAATTCTTCAGAACTGAATACAGAAGAATTAGACCTCAGTGGTTAGTTATTTCTTAATCCCCGTCCCATAAATAGGATCGTGTGGAATTAATAACTATTGCTTTGACTTATGATGGGTAGAGAATCAATGTGATTCAATATCTTGTATCTTGGGCAATATTATTAGTTACATGACGATTGCTAAGATTTAATACGGAGAATCAGTGTGCAAGTGCGTCTTATTTGATTAGTCCCCTTGGGAGGCTCAGAAGTTTTATCATACCAAATCTTGCAAGTGGAATTAGTTTTCCGGTATGGATAATAATGTTGAGCCGTTCTTGAACCAAGGAAAAAGATATTAATTAATGTGAAGCTATTTCAGTGGCTTAAATTAATTAATGGACTGGATAATCTTAAACGCGGGAAATAATAACCGGGAGCCATATTAACTGTAATATGGGTTAAGATGGATAGTGCAATATTAATTATGTAGTGGGATTAATTAATATTTATGGGCTTGAATAATATCGTGGCTCAATATTGGAAATTCAAGGTCCATTAGAAGGTCCAATCTTAATTCTCCTAAAGGCCCCTCAAGTAGCCCAAATATAAAGTCCAATAACTGAAAAAGGTGTTTAAAATTAAGTAAAATATTATTGCCTATTTTTCCTAAATTTTTGAAGATAAATAAATAAAGAGGGAGAAATATTTTCTTTGAATTTTGTTATGGAATGAGGATAAGTATTCTTGGAATACAAGTTTATCTCATTAAATTCAAGAAATCTCTCACTTGGCTATTTATTGTATGTTTTTCGAAAATAATGAAGAAAATAAGGAAGGAAATATTTTCTTGATTTTCTTGGAAAGTTATTATGGAAGATATGTATTCTTGGAAGGATATCTCATAAATTCAAGAAGATCCCAATCTTTGAAATCTTGGCCTTATTTTTTCGAAAATTCCATAACAAGAGGAGTTGGGATTTTTGTGGAATATTTTAAATATGAAAAAAAGAATATATTGGATATATTCAAGATTTCTTGGAGATCAAGAAAAAGATTTTCCCATCTTATTCACACACAAAAAATCGGCCACCACCCTCTTTATAAATAGAGGATGAATTTTTCATCCCCAGACAATTCCATGTGTTGGAAAAATTAGAAATCCACAAAGGTGGTGCAACATAATTTTATTTTTCCTTTTGTTAATTGTTCGAGAGCATCCTTCCACCGGATTGTTGGACAAGGACGAGGGAATACTTGAGAAGGCGCTTTGGGTTTGTTCGTGTGAACGGAATATCCATCTTCTCAACGGTTGTCACTCCGAGAGGTTAGTTCACGTAAACTCCTAGTTATTCCGCATGCGTAGGATTTATGTGATAAATTTATATGCATGATTTGTTGTTGAATTATTATTTAATTAATGTAGGATTAATTCATTCTAGTAATAATTGTTAGAATTAAATTTGTATTTAAATATTCATCCCAAATAGATCCGGGCAATCCATTCCCCAACATGAAGGATATACCATATGCATCTGCAATTGGATCCATCATGTACGCCATGACCTGCACTAGGCTAGATGTGGTCTACGCTGTTAGCACCACTGGTAGATACCAACAGAATCTGGTGAACCTCACTGGATTGCTGTCAAAAACATTCTTAAGTACCTTAGACGTACCAAAGATTGCTTTCTGGTCTACAGAGGACAGTCAGAGTTGGTTGCCACTGGCTATGCTGACGCAAGTTTCCAATCTGACTGTGATGATTACAAATCTCAGTCAGGCTATGTGTTTACTCTCAATGGTGGGGCGTTAGTTGGAATAGTTCCAAACAAGATACTACCGCTGATTCAACAACCGAAGCTGAGTACATTGTTGCGGCAGAAGCTGCCAAGGAAGTTGTTTGGATAAAACAGTTCTTAAGTGAACTAGGGGTAGTTCCAAGTGTCAGCAGTCCAATAAAGTTATATTGTGACAAAACTGGTGCGGTTGCGCAAGCTAAGGAATTGAGATTCAATAACAGAAACAAGCATGTACCGAGGCGTTATCACTTGATAAGAGAGATAATCGCTAGAGGAGAGATAGCGTTAGAACGTGTCCCCATAGAGGATAACATGGCTGACCCTTTCACCAAGGCTTTGAGTGTTCATGTACACACTAGACATTTTGATGGTAGTTGCACATTTCCTCGCAACGTACCTCATATATTGAGAATGTCTGATTTATTGTCTAGGGTTCAATTAAGACTGTTAATTTGACTAATCGCTCGATATATGAGGGCCTATGCGTCACACAACAAGCAATGATTGTTTATTAATTATAGTTGATTGATTAAATGTTAAATTGGATTTAATATTTAATTTATGGAGAAGTAATTAATAATAGATTAATGTAGAATTAATTATTATTAATATTTAATTAAATTGGATTTAATTAAATAAAAACTCCCAATAATAATATTTGGAATATTATTGTAGGATTTAATATATATGGAAATAAATCGTAGAGATTTTTCATATATGGGATTTAAATCCGTAGAGATTTATATGTGGGAAAAAATCTAAGAGATTTATTTTATTAGGGATTTTTCCTAATAAAGGTTAGCTTAAGATTTAAGCTGGGCCTCTCCTATATTGTAGGTCCCGAATGGGTTTTGTGAGGGTAGAAGTCTAGAGGGGAGGGGTGAATAGACTTCTAAAACTTTTCGTGCGGATCAGGTGTGATTTGCAGATTGCCTGATCAGAGTGCTAGTGAGTCAGTAGGAACTGATGTTCAATCTTACTGAGTGCCTGAGGGCAGATCAGTTTGATATCTGTCAGTCTAACTGAGAGTGCGGAAGCTTGTTTTAACCCGTGTGAAAAACCAGTTTTATCAATTCAGATTCTTAAGTCAGTTTTCAACCAGCTGACTAAGGTGTCAACCTGATCAGATCAGATGCTTGGTGCAGACTGAGCTTAACTTAGAATATGTATGCAGTTTTAAACTCAGTTGTGTGAATAGTGTAAAGCAATAAGAAAGCAGGTAAATGCACACAAGACTTTTTATAGTGGTTCAGACGAAACCCGTCTTACGTCCACTCTTCCCTTAACACAGGGGAACCTTAACCGAACTTAATCGAACTTAACCGAACTTAACCTGCGGGACTTATATCCCTCACGGGATGGCCGATAAATGTTTATTGAGTTCACACTCTACAGATGTTTATCGAGTTCACACTCAACAGATGTTTATCGAGTTCACACTCAACCGAACTAGAAATCAAAAAACTAGAATCCCTAGTCTGAAATCTTCCGGGAACAAACTTAACCTAATTTGCGTTTGGGTAAAGAATGTTTGAGGGTTCCAACTGGAAATCTATCCTGGTGTTTTAGGTAGCCAAAATGCTAGTGGATAGGATTTCTTGCCAAGAATAGATGGGATGAACACTCTAAGAATAATCTTCAAATGTGGTGTTCTTTGAGCGGATATTTTGCTGTAGTTTTTGCTTCTTTTGCGGTGTCTCCGTGTTCGTTCTTTGCTAGTGTCACACTTCTTCAATTGACAAGCAATCCCATTTTATAGACCTCGAAATCAAAGAGCCGTTGGAGAGCGATTTGAATTTCGGGCTATATTAGGTAGGTTGTAGGATATGATTGTGACGTGCTCCGATTATCGGCGTGGCCGTAGGCATGATTAGTGCCGTTTTTGTCCGTAGCATCGTATCCCGCATTGTCAGCTCTTTTTGTGCACGTGTCACTTTCTCCTTGGCTTCGCGAGGCGGCACTTCAGTAATTTGTCCGTTAGACGATTGATATTCCTTTTGTAGAAGATTTTTTCTTGTCTGGTGTATAATTTTGATTGACACCAGGTGTGAGCTGACTTGATCAGGTAACTGATCAGTCTACCTTGTTTGAGTCTTCTGATGCATATTGTCTTAGCTCAATACGCAGACTCCGCTGATATAGGTCTTCAGGTCTTCTAGTAGTCTTCTGATCTTCAGGTGACTCTGAGCCTCAGTGTCTTCAGTCATACTGAATCTTCAGGTTTGTTACTGAGTCTTCAGGTTTATCTGAGTCTTCAGGTTCATCTGAGTCTTCAGTGTCTATCTGAGTCTTCAGTGTCTTCTGTCTTCACCTGATCTTCTGACTTCTTGTCTTCTGATTTGTTCTTAGTCTTCTGATCATCTGACCTTATCTGGGTCATCTGATACTTCGACCTGACCTATACATATTGAGTTCCCCCTCAATATGTGACCTATCTTTTACATCAGCTATCTATACATTTCAGCTGGTCATCTTAATTTGATTCTAAGTCATCAGTCAGCTAACAGGTCTGACTGGTCCTATTACAACCTGTTTTGGAACTTCCATCAAAACTAAAATACAGATTTCCCAACAATTTCCCCCTTTTTGATGGAACCAAAACACTTAGTCAGAAAAACAGATACCATGAATGGAAATGTAGATAATGTAAACAGTACATACCTCAGAAGACAATGAGATGTTGTCTTAGAATCAATGAGATGGAATATTTCATTGAGATCGGTGTGTGCATTAAAGAATACATGAAAAGCGTACCTATCATCTGATTCCAAGTTGTCTTCGTCAGGTGTACTTGAACATTTGCAGCTCTTTGGGGATGACAAACATCTTGTACATCTTTTGCATTAGCTTGTCCAGATCTTCTCTTCTATGGATCCCTCCTTTTTCAGCAAATCCATAGTAGGCATTCTTGAACTTTACAGCATCTAGCTTTTTGTCTGGACGCAAAGGTGGAAGGAGTACTTCAAAGGGTGGAGCTTCTGGTATCAGTGACATGATCTTGCCTTCTTTCATCACTGTCTGGTAGAAGTCTGGATACTTTGTTTCTAACCAGTTCCGGAATTCATCATCATTTTCAGTCTGATCTTGATGAATCGGAATCTTCTCTAGGATGTATACGTCACATAACCATTCTCTCCGATCCGATCCCATTAAGCAGGAAGCAGATCTAGCTGCTACGAGGATGTCTTTAACAGTGTCTTGGGAAGGGCATTCTTCTCCCAAGCAATCTCCTCTGCTGCGAACTTCGTTCTTCCTCTTTCCTTCCGATGTAGCGATGTTCGGTCCACTAAGCCTCTGCTAACCTCGCATCTTGATGGCGGCCTCTCTTATTCTCTGTCTTATGCGCTCTTGAACTTGTTCAGAGTCATCAACTTTTGATAGAGAGTGATTGGCCTTGTCTCTGATCTTCATGATAACTTTTGCCATCTTGCCTTTGCCTTTCTTCCTTCTCAGAATCTTCTCAGGTTCATCTTGTTTGTCTTCTTTAGCTAATTTCTTAGCGAGTTCAAGGCTCTTGGCACGATCATCGATTTCCATTCTTTTTCTCATGCGAATGAAGAAAAGTCTTCAATCTTAATCGACTCTGGCAAAGAACCTCTAAAAGAGCGGTTTTACCTTTCGATGATCTCTTTGCTATGTTTCTCCACGGTTTCACTTCAAAGAATGAGATCGAAGAGATGGAGTGGTAGGCAAGTCGACATCTGATGGTTTTTCGGTAGAGATGAAATTGTTACCAACTGTATGTTTTTCTTCCTCCTTCTTTTATTCTCTTTTCCTTCCCCCTTTTTGGTTTCATCAAAGAGGTTGGACATCTTACGGTTCAGAGCAGTTAATTGCCATGATATCTCCTCTCTGAGTTCCTCGACAACAAGAGGAGTAATCTGAATCATGGCGTAGGTGCGCAGGAGTGAAGAAGCGTCTGAGAGCAATTTCGATTTCCTCTCTTGCTCGTTCTGTAGAAGCTAAAAAATGTTTCCAACCCATGTCCATGTGGTTATTAGTTTTGTCCAAGGATTCCCAGACATTCTCCAAAAGTACCTGTGTCTGATTGAGCATCTCTGTTTGAACTGTGAGTTTGTCAGACTGGAGTTTGAGCTTCTCAGCAAGAGGATTTACTAGTTGCATTACTTCAGCAAGGATGGCATTGTGCATCCCAACTGTGTGACTTCGTTCCTTGTCAACTAGTTTTGCTTGCTCATCTTCAAATCGCTTCATCGGATCTGCGCTTTGTGGCCGCGAAATTTGTCTTCAAATGCGACCTTGATCCCATCCTGAATCTTCTCAGTATAATGATCTAGGGTATCAGAGCTCATCGTAGCAGTCTGGTCAGATGTTGATGCCTTGCCAAGTCGGGTCTCATCTGCAGCACCCATTCTTGGTTCATCGGCAGCTCCCTCTTGATCTGTAGGAGGTTGAATGATTTCCTCCCTGTTATCAGCAATTTCGAACCTTTAAATGAATCAACCATCGATATCATCATCGGATGCCAATTCAACAAAGACTTTCAATCCCAAAGGTGTTCAAGCACTTCAACTCCAAGTCTACAAAAGAAATCGATCCCGTGAGTTGTCATGAGAATCAGAAATTCTTCAATGCTTTTTAGTCTGATATCCCTCCAGAACACAACCTCTTCTATCTGTTGCTGGATGCCAGGATGTTGATCCAATTCAGGACATAGATCCAGTAGATAGTCCTTGATTTGTTGCTTCATTATCCTTATGATGGAGCTCTCTGGAGCAGGTGAAGCAAGCACTGTTCTGGTGTTGAAGGGATTATGAGAGATGGACACTCGCTTGTCAGATCTCTCAGGTTCTTGTGACTTGATCGGGGATTGAGATGTTTGTAGTTCAGGTTCGTTTTCAGCGTGTTGAGGGTGTTCAGTTTCCTGAACTGGTTCATTGATTGGTGGTGTGGAAGATGTTGGTGATCTGATAGGCGAGGGTGAGGGTGAGAAGGCTTTGTGGGGAGGTGATGATGATTTTTGAGGAGAGGGTGATGGTGATTTGGAAGTGGGCGTTGGCGATCTTGCTCTCTGGAAGATCTTGGTGAGAGGCAGAGAATCAGATGGTGATTCTTCCTCAGGTTGCTCCACTTCTGTCCCTCTGAAATATTTCTCTCCTTCTGCTGCGATCATCCGCTCGTCCCTTACTTCTCTGATAGTTGGCTCAGAGCGGACTGCTATCTCTTCTTCTGATCTTACTTGCATCAGATCCTTCGTTTTGCTAACTCGCTGGGCAGAACTTGGAGCAGTTTTCAGAGGAGATGGAATTCTCTTCTGACGTTTCCGCTGAGCATCTGATTTCTTGGCCAGATCCTTCCTCTTCATCCTCTTCTCTGGAATGGCCTCTTCCTGCACTTCAGATGATGCAGTTGCCTTATCTTTTCCCTTCTTTTCTCCCTTGGATTTGGGCACATAAGGAGTTGGATCTTCATCAACTTGTCCAGGTAGGGACTCATCCTTGCCCAGTATGGCCTTGTGCTTTGCTTGGTAAATCTTCGCTCCATTCTCGTTCCATTTATAATTATGTGGCAGCTTATCTGATAAAATGATAGAGATTTTGTGTATAAAGGAGCACTTGGAAGATAAGCACACTTCATTGCTCTGGGTCAGTTCGAACTTCCCGGAGTCTTTTCTCAGTCTTGCTTTGACCATACCCAACCAATCAATATCTGAAGCCTTCTTGATTATTGCAGCCATGACACTTATCTTGTACGAAGTGACTGCATCAAGACTGTAGGTTGAGAACATGATCACCTTCTGAACAATTTCAAGAAGAAGGCTATATTTCCTCTTCAGATAAGAGGCTTTGACGTTCGTCGTGTTCTCCTTATTTGCTGGTCTCAACAGCTCGGCTTCAAGAAATCCCTTTTCTCCTACATCAGTCGTGTAGGTCTCTGGATTGATGCTTCCTCGAGTTAGGCCGAATATCCTCTGGAGATCGTCATTCGACACTCGAACTTCCAGTCCGCCAACGGAAGAAATCATGTCAACATCAATGTCTTCATCCCTCTGCAGATTGTATAGAAACTCCAGAGCTTCATGTGCGTGGACGATGTTCTGATGTGTAGAGCAATAGCGTTCAAGTCCACACGCTCGCAAGCACTCCAGAATTTCCAGCGATTCAGGGTCTGAGGTGATGGTGAATACTACATACTTCTCATCAATGATGTCTTTCTTCATCGATGCAAAGTTGCAGAACTTTTTCCCTTGGCCCGGTCGTGGAACAAGATATGCCATTTCTGTACGATATGCAAATTGATGTTTAGTTTGAGTAAGATAGTTCAATAAATTCAGTCAAACCGGTAATTTTAGCACCAATTTAGCACATAAGCATTTAGATCTTAAAAATCACAGAAACATAGCCTCTCAACTTGTAAACCTAGGTACCAGAGAGAAATTGAAATCATGCAATTATTAAACAAGAAATTACCAGAAATTGATTCGAATGATTTAGAAATTGGAAGAGTAGAATCAATTGATTTCGAAGGTAATTCTCTGAAGATTTTGAAAATTTTGATCTCTTAAGAGCTTTGTGAAGACGAAGTAGTGGAAAGAAGTTTTCTGAGAAAGATTTGGATTTTATAGTATGCGAGGGAAAAACCTTTTTGCACAACTTTCCAAAGTACTCAAGTATCCGTGTTTTGAAATCGATGGCTGAGATTAATTCGGCCGAAAAATGTTTTAATCGCACGGTTGAGTAAAGAAGTCTTCTCGTATTTCGGACTCGAAAATTCGCAATAAAACACATTAAATACACATTTCCAAGTCCGTATTAATAGTTTTGCAGAGCATGCGTCATGAACAAAGTAAAATAAATTATTTAAGTAACGCATGTAAGGTATTCAGAAAGGGATAAATAAGAGAACGTATCTGACTGATTGATATTGTAATCAACCAGTTACCACAGTGATCTGATCTGGTATTTGTTGACATATCTGATGGTTGCCTTATGCATTTCCCAACAATATCTCACTCATCTGATCAGATTCTTGCTTGAAACACTTCGCCACTTATCTGATCCACTTATCTGATACTCTTTTCTGATGCACTTATCTGATATACTTCATCCTTCAGTCTTCTTCTAATCAGCCCGTATTTACTGAAGTCAACTTCCGCCAAAACTTTTACCTTGGGGAGTCCAAAAGTCGCCTCGATTCCCAAATCGGCGCGATTTGACATTCCGTAATAATTGCATAGATACGCTGTGATTAATCACACCGTTAACTCATCCAACCATTAGCCGCGTGTTCCATATGCGTTGTCGATGCAAATTTCTCTTAAGGTCTTCTGAGTAGATAAATTTGCATTTATACCCCTAATTTCCTTCTATAAATTAGCCTGGGGTGTTTAGGCAAACAACACAACATAAACCATTCATCTTCTTTAGCATATACTTCATGCTTTTCCGATGAGTTCCTTATTTTTGGTGAAACTTCCGGTGGGAACCTTTAACCCTTTTCCAATGAATCCAGCTTCTTAAATCAACCATGTGTGTTCCTTCACACTGCTTTCGTTGTCATCTAAGATTTCACATACAATCAATGCTAAGCTTCTTTACCACCGTGGAGGTGGATCTGCTAAGGCAAATGAGAAGCCACTTCTCCTAACCGTATGCACCTTGTGCGTCTATCGAGATGACGGAATTAGCATCAACAGACTCAGTCTGAAACAAAACATGGGTTTGATATACAATCTTGTGTATCAAACTCAATATTTGCATGAGACACTCATGGCCATATGGTCTTTGTGACCAAACCTGTGGCACTGTGTCCCATTTAACAGCTGGAAAGCCCATTGATTTTAGGTCTAAGGGCTCCTAGCTTAAAGATCCTTCAAGGCCCGCTCTCGCTCCTCACTCCGAAGCTCTAAGAGTGACTTTCAGGATTCTAGAAGCTTCTCTGCTCCCCCTGGGTCGGAGAGTCTGAGAGCATCAGCTCTTAAAATATCTCTCTCTCCTTCCCTGCCTAGGGTTGTCTTAGGGCTTATGGTTTATGACCTCCGGGTCTACTTGTACTTGTAATACCACTTGAAGATAGCTTGTAGCACTTTGTAGCTTGTGATATCACTTGTAACTTGTAAATCTGACCTCTGGGTCCTTATCAATGAAAAATTCTGTTATTTCATTGTTGTGTTGTTTCTTCTAACTTATGCGATCTGTAGCTTTACTTGACTTGCTTGTTGACTGCAACTTTAATCGACTTATAAAGTAATCTTCCAATCTGACCAGTTCCCCCTTAATCTGATATGTCTTGAACTGATCGCCCCTTTGTCCGAACTTCAGATCGGCTACTTATCGACTTCGATCTGCTTCCTTATCCGAACTTCAGATCGGCTCCGTTGGGGTCGTTGCGATCGCTTAAGATTCCTAACTCAACTGATTTCACTTAACCTGGTTAGTCTTTTAACCAACTGGTTCTGGAGACCAAACCACCAATCATTTCGGGTGCACTTTCTCCGAGATCCAGAAGCCCTAGCTCGTTGCATAACTCTCTGAATCTGATCTCAGCTAGCGGCTTAGTTAAGATATCGAACTTTTCGCTTGTCAAGATGGATCTTTTTCCATCCCGATATTCTTCTTTTCAACGTGATCTCTCGATAAAATGGTGTCCGACATCCACATGCTTGCATCTTGTATGTAGAACAGATTACGAGTGATTGCAATAATAGACTATTATCGCCACGAGAATATAGGTACGCTCTAGCTACGATGTTGTAATCCTCACCGGCGACTTAGCGAGTAGTTGGGAACAACGACTTCCTGCAGCCATATATTACCCCCAAAAAGTAGATGTCGTGAATCGATGTCCGCTTCTTCGAAACCAAGAGATCGATTATTTCCCGAATCGATATGAACCTCGAGGTTGACTTCACGTCGATTCTCGCAACCTCCAGAATCTGAATCGAGAATACCCACTAAGCTCTAGATTGTCATCGATGAGTAAAATAAACCAAGGTTTACTGATCCTTCGAGATACTTGAGAATTCGCTTAGTCAACTTTCTAGGTGGCTTTACATTGGATTTGCTTGAAATCCGCACATACACCTACTTCTAAAAATAATGTCCGGTTCCTTTGGGCAACGGTATAGTAGTGATCCAATCAGAGCTCTATATTCTTTCTGATTCGTTTTCTGACCATCTTCATCTGGATCCATCTTGAACCCGGTCATCATGAGAATTCTGGCTTCCTTGCAATGTTGAACTCCAAACTTTGCCAGTAGATTCCTTGTGTACTTTGCCTAGTAGATGAATATCCCTTCTGTACTCTGCTTGACTTGTAAACCCAGAAAGTAATTCATCTGACCCATCATGGACATCTCGAACTTCCCTTGCATCAATTTGCTGAACTTCTCACATAGCTTCTTGTTGGGAGATCGAGAAGACGATGTCGCCCACGAAATCTGAACCATCGTAATATCTTTTCCATCTTCTATTCTCGAATAAGGTTACATCCACTATTCCTTTAGTGAACCCGCTGTCTATCAAGAACTGAGAGAGTGTATCATACCAAGCTCGAGGAGCTTGTTTCAGGCCATAAAGAGCTTTTCTTAAACGGTACACTTGGTTGCCTTTTTCAAAGCCTGGAGGTTGTTCTACATAAACTTCCTCTGCTAGTACCCCGTTTAAGAATGCACTCTTTACATCCATCTGATACACAGTGAACCCTCTGTGGGCAAGATATATGCCGAAAATGTTGACCGAATGGCTTTAAAGCGAGCGACCGGTGCAAAGGTCTCATCATAATCAATTCCTTCTGATTGTGAATACCCCTTAGCAACAAGTCTTGCCTTATTCCTGGTTATGACATTTTTCTCATCTCTCTTGTTCTTGAATACCCACTTCGTGCCAATCACGTCTTGATGAGTTGGTCTGTCCACCAGTTTCCAAACTTGATTTCTCTCAAACTGCTCGATTCCTCTTGCATGGCTAGAATCACCAAGCGTCTTGTAGAGCTTCCTCACCGTCAGTTGGTTCCTTCAAAGACGGATAGCAACAAAGATATGGCACTTTCACCAACTCGATGTCTAGTTTTGATTCTATCGGATGGGTCTCCGATAATCAGATCAGTTGGATGACTGGTAATCCAGGTCCTTCTTTTCTGATGTGCGTCTGTTTGGAGAACATCATCCATATATGATAGTTCATTACTAGTGATTGGGAGTGGTGCGAAAATATGATCCACTTGATAAGAACATGTCTCAGTTGATGTTGGACTCATCATGTGTCGATGTCCGCATCAGTAGGAACTTCAGAGTTCCCCCGAACCGATGGTTCGGTTTGATATTTATCTCAAATTGCATCACTTCTTCACCGACATTGTCGCGCACCTTTAGGTCCGATTGACTGTTGAATCGCCAAGATCAAGTTCTAGAATATACAATCATTTTGTTCAACTTCTTTCTCCTTGATACTTAGTTGATCCATTTTCTGCGTATCAGGTAGCGGTTGATCTGGTACGGCTTGTTCTGAGGCAGATTTCTCTTGTTCAGAAGATGTCTCATCAAAGACCACATGGGGTGTTTCTTCCACAACTAAGGTTCGTTTGTTGTAAACCCTGAAAGCTTTGCTGGATGAGGAATATCCTAAGAATATGCCCTCATCTGACTTGGCCTCAAAAGTCTTCAACTGACTTTTCCCATTGTTGTGAATGAAACACTTGAACCCAAAAACATGGAAGTATGAAACACGAGGTTTTCTGCCCTTCCAAAGTTCTTAAGGTGTTTTGAAGTGAGTCTTAGTCAGAGAACATCTGTTCTGAGTATGGCATGCGATATTGATTATACTTGAAAATGGCTTGGTGTGGCATGTTCAACTAACATAGTCTTGGCGAACTTTCCTTGAGAGTTCTGTTTCCCTTCGCTACTCCATTTTGTTGTATGCGTTCTTGCGGTGACGCCTCATGTCAGATACCAAACTTAGTACAAAAAGTCGATGATAAAGGAATTCGGGAACTCGTACCTTTTATCCGATCCGATTTTTACTATCTTTTCTCGTTTTGAAGTTTCTTGAGCGGCTTCGGGTATCTTTGTCGTTGTCTCGTTCTCTTCTTGTATAAGAATACAACCCAAGTAAACTTGGAATAATCATCCACGATTACTAGAGTATATTTAAATCCCATTGAGATCGACCGGTGTAATCGGGTCCGAATAGATCCATATGGAGCGATTCGAAGATTTCATCGATGCCGGTCCAGGTATTCCCTTGAATGAGGCTTTAACTTGTTTTCCCTTCTGACATGCGGCATATGTCTGATCTTTGGAGAATATCTCATTCGGAAGTCCCTCAACCAAAGACATCCTAGCTATCTTGTTAAGAGTCTTGAAGTTCCGATGACTCATTCTTTTGTGCCAAAGCCAACTGCTACTTTTGGAACTCTTAACAATTAAGCATGTATTCCTCGGGCAACTGTTCCAATCTGCTGTGTAGATCGTTCCTTTCCTTGAACCAGTTAGCAAGATTTGTTGAGTAGCTCGATTCCTAATCGTACACTTGTCGCTCGAGAACTCAACGCTGAATCCGTTGTCGCAGAATTGTGATACTGATAGTAGATTGTGCTTTAATCCTTCGACATACAAGACTCCAGTCACTTGTACATCATCATTCTCTAAGGTTCTGAATCCTTTGGTAAAACCAAAGTTATCATCACCGAAGAGTACACGTGGGCCTTCTTGTTCTTTGTAAGAGATAAGGAGGTTTTTGCTTCTAGTCATGTGCCTTGAGCATCCACTATCGATGTACCAGATAGTTGCTTGTACACCTCCTCCTCATTGGCGATCTCACACTAACCCTGTCGAATCGGGCTTTAGGTGCCCCTTTGAATTGGGTCCTGGGGGGTTAGTGGTGGATTTAGGGATCCACACAAACAGAGCACTTCTATGAAAATCAGATAGATTAGAAGGTCTGATTTGTCTCCCATACATATCAACATAATCATACGTCTCTTTATATGCTTTCTGATTAGTATGATTATTTGTGTGAGCCTTGGGTGACTTAGAAGACTTGGGATTTTTCTATATATTTTGTCTTCTTTTAATCCAGTGTGGCTCAGGTGCAGTAGCCCTAGATCTCTGGTTATAAGGGTAGGTACGACTGCTACCATCAAAAGATTCATATCTTCTTGGCATAGATGGTCTTTGCAGTTTACCTATAGCTTGCTTATTAGGCAGCTGACCTTGATTGTGTCTCAGATTAGATTTCCTTCTTACAGGTTGTCTCTTCTGATACCTAATCTACTGATCAGGTTGAGGTTTCTTCAGAAGAACTGGGTTCTTCTGTTGATTCCTCGGCAGATGCTTAATCAGTTGGGGTCCATTTTTGTTCCCTTTCTGATTAGGCACTTGCCTTACTTGCTCGCAGTCTTTTTTTCCTTATCGGATACATGTTTAGCTTTTTATGTATCTTTGTCGAGACTCATTTGATTACACCCTTCAAGAAGTGAATCAAACGGGGGCTTTTTGAGGATGTAGAAGGGTTCTCATACCCAATTCCTTCTTGTTAGTCGGCGTTCAAGATAGGTGTTCATATCTTGAACGGTTTTTGATGACTTCGTGAAAACCTCTATTTTCTTGCGCAAACTATCCTCAGTAGATTTTAGACTCTCATGTAGTCGGAATAACTCATCAAATTTAGCTTGAAGGATTTTGAAATCATCAGCTTGTTGTTTGTTGATTGCTAGTCGATCTTTGATCTGCTTCTTCCGATCGAAGATTTAACTTTCGAAATGTTAAGTTCCTCGCCACCTTCCGGCGATTTAAATGATTCCATTGAGCTTTATTGACGTTCTCTTTAACAACGCGGATTATTTCGATCCTTAGCTTGTCATTTTTAGCTTCCACTATTGTATAAGTGTCTACTGCATCAGAGAGATCATCAAGCAATTGCTCAAAGTAGAGCTGCAAGTCAATCTCTCCAGCAGGTGTGCTAATAATAGCAGGTGTGGAAATTGAAAAAGGTAAGGTTTGGAGGTTACCTCAGTTGGTCTTCCTCCCCGCCATCGGTGATTTCATCGTCATATGAAGAGAATATCAGATCTTCATGTTCGTGGAAGTCAACAACACTGCTTATCAGACAGAAGTCTTCTATAGATGAGTAGCCAGAGTCCTCAGAAGGCAGATAGGAATCATCAATTCCAGATGTGTCGGCGACCATGGCTTTTCTATCTCTGAGACGTTGCTCTCTTACGTTACTTTCTCTTCCCTTTCTCTGGGAGTCGTCGAGGCGTTCGGTCTTTGTAGTGACTGGTTTCTCCGCGATTAAAGCATGATCCACGATCTACGGAACTTCCTCTGCCAGGTGAGTCACTCCGTCTGTAGGATCTGTCAGGTGACCTTCCTTTCTGATTGTAATCTCTTCTGTCAGATCTGTTATCTCTCTTCTCATCTGACCGATCATCTCTTTTATCGTCTCTGTGATCCCTTCGATCATCAGATCTGTTTCTTTCTAGTGATCTGTAAGTTGGCCTCCTGTTTCTTCTGTTGTCTTGATAGTCTTTGTAGAATCTGCGATACTTACCAAGCTGAGTATTCGATCTTTCAAGTTTCTTGGTAAGCAGAGCGATCTGTTCTGCTTGACTCATTATGTTTCCAACAGGTTCAGTGGCCTTGGATCTGCTGCTGGTTGCTTTGAATGCAACTGATTTGGATGTTGAGGCTTCACCAGGTGTTTCATCTTCATCTGCTTGTCCTCTTTCGATTAAATCAAACTCGTGAGCTTTAAGGCTTAGGAACAAGCTACTCGGCTTCATCTTAGAAATGTCTTGGCAATCCTTGATTACCGTGACCTTCATGTCCCATTTCTTGGTGAGAGATCTTAGGATCTTGTAGTTGATATCTTTGTCTGACATCTCTCTTCCAAGTTCTCGTAGCTTATTTACTGACATGGTGATCCTCCCATCGAGCTCGTTGATGGTCTCATTGGGCAAAGATCTTGAGCTTTTCGAACTTCACCGATTCGAACATGTAATCGCCTATCTTTGATCCGATCATTACCTTCGACATCTCAAAGAATAGTATCCCACATTTGTTTCGCTGTTTTGAGATACTTTATTTTCTCCTTGGTGACTTTATCCATCGTCTTCATGATTATATGCCTGGCGATTGTATCTAGAGTATATAGATTTCTTTCTTCTGCATCCATCAGGGCTGGGCTTTTTCGTACAAGACTTCCCGGTGCAAAATCTGGATCTCCTCCAACTGCTGGGTTGTCGTGATATATGATGATGGGTCCACGTTCAATGACTTCCATCATTCTGCCGCTTATCGATCCCAGATGATTGCACATATATATAGCCCAATCTGCATACTCATCAATTGAAAACTTAGGCAGATCATGATATATACCAGAGGTGTTATCCATGCTGAGTGATTTTGAAAACGAATGAGTTTTGAAAACGGTTTTTCAAGATCTGTTCAAATGACCACAAAGATTCTTCCTCAAGAATCGATGATACTCAAAGCCGCTGGTGCAGAGAACCACTGCTCTGATACCACTTGTAGGTCCCGAATGGGTTTTGTGAGGGTATAAGTCTAGAGGGGAGGGGTGAATAGACTTCTAAAACTTTTCGTGTGGATCAGGTGTGATTTGCAGATTGCCTGATCAGAGTGCTAGTGAGTCAGTAGGAACTGATGTTCAATCTTACTGAGTGCCTGAGGGCAGATCAGTTTGATATCTGTTAGTCTAACTGAGAGTGCGGAAGCTTGTTTTAACCCGTGTGAAAAACCAGTTTTATCAATTCAGATTCTTAAGTCAGTTTTCAACCAGCGACTAAGGTGTCAACCTTGATCGATCGATTGCTTAGTGCGATCGAGCTTAACTTAGAATATGTATGCGCTTTTAAACTTCGGTTGTGTGAATAGTGTACAAAGAATAATAAAGCGGTAAATGCACACAAGACTTTTTATAGTGGTTCGAGATTTAAACCCGTCTTACGTCCACTCTTCCCTTAACACAGGGGAACCTTAACCAAACTTAACCGAACTTAACCTGCGGGACATATATCCCTCACGGGATGGCCGATAGATGTTTATTGAGTTCACACTCTACAGATATTTATCGAGTTCACACTCAACAGATGTTTATCGAGTTCACACTCAACCGAACTAGAAATCAGAAAACTAGAATCCCTAGCCTGAAATCTTCCGGGAACAAACTTAACCTAACTTGAGTTTAGGTAAAGAATGTTTGAGGGTTCCAACTGGAAATCTATCCTGGTGTTTTAGGTAGCCAAAATGCTAGTGGATAGGATTTCTTGCTAAGAACAGATGGGATGAACACTCTAAGAATAATCTTCAAATATGGTGTTCTTTGAGCGGAGATTTTGCTATAGTTTTTGCTTCTTTTGCGGTGTCTCCGTGTTCGTTCTTTGCTAGTGTCACACTTCTTCAATTGACAAGCAATCCCATTTTATAGACCTCGAAATTAAAGAGCCGTTGGAGAGCAATTTGAATTTCGGGCTATATTAGGTAGGTTGTAGGATATGATTGTGACGTGCTCCGATTATCGGCGTGGCCATAGGCATGATTAGCGCTGTTTTTGTCCGCAGCGTCGTATCCCGCATTGTCAGCTCTTTTTGTGCACGTGTCGCTTTCTCCTTGGCTTCGCATGGCGGCTTAATTTAATTTGTCCGTTAGACGATTGATATTCCTTTTGTAGAAGATTCGTCTTGTCTAGTGTATAATTTTGATTGACACCAGGTGTGAGCTGACTTGATCAGATAACTGATCAGTCTACCTTGTTTGAGTCTTCTGATGCATATTGTCTTAGCTCAATACGCAGACTCGGCTGATATAGGTCTTCGTCTTCGGTAGTCTTGATCTTGGTGACTCACGAGCCTCGATGTCTTCGATCATCTTGAGTCTTGAGTTCATCCGAGTCTTGATGTCTATCCGAGTCTTGAGTTCATCCCGAGTCTTGATGTCTTCTGTCTTCACCTGATCTTCTGACTTCTTGTCTTCTGATTTGTTCTTAGTCTTCTGATCATCTGACCTTATCTGGGTCATCTGATACTTCGACATGACCTATACATATTGAGTTCCCCCTCAATATGTAACCTATCTTTTACATCAGCTATCTATACATTTCAGCCGGTTATCTTAATCTGATTCTAAGTCATCGATCGGTAACAGTCCGACCGGGTCCTATTACAACCTGTTTCGGAACTTCCATCAAAACTAAAATACAGATTTCCCAACATATATATATGAGATCTTTGGAATTCATATTACGCGAGTTCATATTTTCTCCATAAAATCTCTAAGTTAGAATTTTTCTAGCAAATTCATCTCGGGGATTCAACGTCAAGCAGATCTCATGCATTAGTAAAAACCATCGCTTACGTGGATACCATAGTGGAGGAATCGATTATGCAATTGCTATAAGAATTTCGCTTTTCGCTACTGTATTTTAATTATGCAATTAAGTGTTTGTTGTTGGTGAACTTTAATTTCCGCTGCGCATGTATTACGTGTTTACATGCCTCTAAATTCCAACATTACCATACTTCGACTCCTCTATAATTTATTTCATCTAAAATAGGCAACCCAACAAACTCTGCATTCTAGTGTACCCCCTATCTCCTTATTTTTTTTTTTTCTTTTTAAGGTCTGCAGCACCACTCTACTTGTTGGGTTTTAGCTCTAATTGTATCCGACTTTGAAACGTTCAAACCCAAGAAAGTAGGCAGCTATCTCAGCACCTTTTTTTTTCCTTCTTTTCTTTTTTTTAAACACAAGACCGCAAATTCACTCCATCGTTAGGTTTTAGCTCGAATTTTTTTTTTCGAGCCCCTGCTATACCGGCCCCTTTTTTTCACAATTCTTCAACTAAAACACCTTTTCTCCAAATCACATTCAATTTTTTTTCCAACCTTAAGGGGCACACCATAAATGCATCATTTATCTAAGTGACCTAATTAGACTACTTTAATTACAAGAGACCAAAGCACAACTTAGGATCATAACTCATCAATTCACCAATTTACTATCATAAACTCAAACGGACCCTTTCATGAAGCATTCATCACTCACAACATCCGCATGCATCAAACAAAGCAAATTTAACCAGAAACTCCACAATTTACCACAAAACAATAATATCACATCCTTTTAAAAAAAATAATGCTCGACTCATCATTACGACTTAACTTCTCCATGAACAAGCAAAAATACACATCAATGTCTCTCCCCCCCACACTTAATACGTTGCTTGTCCACAAGCAACAAAAATAAATATGCACAAGGAAGAAAAGACAAGATAAGAGAAAGAGTATCACCGGATAAACTGGAGAGTGTAGGTGCTACTAGTAATCCACCATTCGCATTCACTTCAAGCACCGGAGAGCCTGCAACAAAATTAAGATAGACACACGAAGAAGACAACCAAAAGGGATCAGAAAAATTTAATCGCTCCTCGTGACATCAAGTTACCCAAAGTGTCAAAATTCGCGTAAAAGTTGCAACGACACGAAAAAACAAGGGGGAGAAAAATCAACAACTAAGACACTAAAATACTCGAAAAAATAACAGAAAAAAATAAGCCCCCACAAATCACACAAAATTATTTACACCGTTCCCCGGCAACGGCGCCAAAATTTGGTCACACTATCGAGATGCTCCAAAAATAAATACCCAGAGCTACCCTACTAACTCGTAGTAGTGGCAAGCAAGGGATCGATCCACAGGGAACGTAGAATAATTGTTATGTTAATTATGTGAATTTATAAGGGGGGTTACGTTTAAGAGTTTTACTAACACTAAATTAAATAACAACCTAACAAGTAAAATTAAATGATGTTGTGTTCGATATAATTATCCAGCATTAATCGAACACGTAAGAGAGACACGTATAATATTTATTAAAATAATCATGCCCGATGGACAAGTGTGCTCGCCGCTCGCCGACCAAACAAGTTGGTTCGACCAGCTCCCCACTTGTCAACCAAGCGAACATACTCGCCAATGAAGTAAGATTTGTTCGCCAGCTTACCATTCACCAACTAAGGTTGTTCAAACAGACTGACCGAGCAAATAGGCATGTTCGCCACTCAGATCAGGAAAGAAGGAATTAAATAAACCGAGTCAAGTCTGAGAGGACTCGCACAACCCGAATGCTTCGATATATCCCGGCGGTCGGTATGCTCGACACTCAGATATCCTGAAGACTCAGACATCCTGAAGGGTCAGTATGCTCGACACTCAGATATCCTGAAGGCTCAGACAACCTGAAGAACTCAGAACATGCTCGATGCTCAGACATCCTGAAGGGTCAGTATGCTCGATAATATTCCGACATAAAATTGATATGGTTTAATGGGGCGAACAAAGCGAACAGCCGAGCAAAAGATTGATTTGGACTATCAAAAGAGTGCCATATCAGACAAGCAAGTGCAAAGATCAACCGGGAAGACGAAGTTGGAAACGTGACAATATTACATGAATTCTTGCATGGCCCGAAGTCTCCAGCTCATGCTTGAAAAACCAACTCATGCTTGTCGAAGTACTATAAATAGAAGAAAAAACAACAAGATAGAGGTTTGTTCAGAAATTTCCCAGAGGGGTAAGGTTCATAAAAAATTCGAGAGTTCATCCATGCACACAAAAAGCTCTAGCACTCATATACCAGCTCTCCAAATCATCTTCAACCATAGCGATTCATCTTCATGAGATGTATCATATATTGTACGTGTAAAACTCGCAATACTACATCCCTGGCTTGGAACACCCCCAGAGTAGTCATTTCTTGACGAACTGGGTCAACAAATTCTTCTTATTTACAGTATATTTTACACGTGCATATTTTGTTTGTGAGTTGTTACCAAATTAGCCACATCATATTTCCCAAATAAAACGACTCGCAACAACTGGCGGTAGAAGGAGGGTACCAAAAAACCAACCCATACACAAACCTGTAGTTAGCCGAGGCAGAAAAAATAAATATAATGCCTCAATCTAGGAATACATAAACAGAGAGGTCGGGGCAAAATCGACCTCACGACCGGAAAGAGGCTCAGCGCTAGCCTCATAAAGATCAGATAGTGGAGACCATCAATCTTGAGGATATTGCCAACGATCCAGCAGCCACAACAAAAGCCATCGCTTTCTCGCTACGAGCACAGAAAGAGAGGGCCGAAAAAGAGTTGGCCAAGTTAAAAACTCAAGAAGATGAAGATCGACACTCGCATACACCTGATAGCGAGCAAGTTAAAAAGAAAGTGGCGAAGCGGGCTAAAAAAAAAGCTGATGATATGTCTGATGACGAACAGCCTCAAGGGTCCAGACCATCAGCGTTTGGACATTTGAGGCTCTCCGCCAAAGACCGAATCGGCAATAATAGGCGACAGGATCCCGTAAAGGAACAACCGATAAACATGCCCGCGCATTCAGATCCTCATGATCATCCGCATGCCGAACAAAAATTGGCGGGAACAAAATTGTCTATCCATCATCGATTGGGTAGTCAAGCACAAACTTGGAAAGGGGGACTGCCCCATCACGAGCATGACCCATTAGGTCCTCATGATGGGAAACAGCCCCGATCCAAGTCTGTCAGTTCCACAAAATTTGCAGAAATGCAGAAAGCCAGAGAGGGCTTACAGGCCGACCTGGCCGCGACCAAAGGACACCCTAGGGCGAGCTCAATACCTTGCTCGCCACTATCACCGGCGATCATGGCGGCCGAAATACAAGAGAAAGTGGTGAAGACCCGACCACCAATCCCCATGTTCGATGCTGAGTCAGACCCGCATGTTCATCTCAGCAAATACTCAGACTTTATGATCACCATGGGTGCCACAGACGCAACGCAGTGTCGATCATTCCCCATGACTTTGGGTGATCGGGCACATAGATGGTTCTCTACTTTGCCCGCTGCGTCCATCACATCTTTCGCTCAATTGGGACAACAATTCCTGTCCCATTTCTCATCCATGTGTGCTCGCCCAGCACCAAAACAAAGGTTGACGCACTTTTCCCAACTAAGAGGTGAGTCTGACCGAGCATACATCGAAAGATTTGATAAATGTTTGTATGATGGGGCCCCAGTTGAAGAGGATGCCAAGATCCTCGCGGTGGTCGGGGGCCTGACCCTGAATACTGACATGTGGAAGGCCATGCACCAAGACTGGCCGAACACATATTCAGAATTCCGAGAGCGAGCAGCCAAGATCATAGCCATGCAGGATTTGCTCACCCAGTCGCGATTGGGTAAGGAAACAACATCTAAGAAAGTTTTTAGGAAGAAAGTGATGAATGAGGGGGGGTACAAACCCCCAGGCTCTTTCAAACCTTTCGAAGAAAGAGCAGAAGCAAACGCCCTACGAAGTCTTCTGGGCGTTTCAGCATAAATAATTTTTAACCAAATCAAAGATCGGGACATGTTAGATAGACCTCAAAGAATCATAATGGACAAGCATCGGCTTAATGCATCCAAATATTGTAATTATCACGAGTACATCGGGCACAATACAGAAGATTGTCGCGATTTACTTCGTCAACTTTGGAAGCTATACGAAGATAATCGTCTGACCCAGTTCCTTAAAAAGCCGGCGAGCAGAGGCTCCCGAATAGAAAAAACAGAAGATCGAAGGGGTAAGCGTAAAGCCGAACAAACATCTGACAGTGATCTCGAAGAATCACGTAAGAGGTCTGAATTACCCAAAAGAGGGCCTCCTACTGTGGGTAGAGGTCGAGAAAGTCAAGAGATCCACATGATACGTCCTGAATATGGTCCAGTGGGTGGATGTTATCAGGCACCAACATTATCGAACAGACATAAGAAGATGGAGATGCGTGCCATGCAAAGCATCCATCAGGTGAAGGTGGAGAGCACATCAACTAGCGCGCCACCCTCTCACCAAATCATGTTTTCAGAAGACGATCTCGACGGTATAATCACCCCCCACAATGACTCCTTAACCATCAGTGCTCGTCTCCTCGGGTTGAAGGTGCACCGCCTCCTGGTCGATACCGGAGCATATGCGAACATTTTGTTCGTCAACACTCTGCACCAGATGGAAAAGCAAGTTGGGGACTTGAGTAGCTATATTGAACCATGTGATCATACCATTATGGGTTTTGGGGAATCTGTAACCCGACCCTATGGTATGATTAGGTTAGGAGTCGAGTTAGAATCAACTCTAAATCCGGAGATCCGACGAACTAGAATGCTAGATTTTGTAATCGTCGATGCTCCGTCTACTTATAACGGGTTCCTAGGTCGCCCGTTTATTCAGGAATTTAAAGCGGCCTGTTCTACTTATTACTACTGTGTCAAATTTCCAACACAAGATGGAACGGGTAGCGTAAAAGGAGATCAGAAGAAAGCTCGAGATTGTTTGCTATCATGTGCACCAGAAAAACAAAATATCGTTAACATGATGGAGCAAACATGGGAGATCGGTGAGTCAAGCCAACTGGCAAATACGCTGCCAAAATGTCCTTTGACGAACACAAGTTTGACGAGCACAGCTCCCAGCGCGAACACAGAATGCGTGAACACAGAGTCCAGGATGGTGACCCATGTCTCAGATCTCCCAGATCTAATGAATATTGATCCCCCAAGCGAGCTACCGGACCTAGAACCTCGCGTAGGATTCGAACCTATGGAGGTTGATGACGAACACCGGGGGTCGATTGAGGATCCTCGGTGGAAACAAAAAGAAAGCCAGCAACACCTGTCGAACAACTGGAGTCTATCAACATCGACCCGAACAGACCTGAGTTAGAAGTGTTCATTGGTTCGGAATTACCTAAACCAATTCGAACAGAAATGATTGCTTAGCTTCAAGCAAACTTGGATGTGTTCGCCTGGTCGCACGAGGACATGGTTGGCATTAATCCAAAACATGCATGTCACTCCCTCAACCTTGATCCAATACAAACTCCAGTTATCCAGAAACGCAGAAAGTTCAGTCCGGAGAAGTATGCAACCATGAATAGTGAAATCAAAAAGTTGCTCGACAATAAACTGATTCGAGAAGTAAAATGCCCAAGATGGCTTGCGAACCCTGTGCTCGTTCGCAAGTCTAATGGATCTTGGAGACTATGTATTGATTTCACTGATTTAAACAAGGCATGCCCGAAAGATAATTTCTCGATGCCGCATATCGACTATTTGGTCGATAATACAGCAGGCCATGAGCTCATGACCTTCATGGATGCTTTTGCTGGTTATCACCAGATACCCATGCATCCGGACGACCAAAAGAATACGACATTCTACAGTGAAAGAATATGTACTGTTGGCAATGCATGCCATTCGGATTAAAGAATGTCGGGGCAACATATCAACGTTTGGTGAACAAAATGTTTGAATCGGCCGAACAATTGAGGTGTATATTGATGATATTGTGGTAAAGAGCGAACACAAGGAAGACCACATCACCCATCTCGCACAAACGTTTGATATACTCAGGGAGTACAACATGAAGCTAAATCCGAAGAAATGCAGCTTTGGGGTTCACTCAGGAAAATTCCTCGGACATATGGTCAGTCAACGGGGGATTGAAGCGAACTCATCAAAGATTCAAGCCATGCTCGACATGCAGGCCCCCAGGAGTGTGAAGGAGGTCCAAAAGTTAACCGGACGTTTAGCTTCAATAAGCCGGTTTATATCACGAACTGGGGACAAATGAAAACCTTTCTTTGATGCATTAAAGAAAGGGAAATTCTAGTGGACCGAGCATTGCCAGAATGCATTCGAATCATTGAAGCAGTACCTTGCAGATATTCAGACACTGTCTAAGCCTGTCCCAGGCGAACAACTCTGTCTGTATCTTGCTGCATCCGAGCATGCAATTAGCGTTGTGCTCGTACGAGCAGAAGGGACGACCCACTTGCCCGTTTACTATGTAAGCCAAGTGCTCAAAGAAGCCGAGCTCCGGTATCCTCCACTAGAAAAAGTTGCATATGCTCTCATAATGAGTGTTCAAAAATTGCGACCATACTTTTTCGATCACTCAGTCGAGGTACTGACCACGTTCCCATTGCGAAAAGTCCTCCACCGACCAGACACTGCAGGCAGATTACTCAAGTGGGCGGTGGAGTTAGGGCAATTTGGCATTACGTTCGCCCCGCGAACAACAATGAAGGGCCAAGCTATGGCCCGAAAAAACTGTCGACCAACCATGGCATATGTATGTTGATGGCTCATCAACAAGTTCAAGAGCCGGAGCAGGCGTAGTTCTCATCAGCCCAACTAGACAAACATTCACAACAACCATCCGATTTGATTTCCCAGCTACAAATAATGAAGCCGAGTACGAAGCTTTGATTGCTGGACTACAGATGGCTATGACAATGGGAATCTAGAGGCTGATGATTTACAGCGATTCTCAGATAATCGTTTATCAAGTAACTGGCGATTACGAGGTCCGAGGGGAACAGATGGCACAATATCAGCAACTGGCAAAGGAGTTGCTCGAGCAATTCGAACAAGTTTTCATAGAACAATTACCACGATTGGGTAATTCGTTCGCTGATGCCTTGGCACGCCTGGCAACAGCAGAAGGAGTGATGAACACGATGGACATTGTGGTCATCACAACTTGTTCGCCATCAATTCCCAGAGTTATGGTCGCCCATGTGACAGGCGAACAGGAAACCTGAATGACTCCAATCCTGAGTTACTTACAAAACGGACTTATCCCTGAGAATAAGGCACAAGCTACTCGCCTCAGATTACAATCTGCTCGTTATACTATCTTAGACAAGCATTTGTACAAATGAAGTTTCTCACTTCCATTATTGAAGTGTATTACTCCTGAAGAGGGTCATGTGATTATGGAGCAAATTCATGATGGAGTATGCGGAAACCATACAGGTGGGCTCGTCTTGGCACATAAAATTATCAGACAAGGTTATTATTGGCCAACCCTCAAAAAAGATTCGCTCGCGTATGCTCGCGCATGCCACAAGTGCCAAGTACATGCCCCGCTTATTCATAGCCCTCCTGAAGAATTAGTGTCAGTTTATAGCCCATGGCCATTTGCTAAATGGGGGATCGATTTAATCGGCCCATTTCCTACTGGCACGTCGGGAGTAAAATATGTTGTGGTTGCTGTTGATTACTATACTAAATGGGCGGAAGCCGAAGCCATTGTCAAAATCACCTAACAAAGAATGTGGAACTTTGTTTGGAAAAATATTATTTGTCGTTTTGGGCTTCCCCAATCATTAGTAACGGATAACGATAAATAGTTCGATGGGAGTGAATTCCGCCAACATTGTGCTCGCTGGGGCATAAAAAAGCATTACTCGACCCCGTATTATCCCCAGTCAAACGGATAAGTTTAAGCCGTTAATAAAATTATCAAAAATATACCCTCAAGGCGGACTTGATAATTCCAGGGGAGGATGGGTCAAGAAGAGTTGCCCGAAATATTATGGGCCTATCGAACAACTTTCAGAACATCAACTGCGGAAACCCTGTTTGCCCTGGCATTTGGTGCGGAAGCTGTTATACCCACAGAAATCAAAATTCCGAGTCATCGGACAATGACTTTTGGAGAGCACATCAATGACCCGGTAGCTTCATACGAGTCACACTGTTAGAATAAAGAAGGACGGAGGCTGATTTCAAAAATGCCATGTACAAAAAGAGATCAGAAAAGTTCTATAATTCCAAGGTCCGAACACGCAGGTTCAATGTGGGCGAGCTGGTTTTAAGATGAGCAACGGGGGTATCAAGTGGTGTGTTCGGCCGAGCATGGGAAGGTCCATTCAGAGTTACAAAACGTCTTTTAAATGGGGCATATGATTTGGAAGACCTGAATGGAGTCCCATTGTCCTACTCGTGGAATGCGTCAAATTTGAAAACATATTATCAGTAATGACGAGCATAACTGGCCGAACAAAACCAGCCACACAGCTGAAGCGAGCACAGTTGGCCGAACATAATTGGCCACGTAGCTGAAACGAACACAAATGGCCGAACATATTTAGCCATTCAGCTAAGACGAGCAGGACAAATCTTCTAGACACTAAAGATAGAAGATACGTGTCAAAACAAGTTGAGAAGTGTTGGCAACCAAAAAAGGAACGTGTCAATCCTTGAACAAGAGCTGGCAAAAAATCCGAACAGATGTCAAAAGAAGGAGTAAAAGCAAGAAGATCAGCACCAACTACTATGCTAGCACCAGCTTGGGATAGTTCTATAAATAGAGGCATATTGATAGCTGAAAAAAGCAGAGAAAAAACAGATGAAAAAGAAAAAAAAAAGGGTACTACGGTTATCAGAAGAAAGTTGGTTCAAGATGCCTCGGGCGAAGAATCCGGATCGATTCAAATTGTCATTCTCGCGAATCGAGCATCTGTCCTAGTACGAGTTTTATACCCCATATGACACTTACGAGCACAGGTTGAAGCTTGTTGCGGACTCAAGATGCTCTACAGAGTCATGGTTGCCACTCCACGTTACTCACTGCTTACTCAGTAGTAAATCACTAGTCCCCTATGCATCCCCAAAATCTCCTCCGAAGGGGAGGGATGTCATGGTGTCCGCTCGAAGCAATATGGGATGTTGATGCTCGTGCATCTACCAAGGGGATGAGAATGGTGCGGTGAGGATTTTGCTCGCTTTTTGATATAGGCGGCGAGCATGCTCGCCACATGTTCATGTCCGGCAATGCTCGCATAATCACAATTTGTCGGGAGGACAAATGCTTATCTTCTTCTTTGAGCATGTTATTTAAAAAAAAGGGTAGAAAGGATGATGTGCCACATGCTTGTCAACATCAATTCCATGGACAAGGTGAGGCCCAATTAGGTGTCTACTCAAGACAAGGTTTAAATTCAAAACCATAGTGTGATGTCTATAGTTGTGTAATAGGCATAAATTTCTTCAAATGTAAAAGTTGTAATAGAATACAACGTGTTGCAAAAAGTATTTTTGTTAAGCTAAGATTTTCTAGTTGAAGCCTATTTGAGGTCGCACCTTAAGTTTGACGGCCCGAACAAAAACGAAACGAGCCCAAGTCTATGTTCACCGACGAACGAGTTCAGACTCGATTCCCCAACAAAAAAGCGAGTAATGGGTACGCAAATCACAAAAGACGACTCGTGACAGACATACAGAAGAAAAAAATGGTGATGAGTCTTGGTCGCAGCTAAATAAGACGGCCCTAGTAAGAAGTGATCGCACCTAAATAAGACGATCGCGAACCAAGAAAGGGGGGGTTGCATAAAGTTAACCCATCTGGTCGCACCTAAATAAGACGATCAACCGATTGCAATGTCAATAAGACAATCAAAAATGAAAGAAGTCAGGAGCGGGCATAGGCAAACCCAATGTTCGAATTCATTCAGAAGAAAAGAGGCCTAAACTAGAAAGCAACAAAGCAAACATCAAGCAACACAAGTATCAAACATTCATCAACAACAACATTCATCCTCAACGATCAGGTTAGAGGAAACTATTTGATATGAAAAATCAATCATTCAGTTTCAAGTTGTTCGAACAAGATAGAAGGAAGCAAAATTTACACAAGTATAGAAGAATCTGTTCGAGCAAAAAATGAAGAAGACAAAAATTACACAACATCTGTTCGGCAAAATAAAAACTACACTTAAGGAACAAATTCATAGTTGGGGGTGGACGGAAGTGAAATGTCGAACAAATCGTGCTCGGTCCCCTCAGCAACGGCTCCTCCAGCATGGTCAGGTCCAGTATGCTCGCCAGGAGGTACACTTTGCTCGGTCACAGGAGGTCCCCTTTGTTCGACCCGCACCTAATCGGACCCGGACTCAACTCAGAGAGTTTGATCAGCAACATCAGCAATATTCACATCCGAGCCGTCTTCCTCATCCAGGATAGGATCATCAACCTCAATCCCTTCAGGAAGAATGGAGAAATCACACAGATCGTTCAAATCTGACATCGGAAGGTTGCGATCTGGGGGGTTGTCGATCAGGTATTGCTGGAAACTGGATATGAGCGGGGCAATTTGTTCGCCAGTAAGCGTGTGATGAGCAGACCGGATGGCATCAGCAAAGGCACATATGTACGAGAAGTTCGACATCGAATCAACATACTCTTCATTGTGCAGCCTTGAATTTTCGAGACCCAAACGAGTGTTGGTCTCTTCAGCAATGATGAGTTGTTGACCGAGCACATTCTTCTCACTTTCCATGGCCTCAACGTCAGTTCGAAGCCTACGAAGCTCGACATTCATTTCATTCTGAACTCTCCGTATGCTGACCACCTCCTCCTGAGAATGATTTAGCTCTTCCCTTGCCTGGCGAGCAACTTCCTGAGCCTGGCGAGCATTCTCTTGAACCTGGCGAGCATCCTCCTGAGCCTGATGAGCATCTGCTTGTGCCGAGGAAATCTGTCCTTGAGCCAACCTCAGTTCATCCTGAGTCTTGCTCAGCTCGTTCGCCTTCTCTTCGAAACTTCTGATTAGAGCCAAGTAGTTGGCGTGAAGGTTGGCGCACTCAGCATACACTTTCTCAAGGATGACCAAAGATTGGCCCTGATATACCAGGCCAAGTCGCATATTTTCCAAGGGTGTTGGACCCGTAGTAGCCTCTTTCAGCTCAGTGGTCCATGCTCGAACGGGGATCTGGCACGCCTTTTGAACATGCTCGGGAATGCAGGGAACCTTGCGAACACTTGGCGAGCAGTAGTAGTTTTTCAAATTAGGCATCAAGGGCGCCAACCTGCTCAACCTACACATACACCCGAGCAAATAAACATGACAAAGCGAACAAAATTAATGCAAAATAAAATAAAGCGAACAAAATGTACTGTTCACCCGGGGATCCCATCCCAAAAATGATTTATCTTGAGGGACCCGAGCTCGGGGTTCAAAGTGGTCCAAGATCGGGTCCGGCGGGAGGTGGAAAGATGTGCCAACCTCCATTTCAACTATCTGCTTGGCGACCGGACCGACCCGCTGTGGCCATTCCGATAAACCGGCGATAGGGAGTCTGGGTTACCCTAACGACGCCGATTAACAAATCTGAGCCTGTTCGCTTGGCGTGCTCGTCTGAGCTTGTTCGCTTGGCCCCTGTTCGCTGGCTTCCGTCCTTGGTCTTTTGGCGACGGAGCCTGTTCGCTCGCCCCCTGCTCGGCCGAACGAGTAGTCCTTTTCGGTTGGCTCGATTCCCGGGGCGGACGCGATGCTTCGGCTTCGCCCGCTCACCTGCTAAAGCTTCTCTCCGATTTGCTGTTGAGCCTCCCTTTCGGCTTGAATTGAAAACGAGCTCCTGATGTCTTTTTCTTTGAGCCATCTCGGTATGTTCGGATGTACTCATGGCAACAGTAACAACAGGGAAAGCTATAAGCAAAATAATTCATTATGCAAGAAAGGGAAACAGCGAGCAAAAAGTACATAATTTATGCAAATGTAAGAGGCAATCCTTACCAGCAGGATTAACAGCTACAAGATAGTGAGGGGGCACGTACAAGCCTCCTTTCTTCCTCTGTTCGGCAGTATTCAGGGTCTTCACAGATCGTTCCGAGCGAGACTCAAGATCAATTTGCCAAACGCTGCTAAAATAGTCGTCGTTGGTCTCTTTGTCCGTCGCAGCTGGAATTCCTGAAATAAAGAGTAAGTTAAAATCAGTTCAAACTGAAGAACAAAAGACACAAAAATACTTATTGCGATAAACCCCAAAATCAGTGGGGATGTCCAAACGAGCATCTGATTCGCTTCCAGAAGCCGGGCTCTTCCAATCGCCCCCAACGAACCAGAATTTCTCCTTCCAATCACTGATTTTGTTCGGCACATCCTCAATAATTTTGCACTTGGCATTTGCTTGCATAAATAGCCATCCATGTTCGCCCTTCGGAAGGGTCAAATGCACTAGACGAGCAAATGGGTTTAAGCTGCGTGATGGTGATATTCCATTCCACGAGCAAACGGGTGATAGCCGGATGGAGTGGAAATCGAAGGCCGGCTTCCATTGTGTCCAAGTTCACAGCAACACAACCCTCAGGGGGCTGGTCTGCTCGCTCATCAGGACCCGGTGCCCAGAAAAAGACATATTTGGGGGTTTCATAATTTCTATACAGCTGAGCGAGCATATCTACATCAATTATGCTCGCAATCTTGCTGGCTGGGTACTCATTCTCAACCCTAACTCTATGAGGTTGTTCGGGCCAATCAAAATTATAACGAGCATTATACTCGTTATATGTTGGGCTATGAGGAACACCAACAGGGATATCAAGTTCAGTATTTTGCTCGCCGCCTATCCCTATGTTCGATTCAGTTACATTCACCGCCATCAAAATTTCCCCCCTCACGTTATCATCATCCCTATTCACATCAACATTATCTACAGCCCTAGACCTAATTTGAGATTGGGGCAAAGAATCCTCATCTGAATCATCCGAAAAATCGCTACGGGATAAGTCCCTATCCAATTCGTTTAGGGCTTCATCGGAATCGGAGGAAAGAACGGCAAACGGCTGCCGAACTTGCCAACGAAACCATGAACCCGAGACATCCGTCTCTGGCGCGTTAGCGTCGCCACGGGGGATTCTACCGATAGAGGGGGAAGAGGAACTATGGTGGTCCGATTCTATTGAAACAGAAGAGTTTGAACAAGAAGCCATAATCGCAATGAGAGAGAGAATGCAATAAGTCCTGAATAAAATCCTTCGCCGGAATGATGAAGCCCTCGCCGGAATTTTCAGATGCAAAAAAGATTGAAGGCAGAGATGAGAGAAGAGGAAAAGAAAGAAAAGAGATTGAGGCGGCAAAAATGAGGTATTTATAGATACCGGGTTCAATTTTGAAAATCCAGCACAGAATACGAAACGACGTCAACTATGGCCCAATCAGATTATAACAGCCGGGCCCCATGTTGAATACAAAGCGACCGGGGGTATTGTTGTGTTCGATATAATTATCCAGCATTAATCGAACACGTAAGAGAGACACGTATAATATTTATTAAAATAATCATGCCCAATGGACAATTGTGCTCCCCGCTCGCCGACCAAACAAGTTGGTTCGACCAGCTCGCCACTTGTCAACCAAGCGAACATACTTGCCAATGAAGTAAGAATTATTCGCCAGCTTACCATTCACCAACTAAGGTGTTCAAACAGACTGACCGACCAAATAAGCATGTTCGCCACTCAGATCAGGAAAGAAGGAATCAAATAAGCCGAGTCAAGTCTGAGGACTCAGACAACCTGAATGCTCAGATATCCTGAAGGGTCAGTATGCTCGACACTCAGATATCCTGAAGACTCAGACATCCTGAAGGATCAGTATGCTCGACACTCAGATATCCTGAAGAACTCAGAACATGCTCGATGCTCAGACATCCTGAAGGGTCAGTATGCTCGATGATATTCCGACATAAAATTGATATGGTTTAATGGGACGAACAAAGCGAACAGCCGAGCAAAAGATTGATTTGGACGATCAAAAGAGTGTCATATCAGACAAGCAAGTGCAAAGATCAACCGGGAATATGAAGTTGGAAACGTGACAACATTACATGAATTCTTGCATGGGAAGTCTCCAGCTCATGCTTGCAAAACCAACTCATGCTTGTCGAAGTACTATAAATAGAAGAAAAAACAACAAGATAGAGGTTTGTTCAGAAATTTCCCAGAGGGGTAAGGTTCACAAAAAATTCGAGAGTTCATCCATGCACACAAAAAGCTCTAGCACTCATATACCAGCTCTCCAAATCATCTTCAACCATAGCGATTCATCTTCATGAGATGTATCATATATTGTACGTGTAAAACTCGCAATACTACATCCTTGGCTTGGAACGCCCTCAGAGTAGTCATTTCTTGACGAACTGGGTCAACAAATTCTTCTTATTTACTGATATATTTTACACGCATATTTTTGTTTGTGAGTTGTTACCAAATTAGCCACATCATATTTCCCAAATAAAACGACTCGCAACAAATGATTTCCACAAAAACAATAATGAAACTTTAGCAAACGAAATCAAGAAGAAACAAGTATCCCAACTCACGGTTCATTCATCCCCCGGATTAACACGACGGTTTCAACCTCAACGTTTACTCTATTTGTTTTCAAGATTAATGCCCCTCGGGGATCAAAACGCTTCGATTTTCAGGTCCTATCCCTTAAGTATATTTAATTAAAAAGACGTCTCTTCAAGAAAACCTTTCTAACTAAGCAGTCTAGGTATGCCCATAGATTTAACCCAGTAGAAGCATTACGAATTAGGATAGAGAGCAAACAAATTCCCGGCACGCTTAGCTCGACTGAAAAGAACTCACTTAATTAATTTACCCCAGTGAACCCACTAGTTGTTACCAATTGTCACCACACATAATAATTACGGATTACGTGCTTAGAACTAACAGGCATATTTAAATAATTAACCTAGATGGCCAATCTAAACCAATTAATTTAAACACACAAGAAATTAAAACCGATAAATTAAACAATCCAAAAACAAATATCATAAACGTCTCGAATTAAAACATCAACATTAAACACGGGTTCAGAAATTCCCGGAGTTGGAATAAAAAAAACTAACTAAATACGACTCTCAAAACCGCTGCCAAGCGATTCTGCTCCCAAAGCGTCTGTTCTGTATGCTCTCCAAAAATTTCGTGTCCCCGTTTGTTTCTGCTGCCTCCAATATATATACCTTCTCCCGTGTGCAATGCCCCCAAGAAAGAATTAAATATTAGGTTTAGATAACCCACATTCATGGGCTTTATTATTGGCTCTTTTCTTTGCTGCACCGTGGCCTCCAAGTCTGCATTTCCTCAAATAGTAAAACAAATTATGGGCCTCAGTCATTGGCTGCGAACTTGTCTAACACCGAGTCCTCATTGTTTGGACTTTTTCTTTTAATCTTCTGAAATTGTTCCTGCACTGGGTCACTCAGTGTGGGCCACTGAAATTTTAATTTTAGCCCACACCAATTTGCAACAGTCACCTAGAAATACTTAAAACCACAAGAAACGATCAATTGCGAAATAATCAAAACAAAATACACTTAAGTAATAATTCATGCCATTTTCATGCAACGAAGCTCAATAAATCGAACTTAAATATACTAAAAACACGCATGAATCACTACCTACCAAATACCCCCACACTTAAATCTTTACTTGTCCTCAAGTAAACAACACAAAGAGAATAAGCAATGGAGAAGCTAAGAGATTCGCTCAGGTCCTCTCTACACACCGAATGTGACACTATCGCAAAGTAGCAACTCACAAAGTCCCGGACTAAGATCAATGCAATTAGAAATTGTGAACTTTTGAAAGATTTCACTCAAGTTCCCAAAATCATTTACGATAGATCCTTAATTCCTTGACTCGTTGAGCCCCTTACCATACTTCGACTCCTCTATAATTTGTTTCATCTAAAATAGGCAACCCAACAAACTCTGCATTCTAGTGTACTCCCTATCTCCTTATTTTTTTCTTATTTTTTTCTTTATAAGGTCTGCAGCACCACTCTACTTGTCGGGTTTTAGCTCTAATTGTATCCGACTTTGAAACGTTCGAACCCCCGAAAGTAGGCAGCTGTCTCAGCACCTTTTTTTTTTCTTTTTTTTCTTTTTTTTAAACACAAGACCGTAACTTCACTCCATCGTTAGGTTTTTAGCTCAATTTTTTTTTTCTGATCCCCTAAAAATGGGCAGCTGTACCGGCCATTTTTTTTCACAATTCTTCAACTAAAACACCTTTTTTCCAAACCACATTCAATTTTTTTTCCAACCTTAAGGGCGCACCATAAATGCATCATTTATCTAAGTGACCTAATTAGACTACTTTAATTACAAGAGACCAAAGCACAACTTAGGATCATAACTCATCAATTCACCAATTTACTATCATAAACTCAAACGGACCCTTTCATGAAGCATTCATCACTCACAACATTCACATGCATCAAACAAAGCAAATTTAACCAGAAACTCCACAATTTACCACAAAATAATAATATCACATCCTTTTAAAAAAAAATAACGCTCGACTCATCATTGCGACTTAACTTCTCCATGAAAAAGCAAAAATACACATCAATGTCTCTCCTGGTATCAGGGTTAAGAATTTTACTAACACTAAATTAAATAACAACTCTAATATATTAAAAACATGCATAATTTACTACTTACCAATAATAGCAAATGAAATTTGATGTCAATAAGATTGCCACTTAACATTAGCATTGTTGAATCTCTATATTTGTGGCGCTTAACGGGGAGTGAAGGTTGACCTGCATCTGTGATAGATTTTATGTTACCAATATATATAGTTTAAACATTCTATAACTGAGGGCCAATTTCGGAGAATACTACTTCCATTTTTTATTGTTTGTCTCATTTTATCTGTTCACACAATTTAATGTTCTCATTTATTAGGGTACTCTTATTTTCTCATCCAAACCAAGGGGTGTTTGCAAACTCTATTCATTATTGAGAAGCACTTCTCAGAAGCTTTTAGTTGTGAGAGGGCAGTTTAAAAAATAAGTGTTTCTTCCCCTTCTACTAGAGTTTGCAATCACATCCTTAATAAGAAATTGATTAGTCTTTTTTTTTTAAAAGGGAAATTGATTTGTCTATTAGTGGTATTGCTTGAAAAAAAAGGGGTAAATTTGTATTGGGTGACAAATAAATAAGAATATCATTTTAAATAAAATGAGACTGTTGGGGTATCAAACAATATCCCACATCGGAATAATATGGGAGGATCATGGGGTTTATTGGGATGGACACAATCTTAATTGGAATGAGGCCCTTTGGGAGATGCCCAAAAACAAATCCGTGCGGGCTTGACCCAAAGCGGACAATATCATACTAATGGGGGAATTTGGGTCCATCCAGGGTCACTACAGTGGTATCAAGAGCCGGGTTTTGCCGCCGTCGCAACACGCGTCACCGTGCCGCCTCTCTGTGTACGGCTTGCCATCGTTCGCGTCAGTTTGTGCCACCGCATGCTAGATCAGATCTGCTCGCTGTCGATTTACGCCGTCGCTGCTTCGCTGATCGTCGCCACCAAGTCTCAGATCCGAGCGTGCGCAGTTTTCGCTGTGAAGCCGCCAATGTATGAGCGTGTATCTGAGCATTGCAATTTTGGGACTCTTTTTCAACGTGATAGGTAAGGAAAGGTAAGCAGCAGGGGTTTTTCATCCTATTAATTACTTTTGTTGACTTTGTTTTAAGATTTATCGAAACAGTGGTGATAACAGGTAAGGTTTATTTTATTCTCTATATTTCATTTGTTATTCTAATCCTTGGTGATTTGTTTGGATTTAGAATATAATTGTGGGAATAATATTATTACTTGTGGATCTGGAGTTATTAATAGGTGGCCTTCTTGGTGGGTATTTTTGGAATACTTACGATAGGATTCCGCACTGGTATAAAAGCTTATCCCTAATCTTTTATTGCTTTCTTAGTGTTAAGTTGGGATTGCTTGCTGTAGAGCATAGGTTTATTTGTTGAACCTGATATTCGTTGTTTATTTGCTTCCGCTTAATTATCTTTGTGTGTTTTAATTATGTTTGCTAATATGGCTTCGCATTTCTCTTTTGGCATGCAACCTTTTGATGGAAAAATTGATTTCAGTATGTGGAAACAAAAAATGAAGTGTTTTTTGATTCAACAACGTGTGTTTAAGGCTATTGATGAATCGTATGCTTCCACTGATACTGCTGATAAAAAGAAGGAAATCAATGAACTTGCTTTATCTGCTATCACCTTGCATTTATCTGGACTGTGCTTAGAAAAGTAGGTGTTATGGACTCTACCAAGGAGTTATGGGACAAATTGGCAGAGCTATACACTGATACTTTGTTGCCTAGTAAACTCTTTCTGCTTGAAAAATTCTTTCGTTTTAAGCTTAATTTGAATCGTGATATCGAACATAATTTGGATGTGTTTACTAAATTGATTCAGGATATTAAGTTGACTGGTGATAAGCATATTGATGAATATTCTCCTGTTGTTTTGTTGAATGTTATTTCTGACTCTTATAATGATGTTAAATCTGCTATAAAATATGGTAGAGACTCTGTGACGCTTGATATTGTGGTAAATGGCCTTAAGAGTAAGGAATTAGATTTGAAACAAAACGGAAGTAAGAATCCTTCTAGTGAGGTTATGCATGTTAGAGGGAAGGGTGGTAAGAAGCATGATAGTTCTAATGATGAGAATGATGAATCTGGTAATAAGTCAAAACCTCGTGGTAGACATTGGATTAGGAAGTGCTATAATTGTGGTGATCCTAGTCATATGATTAGAGAATGCACTAAGCCTAGGAAGAACCAGGAGCCTAATAATGACCAACCAGAGAATCGTGCTAATGTGGCTACTACTTGCGAAGGTTATGAGGACTTAGGTGTTGTCCATTGAGTTTTTTGGTGCTCTTTTGTGCTCTCTGTGCTCTTTGTGCTTCTCTTGTGCTCTATGTGCTTCTCTGTGCTCTTGTGTGCTCTTTTGTGCATGCTTTTTTGGGTGTCTTGGTGTATGTTTCTATATGTGTTTTTATTGCATGTGTCTTTGTGCTTGCTTTGTGTGCTTTTGTGGTTGCTCCAAGTAAGGTAGAGCTTTTGTGTCTTTGTGTTTGTGTTCTTACGTATGTGAACTAACTTTGTGTTTTTTCTGTGCAGGTACGGGAAACTAACTTTGTGTATTTTCTGTGCAGGTACATGTGAGTGTGTGAGGGTGTGTGTGTGTGTTGGGCAGTGATGACAAAGTCCTAGTTCTCGAAATAATTGGGTGATGGTGTATTTGGATGTTGGACTAAAGAGGTGGAGATGTAATGTTTTGGGCTCTTTTTGAGTTGAGCCCATATAACTTTGGCCCAACATACTTTCTCTCATTCTTCTTATTTCACACGTTTTTAATTCCCCTTGGCAGCCTCCCCAATCTGCTCTCCAATTTGTTCAATGATTTGCCAATTTGTTCTCCATAATTGTGGAATTACCGGTTGGATTGATTATCCTCACCAATATAAATAGAGCATTCTTGTTAATTTTTTGAACACACCAGGTATTAGAGAAACAGTGAGAAATACAGAAACTTTGAGAGAAGAGGGAGTGCTACCGGGGTTTGTGAGAGTGAGAAGAATCTTTGTGTAAACTCCATATACACCGTGTGAAACCCCAATTGAGAACAGAAGGTGTTCTGAGCCCGTTGTTCCTTCTCTATATTTTGTTTCTGGTTTTGCAGGTTTAATTGGTGTCGAGAAGAAGGAGAAAGACGGCGGATCCACCCAACAGTGGTATCAGAGCCATGGTCCCAGACGAAACGGTGTGGAGTAGTCCCCGGTGTTAAACAAATAAGACGGTGAAGCCTTGGTGAAAAAACGGGGGTCTCTATGGACTAGGCGATATTGACCTAGATAGAGCGGGTCGTTTGAGGGGAGGCTCGGTGGTCTTTGTTTGAGGGGAGGATTGTTGGGGTATCAAACAATATCCCACATCAGAATAATATGGGAGGATCATAGGGTTTATTAGGATGGACACAATCTTAATTGGAATGAGGCCTTTCGGGAGATGCCCAAAAACAAATTCGTGCGGGCTTGACCCAAATCGGACAATATCATACCAAAGGGGGGATTTGGGTCCATCCAGGGTCACAACAGAGACATTTAACAAAAAACGGATGTAGTATTTTAATTCAATAATCTCTAGCTTCCACATCGCTCGTTTTGAGAACTCCAACATCTTGTAGGGGGTGTTTTGAACCTCAACTTGGACAATAGAAACACTTATTTTTTGAAAAAGTGCTTCTAACTATTCTAGTTGGGCTCTAAAACAAGCCAGTAATATCGTTTTGTAACACGACTTTGCTGTAGAGCATGGAGGTATCTAGCATAGCATATACGTCGTCTTAGAAATGAGAATTGAATTCTTTATCTTAATGGCTTTATTATATTAGTGCACATGCATGCTTCGGCGTCTCCTTGTGCAGCTGTAAAACAATATACAGATAAAAGTGTAATGTGACATGGGTGTTGCAAACTTGCAATACAGTCCAGAAGAAAAGGAGGGGGAAAAAAGAGAAAAAACAGGACACGTACATATCTGTAATTTAGAACCACACGGATTGGAGTTGATTGTGACTCGGGCTTCAATTTGGTAATTGCATTGAATATTTCAAAAATGAAATTTGTATATGCCGTGTCACGCGAAATTGAAAATCTCTCTTTTATATGGTCCTAAACTAATTAAATAATTTTACTTATACATTAAACTCATTCTAAAATACTAAAATTTATAAGAAAATGTTAAAATCTAATAGAATTTATAGAATAAAAAATAGATTTTTTAAATTCAGCATATATAATCAAAATAAATTAAAAATATTAAATTATTAAAATTTAAATTTTACTTTTTTATATATGCAATATATATGTCAAATAAAAAATAATCGTAAGAGGATGATTAGTTTGATTAGTAGTTCGTTAAAAATAGATTCATAACAAGATAGAAAATATGAGCGAAAAATAAAATGTAAAAATAAATATTTTTTAATTAATTGAAAGTTACACTTTTTGCTAGAACATGAAGTCCAGCCTTGTGTTTGCGAAAAATTATAAGTGATTATAGTCACTAAAAATTGTGTGTAGAAACAATTTAAAGTGTTTAATTTCTCTTTTATTATATTAAATAAACTCTCAAAAGTTATAAACTAAAAGCTTTAAAGGGAGTGTTTTTAATAACTAAACATATTAGTCTTTTTTAAATATTTTTAACTTTTTTTGCAAACACTGTCAATTTTTCTTTGAATTTTTTTATAAACACTATCAACTTCTACTACTAATCACTTTTCTATAATCACTAATTTTAATCAATTTTCAAAGTTATAATTTTTTTTTCAAACACCCCCCTAAAGAAGTGTGATTACACTTGTTTAAATAGATATTTAATTTATTTCTAACGAATTTCTATTTCTATAAAATATTAACAGATTAAATGAAATTTATATTTGATTATTAAACATTGCCTTTCATTGACTTGACCAATGACTCTCGACTTGTATCTAATTGGTCACTCCCCCAACACCATTCCTTTGCCACAACAATCTTTATAGATTAATTACTTAATTATTTGAGCATTGACTCTTGACTTGCATATAATTGGCAACTCTCCCTCATATTAATATATTGAAATCAACTCATGTCTGCCATCATATTATAACTATATTGAAATCAAGCGTTATGGGGAGGGTTTCCCTATTTGTGATATTTGTAGTGCTCTTGATAGTTGAGTGTTTAAGGGGTTATGTTCTAGCTAGCAAATCGGGTAGTCGTACAATCAACTCCGATCAATCTTCACTTCTTGCCTTGAAATCCTACATCTTTTCAGATCCTCGCAACATGTTAAAAAATAATTGGATAGTTAAAAATCCTGTTTGTAGTTGGATCGGAATTAGTTGTGACTCTGGCTTCAATAGGGTGATTGCATTGAATATTTCACGTATGGAACTTGTAGGTCGTATTCCCCTAGAAATCAAAAATCTTTCTTCCCTTGTTTCTCTAGACATGAGTCGAAACTCTTTTAGTGGTCTTATTCCTCCGTCCATTTTCAACATGTCATCTTTACAAGTTTTAGTTCTGCGGGGCAATAAGTTAGCAAGTAGTTTGCCAATCGACATGTTCAAACATAGTCTTCATAGACTTAAAAAACTTGATATATCATCCAATTATGACTTGTATGGAGAAATTCCATCGAGTTTGGATCAGTGCTCACAACTTGAATATATTGATTTATCATTGAATACATTTTCGGGACACGTGCCTAGACAAATTGGCACTTGAGCGAGCTCCGGATGTTGCGCCTTTATTAAAACAATTTCGGTGGTATGATCTCCATCTTAATTTGTACTATGAATTGTAAGTTGTTTCCGTTAATTTTTTAAGGCTCCGTTTGGATGGATGGATTTGAAATCCGTGGATTTCACACACAAATCACCACTCTCTCCACTTGAGTTGAATGAATTTACAAATACTTGGATTTGAGTCTAGTTTAAAATGGAGGGATTTCAAATCCTCATCAAAACCATGTCATTTGATATCCCCTCCTCTCTACCCTTCTCTTTCTCTCCCCCTTTCACTCTCATCTCTTGACAATTCATGATTTGAAATATATGCATTCTTACATTTATTATTTTTCAAATTCATTCATTTCAAATCCTCCCTATCCAAATGGAGTCTAAACGAATTCATTGTGTCATTCAGTCTCATCTTCTGTTTTCGTTCTCTCTCGTGTCTTATGTATGCTTCTTTTTTTTTTCTCTTTTCAATAATTTTCTTTCGCAGAAGGGTTGTAAAATTATGTGTTTATTTAGGCATGCCCACTAACTCTTTAATTAGTTCAATTTACTAAATTCGTTTGAATCTCCTATAATTATACAGGTGTTATTCCAGAAGAGATTGGACAGCTTAATAAGTTACCAGAGCTGCATATGGACTCAAACAAATTGACGGGCTCTTTGCCTCCAACCATCTTCAACATATCTTCCTTGGAAGTACTTTGGTTATCATATAACATGATCAGTGGTATCATTCTATACTCTTTCTCTTCGATCATTACGTGTTTCTTCTTTTAGGCTACGAACATTGTTTATGATTGGGATCGACGTATTAGATGATTAATATTTTTTTGCTACTTCAACTTCACATTAATTTATATTTTCCTTTAGTTGATCCTATTATTATTTTATTGGTGTAGTTGAATTTATTAGTGAAGTACATTAGGATCAACCATGTATATTTTTTTACGTAGGTATATAAATAATATTTCTTTTAATTGTTTCTGGAGCATAATCTTTAATATTACTAATTAATATCTTACAAATATACAGGTATTATTCCAGAAGAGATTGGACTACTTAATCATTTACAGTGGTTGAATATTGGATATAACAACTTGATGGGTCCTCTGCCTCGAATCATCTTCAATATATCATCTTTGACAATGCTTGATTTATCAGGGATAATAATGTTTGGTGGTATGATTCTAGCCCGCCTCCTTCTCTTATCTTCTGCTAATTCCCACACCCGACTACTTTAGCCCTGTTCCTCGCCGCCCCCAAACTTAATCTGTACATGTACAGTCATATGCAAGTTGATGTATATATTTCGTTTTTATGTATGTAGCAATTCAACCATATATATTTTTTTACGTAGTAATAATATTCAGAGAAATCCGTTTGTTTCTCTGGAAACAAAAGGATAATAAATCATTTCTTACTATTTCAAGTATTTGTTATTATTTATGCATTTTTCCTCCGGCCCAAAAGCCCGTACTCTATTTTCTCATTTTGGTTGGATTATTCATACCACCTCCTATGTGGTATTGTTAATACCAAGAACTATTTCTTGAATTCCCATGTTAAAATACATATTAGCAAATATGTGAAAAAAAAATCAAATATCTCATATATACAAATAAAATATATCATATGATTTCACATCCATTCTAATATCATATCACTAAACAAACGGGCTTTCAATATATATCATGTTCTTAATGATTTGATTATGATGCTTTTAATTGTTTATGGACATATGCATAATGTTTTATAATTAAATTGATATATTATATTCTTATAATTATACAGTTGTTCCACAAGAGATTGGGCATCTTAATAATTTACTAGCGCTGTATTTGGAGTCAAACAATTTGACGGAAAAGCCTCCACCCATCTTCAACATATCTTCCTTGAAATTACTTTGGTTATCAGATAACATGATCAGTGGTACGATTCTAGCCTCTTTCTCTTGTAGAATTATTTCTTGTCATAAAGATGTCAAAGTAACCGATTAAGTAATGGGCATTGGACCAATTTCTTGTTGTCACAACATAAATTTACAATTGATTAAATACATACTTTAAGTAATTAAGATGTCATGACTATATAATTTTTTTTAACGAAAAATCTGAATAGGAGAAGGACAAAATGGAAAGTCAACTGTCATTTGTTAACAATTTGATCTAAAACCTGCAATGTTGAAAAAAATAGCAGGTAAATAATAAAAAAAAAAAATTGTTCTGGAGTTTCTTTATCAACATTATTGTTTGATTTCATTTCTGTGTTTTGTTAATGAGCGATAGGTTCAGGACTATAAGGAATTGTAATCTCCTCTAATTGAGGGATTTGATATGTTATTGCTCTCTTTATATAATTACAAGATGTACAACAAATTACTAAAGATATAATTTATTGTAATAATTGATTGACAATTAAATGTCACATAACTTCTAGATTGTTCCTTTCATTAACCTTAACACCCCCCTCAAGCGATGCGGATGGGGACCAACACAGAGCTTGGACCGAAAAAACTCAAAGAGCGGACGAGGAAGACTTTTGGTGAAGATGTCCGCCAACTGAAGAGGAAAAGGAACAAAACGTGTAGAGAGCTTTCCACTGGAGATGATTTCTCAAACGAAGTGATGGTCGATATCAATATGCTTTGCCGGTTTATGGGCAACAGGATTTTGACTTTAAAAAAATCGCACTCTTGTTATCACATAATAAAACAGGAGGCGAGGAGGGTAAAGCACGGAGGTCATGAAGAAGATTAGTGATCCAAATGACCTCAGCAGCAACATTCGCCATAGCACGGTACTCAGATTCACATCTGGAGCGGGCAACAGTCGGCTGTTTCTTCGCACTCCATGAGACAAGATTAGGACCAAACAACTATCCCAATTAGCGTCAGAATAGCCCAAAAGCCCAAATTTACCCCTCTCGAAGGTAAGACCATGATCAAGAGTGTGCTTCACATACCGAAGAATTCCTTTAAGTGCTAGAAAGTGATCGATGGTTGGGGCGGACTGAAACTAACTAATGGTGTTTACCGCATACGAGAGATCTGGTCGAGTGATTGTCAGATTTTGAAGAGCACCCACCAAAGAATGATAGAGTGTGGGATCTGAAATGAGAGTACCCGACATACGAAGAACTTCACTCGGAGCCTGAGGAGTAGAGACCGGCTTGGCATTGAGTAAATCATCCCGAAGAAGGATATCATGAGCATATTTGGACTGACTGAGAAATAAACCATTATCAGTGTAATGAACCTCCAACCCCAAGAAGTAGTTCAAATGACCCAAGTCCTTAATTGCAAATTCACGACGAATTTGAGAGACCAAGTTGTCAACAAGGGCGGAGACATTTCCCATCACGATGATGTCATCCACGTATAAAAGCAAGTACAAAGTAGAAGATCCTCTCTGAAAGACAAACAAGGAGGTGTCGGTTGTACTGCATATGAACCCGCGTGTAAGTAAGAATGTACTAAATAGAAGAAACCAGGCCCAATGAGCTTGTTTTAGGCCATAAATAGCCTTTTGAAGAAGGTAGACATGAGTGGGGAATTTGGGATCCGTGTAACCTGGTGGCTGCTCCATATAAATGGGCTTGTCAAGAAGCCCATGTAGAAAGACATTATTCACATCCAGTTGACGAAGGGGCCAATTGTTCATGACAGCAAGAGCGAGAATAATACGAACAATCTAGCCTTAACAACTGGACTGAATGTGTGAGTGAAATCGAAGCCTGGAATTTGAGTGAAACCCTGGGCAATCAAAAGAGCTTTGTAACGATCAATTGAACCATTAACAAGGAATTTCGTACGAAAAAACCCACTTTGAGCCAACAATGTTGCATTCTCAGGACGAGGAACAAGAATCCAAGTGCGATTAGAATGAAGAGCCTTTAATTCTGCATCCAATGCTGCAACCCAATGAGACGATTTGGCAGCAGATTTGAAATCACGGGGTTCAGACGTAGCATGCAAGGCAGAAAACAGAGCACTGTGGGCAACGTGAGCCATGTTCGGAGGATGCTTGAGCTTAAATATGTCATCTTGAGCACGAGTACACATGGTATGAGTGCGTACAAGAGGAGCAGGAGCAGGAGCAGGAGGAGCCGAAGCCTGCTCAGGTGGATGAACAAATGGAGCTGGAGCTTCAACATGAATCTCGGGATCAATATGAACTTGTGGAACGGAGGCAAAAGTCGGAGCAGCCTCCTCAAGAGCACAAGTAGTGCATGAGGATGGCGTGGGAGTAGGCACAAGTGATGAAGATGACTGTTGGGAGGATGCAGAAGCCGAATCTATGAGAGGAGTCGGGGTCGAATCCAAAAATGAAGAGTATTCAAGCTCATGAGCCGCACGAGAGTTGACCGGTCTAGAGAAAGAAAGGCAGTCTTCATCGAATTGTGCATGACGGGTTATATAGATTCTAGAGGAACTGGGTTCCATGCAACGAAAGCCCTTATGCTGAGAACTATAACCAAGAAAGATACAAGGCACACTCTTCGGATAAAACTTGTTAGCCGCATAATTGCGTAGACAGGAATAAACACGATAACTGAAAACATGAAAATTCTCATAACCTGGAGAAATAGAGAACAAAAGCTCAAAGGGAGATTGATTACCCAGAATAGAAGGCGGAAGTCGATTAATGATATAAACGGCAGAACTAAAAGCCTCTACCCAATACTTAGCCGGAAGAGAAGCATGGAACAACATAGCCAAACCCATTTCTGTGATGTGCATGTGTTTGCGTTCGGCCCTGCCATTCTGTGCAGGAGTATACGGGCAAGACATAGAATGATGAATGTCGAATTTAAGAAAAAAACCTTCATCCTATTGTTCATAAATTCAGTGCCCCCATCAGACTGAAAAACCTTGATCTTACGAGAAAATTGATTCTCAACAAAAGCTTTAAATTCTCAAACACAACATAGAAATCTGATTTTAATTTCAACGGATAAAACCAACTGAACCAAGAATAATCATCGATAAACACAACATAATAACCATAACCAGAAGCAGATAAAACAGGAGCAGGACCCCATAGATCATAGTGAATTAGATCCAAAACAGCAGTAGCACGCTTATTAATAATAGTAAATGATAAGTGTTTACTCTTGGCTAACTGGCAAGAGGCACAAACAATAGGTTTAGGAAATAATGAAGTAATAGAGACAAGGCCTAATTTATTCAACAAAGCAATAGAATCAAAAGCAGCATGTCCAAGTCGTTGATGCCAAAGTTTAAAAGAGCCCTGAACCTTTGCACCATTTAATGCAGCAATTAAAGCAGCCTGACCTCGCTCCAGTATATAAAGTCCGTGTTCATGCTGACCTCTTGCCATAGGCATCCCTATTTTTCGATTCTGAATTTCAAAAGAATCAGCATTGAAAAGAACATTAACAGGATAATCGCTCCAGTATATAAAGTCCGTGTTCATCTTGACCTCTTTACCATAGCATCCTCGTTTTTTAGATTCACGAATTTCAAAAGAATCAAGATTGAAAAGAACATTAACGGGATAATCGCTAGTTAATTTGCGATGGACAACGGGTTCTTCGTAAAGATCTTGATGCGACCAAAACATCCAAAGAAAGAAAAAATCACGAGATAAAACATATGAACCCAGATGAGATATAGAAAGTTTAGCACCATTACCCACAACGACTTTTTTCATAACCATTATAAGAAGACAAGGAGTCCAAATTTGCGTGATGATTAAATCATGTGAGTCGTTGTCCCAAAGTCAAGATACCAATCGGAAGAGGCCGATGGGCTAAGAAAGCATCTAGCATTGAAGGCACTCGCTAGATTAGCTTTGTGGAGAGTTTGGATCACCATATCGCTCGGGACGATAGAAATAGCGTAGTGGCCCGATTGACGACAAATTTGATGTTGGGATATTTTAGTTTTTGATGAATTATGCCAAAACATTATCAACTTGTGTTTTGAAGCTAATCTCGGATAACAAGTTGAGGGAACGACGAATGAACGTGAGGGGGAAACTCACGAAATCGCATTTAAGATGATCGAGATCGAGGTAGAAATTTCGAATTCGTCGAGATCGGATGAGTAAGAAGAGTTCGAGTTAACTCGATGAGCTGTGCAAAATCGGAAGAAGAAAAGCTAAGCCACCGATCGTGAAGAATCGAAAGGTCAAATGATCGAGATGGCATGGGTATTCGACCGATCGGATGATCGTAAAAACCCGAATGAGCTGATATGGTGATCGGGAAGAGCGCATAAAACGTCGATCGAAAAGAACCGCACGGAGAAGATCGGGAAGAAGGTTAGGGATCGGAAGAGGAGCGGATGAGACTAATCGAGATCGGATATGAAGATGATCGGATGATCAAGATCGAGCGTGATTGAGATCGGATGTCTTAAACCGATATAAAACCTAATGTCTTCGACTGATGTTATCTGAGATGTTGATATGAAGATGTTGATCTGATCGGTCGAAATTTCGTCGGATCAAAGAAGAAATCAGATAGCCTGAGTCAAAGTGACTGAAGGTCAGGATGTCTGAAGTCATAGAATCGAACTCGGTCGGCTGAAAATGTCGGTATCTGATCGAGATAAGGTCCGGCCAAGAGAAGTCTGCTTGAATCAAGTATCCCGAGGCTCGGATAAACCCGAGGCTCGGATGAGAATCAAGACTCGGATGTCTCTGAAGACACTTGAGACTCGAGAGAATCTGAATGATTCCAAAGGCGAGGAATCACGGAATATAGCCGATTAGAATCGGTGACGTGGACCAATGAGAGGGAAGACAACAAGCACAGAAGAAGTGCCAGACTTACAAGAATAGTATGGATGTGAATGTGATTCTCTCCAACGGTAACATTCAAATCCACACTATAAATACAAGGTCTTTCATCATTCTAAGGTGTGGATGCGTGGAGATTATAGCACGAGATGCTACAGAGCCAAAGAGAGTTATACCCAAAACATTCCCACCCTAGAACACAAGTCTGTAGATATACAAATATGTTCAAGAGTGTTCTAGAACCCAATCTAAGCAACCCACGATGTATCCTAAGCTTAGAGAGATTTTCCCTACCTTAGCATTGAGGCTAAACAAATGTAAGGGAAAATCTCAACCTAGTTGGAAACCAAACAAACCTTACCCAAATCAGTCGGTTAAGTTTGTAGGTGAGTGTGAACTCGGTAAACATCTAGCAATCCCGAAAGGGAGGGTAGGCAATCCCGAGTGAGGGTGATAAGTCCCGATTGGAGTGTGAACTCGTTAAACATCTAGAGGCGAACCCGAGAGGGTGATAAGTCCAGTTGGAGTGAGAGCTCGTTAAATATCTAGAGGCGAACCCGAGAGGGTGATAAGTCCAGTTTGAAGGAATTTCCCTAGGAACAGGGAGAGTGGATGTAGGAGCTTGAACCTCCGAACCACTATAATTTGTTATGTTCTTTATTGCTTTATGTTCTTATCTTGTCATATGCATTCGATTATAAGCAAAACACAACACATGAGCTTAAAATGGAAAAATATGTATTCACCATTCCTTCACCCCTGTTTTTATATGCACTGAACAGAAATGTTTGCTTCCGCACGCGCAAAATGGGTTTTCCACCGAGACCATCAATTGGTATCAGAGCGGGGAGTTCAACAGATCACTATTTTCAAAGTGATCGCCTGAGCTGATCCATTTTTAAAACCCGTTTCTGATCTGATACCATCAATTGGTATCAGAGCGGGTAGTTCAAAAGGTCACTAGTTTTTCAAAGTGACCACCTGAACTGATCTTTTTAAACAAAAACCCGATCTCTGTATAAATGCATATATTTTAAATGTTTTGGCGTCATTATCAAAAAGGGGGAAATTGTTGGGATATTTTAGTTTTGATGAATTAGGTAACGGATCTTTGTTGATCTGAGTCAAGGAGAATCCGATGAAGTCGGGTCCAAGGCCTCACAAAACCAGTGAGATTTATCGGTTATAAATCAGCAGATTTTAAATTGCATTTTTGGTCCCATAAGAATATTTTCAAAGCACTTTTGGTCCCATTGTTTCAAAGTGGTCCTTTTTTGTGCACTTTTGGTCTCAAACCTTTAATTGCACATCACAAAAACCCCTAACAACTTCACCACACAAAACCCACCTATATATGTTTAAAGTTTTTTGTGCACTTTTGATTTTGGACTTCAGATTCTCAGTTTCTCACTGAGTCTTCAGATTCTCAGTTTCCTACTGAGTCTTTAGAAACTTCAGTTTCATACTGAAACTTCAGTTTCTTCAGAAACACACTGAGTTCTTCAGAGTCTTCAGAACCTATCCTGATCTATATCTGCTGACTATACATTTTGCATATAACATCCTGAATACTCTAAAACTGAATCCTGACTCAACTATCAAGATTATTCTGAACATGTCATACTCAGGGGTTTTGGGATCTTAATCAAAATCATATATCTTTTATTAAATTCATCTCCCAACAATATCACAAGATTCGATCACATGCATCATATTAAAATCTCAAAAAAAATATGAACATGCATCAGCCAACATCTCAAAACAGTTCAAATAAGCCACGTGGGGTGGGTCATTATTTAAACACATTCAAGCGGAAATTACAAACAAAAACGATTTACAAACCTTTAATATCCAGTTAATAGTTGGCTCCCCTTGACCAATATAAAATTAGACAGAGACTTGAGGGAAGTATATGCATATCAATTTTATACCTAAGTAATAACCATGATTAAATCTGAGATTATTATTTAAAACTTTGAGCGAGCCTCATGGGGAGGGTCATCGTCTCCACTAGTAATAACCCACAATCATCCATTTGGAATTCATTCATGTGAAAGCTAACTTTTGACCGTCCCGTGGGGGGAATTTCTCCAAAAGAATTCACAAATAAATAAATCATGGAGGTCAAAATTAATTCAATTTTATTTTCCGTAATAAAATTGTCAATTAATTATTTAAACATACTTAGTAATTTTTGAAGGTGAGATTTTTCATTGGGCAACTCTCATGCAAACACATTTAAACAAATTAAATAAAGCATAAGATAACACAATAATAAATCAAGCAAAGCGGAAAAATAAACATATTGGGCACAAATTATCAAATTATCATGGTTTGATTTTTCTTGCTTGATCTTGAACAAATGCCATCTTGAATTTCTCCCACTCGATCGTCTCAAAAAGAACTCCATCTCGAAACGCTACTCCAAGTAGCTCACAATGGATCTGCCTTGCCGCATCCGTGGAAACCCCGTCGAAGCGACCGCGCCCGTGTGCCTTAACACAGCCGCCAGCGCCGCTTCAGCGACCTCGTCGGCGTCGCCCGCGTCCCGGCTCTCAGCGGTCTTTCGATTAGGCGACCAGCGTACCCCCACGCATCAGCGTCTTGTGCGCTCGCCAAGCCTCGCCTCGCGCTGCCGGAACTTCAGCGGCGCCAGCAACGTCCCCCGCCTTGCGCGCTAACCTCCGTCCGCTAATCCGTTTAGCGCCTGTGCGCCGCGCGTCTTTATCTTTCGCCCGTCTTGTATGCCGATCGATCTCGCGGCCCTCGGCCTAAATCCTCCGCGCACACGCGTCGTGCTGTCTTGGCGTCCGCTTGTGTGGCGTGCCTCCTTAACAAGTTTAGCGTGGCCCTGCGCCGCCTACTCCCGGTTACAGATTTTATCCTTTAATTCTTAAATCTCTGTCTTCGTTTTTTGATCCTATTACAATTTATTTACAAAAAAATAAATAAACCTAGATTTAGACTAGTCTATTACATTGATCAAATCAAACAAATCTAATCTACTTTGTGGATTTTCTCACGAGACATAACGAATCCCGACGAATCGAATTAAAAACCACAATTTATATGCATGCATAAATAGACACATTAAATTCCATGACAATTGGATACCTGCAAAACAAATCTAGCAATTCTACTATCCAATTTCAAATTTAATGACAGCGAATTAAATTACAATTTAAAATTGAGCGTCAAACCGTGGCTCGATACGATTGTTGGGGAATAAATTGCATTGATCTATTAAGGATGAATATTTAAATACAAATTTAATTCTTATAATTATTACTAGCATGAATTAATCCTATATTAATTCAAATAATAATCCAACAACAAATCATGCATATAATTAATTCACGTAAATCCTACCCATGCGGAATTCTACGAGTTTACGTGAACGTACCTCTTGGGACGGAAATGGCTTTTTATTTATTGGGACACAAAAAGAACTTCCCAAGTATTCCCTTAATCCTTGCTCGACTATCCGGTGGTAGGACGCTTGAGAACAATTAACAAAAGGAAAATAAATTATGTTGCACCACCTTTGTGGATTTACTAATTTTTCCAGCACATGGAATTGTACACTACTCACAATTGACGTTTTTAGAAAAAATACAATGCATCATCGGCGTTTCAAAATATTTGATATTTTATCGACGATATATTTTTCCTAAAAACCAATTTTCGTGTTGTGCTGGTAATGAAACATTCATCCCCTATTTATAGAGGGTGGTGGACGAAATTTCATGTGGAATAGGGAGGAAAAAATCTTTTCTTGATCTCCAAGAAATCTTGAATATATCTCATATATTCTTTTCTCCATAATTAAAATATTTCACAACATCCCACTCTCTTATTTGTTATGGAATATTTCGAAATATTAGGGAACAAGAATCCAAGATTTGGATCTTCTTGAATTTATGAGATATTCTTGTATTTCAAGAAATACATATCTTTCATAATATCTTTTCAAGAAAATCAAGAAAATCTTTCTTGCCCTTTATATTCCAAAATTTTAAAATTTCTCTATGAATGACCAAGTGGGAGATTTAAGTGAATTTAATGAGATAATCTTGTATTCCAAGAATACATATCTTCATTCCATAACAAAATTCAAAGAAAATCTTTCTCCCCTTTTTATTCATAATTTTCAAAAAATAATAGGAAAAATATGCAACAAGATTTATTTTATTTTTAAACACCTTTTTCAGTTATTGGACTTTATGTTGGGCTACTTAGGGGCCTTTAGGAGAATTAAGATTGGACCTTCCAATGGATCTTGAATTATCAATATTGAGCCACAATATTATTCAAGCCCATAAATATTAATTAATCCCACTACATAATTAATATTGCACTATCCATCTTAACCCATATTACAATCAATATGGCTCCGATTATTATTTCCGTGTTTAAGATTATCTAGCCCATTAATTAATTCAAGCCACCGAAATAGCTTTCCGTTAATTAATATCTTTTGTCCTTGGTCAAGGAACGATTCAACATTATTATCCATCTTACCGGAAACTAATTCCACTTGCAAGATTTGGTATGATAAAGCTTATGAACCTCCCAAGAAACAAATCGAACAAAAGCGTAATTGCGCACGATTCTCCGTATTAAATCTTAGCAATCACATGTGACCAATAATATTGCCCAAGATAAAAATTATTGAATCTCGTTGATTCTCTACCCATGATAAGTCAAAGCAATAGTTACCAATCACACGTGATCCTATTTAAGAACGAAGATTAAAATAACGAACCACCGAGGTCTAATTCTTCCTTGTTCGATTCAAGAATTTGTCCTCCCCAGTAGCTCTATTCGATGCATCGACCATGCACTAGTGTAATCTCTTGGTCAAGACAAGCCAATCTGAGCCTTACACTTCAACCTTTCACGATGGATTGTTCATTTCCATCTAGGTCGTGAATGGCGTACTTTTAGTTACAAGGGACTGTTAATTTAATCTTCTGTGATCTGGTATCACTAAATTAACTACAATGTAACACGTCGATTTATTGAAACAGATTATGCGATAAATATATGTAACATTCGATGATATTTAAAGCATCAGTGATAAACAATTTATTTCAGTAAATAAGTCTGAAATTCAGTTTTGATTATACAAAGTAAAAATCATACTTTCCAGTATAATCCCAACAAAGATATGAACACAAAGTTGTTTCATAGGGTAATCAGTGGATGGAGAAAGGGTAACGAGATCATTGGAATGAAGATAGATGGGGTGTGGAGTGAAGATGTGAAGCTAGTCAAAGAAGGGAATTCGATCCTTTTTTAATAAACACTTCAGAAAAGTTTCGGGGCAGAGACCTAGCTTATCCGAGTCCTTATTCCCTCAAAGACTTTCTTTGCAGGATAATGATTTTCTCACTGCTCCTTTTTCAGAAAATGAGGTGAAACAGACGATCAAGAATTGTGAGAGCTCCAAAAGCCTAGGGCCCGATGATTTCAATTTCAGCTTTATCAAGCGATGTTGGCATGTGATTAAAGAAGACTTCTTGAGGATGCCGAGAGCCTGCTAGATTATAGACCGATCTCTCTTATATCTTTTGCTCATATAAGATTAAAAAAAAAATCCTGGCTTCTAGGTTGAGCAAAGTGCTAGATGGACTCATATCCGAGAATCAACGTGCTTTCATCGGTAAGAGGAATATACTAGATGAGGTAATGATATTGATTGAGACGATTGTTGAAGCTAAAATGAGGAAACTGCAAAGGATCTTCTTCAAGATTGATTTTGCAAAAGCTTACGACTCGGTGGATTGAGATTTCCTCGATCTTGTGCTTCAAAGATTCAATTTTTGCGACAAATGGAGAACCTGGATGAGAACATGTGTTTCTAGTGCATTGGCATCGATATTGGTGAATGGCAGCCCGACAGAGGAATTCAAGCTAGAAAGGGGACTGAGACAAGGTGAACCTTTGTCACCATTTTTGTATTTGCTGGTGGCAGAGGGCCTAAGTATCATGATCTCCAAAGCTGCAGAGATGGGCCTTTTTGAAGCAGCAGAGGCTGGAAGAGAAAAAATCAAAATTTCTCATCTTCAGTACGCAGATGATACTATTTTTGTGGGAACAGCTAAGGAAACCAACGCTAAAATCATGAAACAGATTTTGAGAAACTTTGAACTTCTGTCCGGGCTCAAGGTCAACTTTGATAAATGCAGCGTCATGGGCGTTAATATTGATAGGGGAAGGTTGGTTTCAATGGCACAAAGTCTCAGATGTGTGGTTGGGGACATTCCTTTCTCATATTTGGGTGTCAGAGTGGGTATTTGTCAAAGAAGCTTGAATGAATGGAGGGGCATGATCCAGAAATTCCGTAAGAGGTTGAAACTGTGAGAAGACCGAAAAATCTCTTTTGGTGGACGAATTACTCTGGTGAAATCAGTTTTATCTTTGTTGCCAATCTACCACTTTTCCTTCTATCGTTTACCCAAAAAAACCTTGAGTGAGCTTACTTCTTTACAACGTTATTTCTTGTGGGGGGGGGGGGCAGTGAACAGAATAGTAAAACTCCATGGATAAGCCTGGAAAAATGTTTGTAATTCGAAACATTCGGGGGGGCTTGGGATTAGGGAATTGGGGGACTTTAATAGGGTGTTGTTAGGGAAGTGGGTGTGGAGGTACTTAGTGGATGGGGAGAGTTTGAGGGTGAGGGTGAGGGTGTCGAAGGGAGGTTGGAGATGAGGGAGTCGGGGAATATCACTATGGGTAGAGAGAGTAGGTAGTCTAGTTGGTGGAAGGATGTAATAGAAAACGTGTCGGGTGGGGGAGGGAGATGGTTTTGGACACAGCTAGAGAGGAAGATAGGTGATGGAGGGGATATTGATTTTTTTGGAATAGTGTATGGACTGGGAATAGTGCTCTGAAAATTACTTTTCCTAGATTATTTAGATTGAGTCTAGACCGAGAGATTTCAGTGAGGGAGATGAGTGAATGGGTTAATGTGGTGTGGATGTGGAGATGGAAATGGAGACGTGAGTTTTTTGATAGGGAAAAATATGTACTTAATAGCCTTGTGGATGTCATAAACAGGTACCCATTACAGGAGAATACTAAAGATGGATGGAGATGGATGCAGAACCAAGATGGAAAGTTCACAACGAAGACGACATACAACCTTCTCAGAACGGACGGGGGAGTGAATAACTTGGGCTAAGGCGTGTCATCAGCATTCAAGAAGGTGTGGAGCAAAATTGCTCCAATCAAAGCATCGGCAATGGCTTGGAAGTTACTGTGGGACAGATTACCAACAAGATCGAATCTCCAGAAAAGGCACATCTTGCTTTAACTGCTGCTCATCTCTTTTTTTATTGTAAGCAAAATGCTGAAACTGCTGCTCATCTTGATCGGAGTGCCCACTATGTAAGCAAAATGCTGAAACTGCTGCTCATCTCTTTTTTTATTGTTCTAAATCTATGGTTGTGCGGAAATCTTGCTTTAACTAGCTCGATATTCCGATGGCATTACCAAACAAAACCGATGAGCATTTCATGGTTATGTTGGTTATGTTAACCGGAAATAAGGGGAGTACAATTGCTATTGGATTGTGGATTTGTGTTGTGTGGCTGATGTGAAAAGGGAGAAATGAATTAATTTTTGAAGACAAAAGTTTCGATGCGGTGAAAATAGTTGAAGAAATCAAAGGAAGACTCTGGAGTTGGTGTACTATCAATTTTTTGATTTTTTGTAATTATTCTTTTATAGACTGGCTGGATCATCCTAGGAAATTGCAAGACTGTTAGCTTAAATTGTTTCTGGTGTTCTGTACTGGGTATTCCTTATACCCACCTTTATTTCTTAATAATTTTTTTCCTTGGCTGACCAAAAAAAGTAGTTGTTTTTTTTTTTTTTTTATTATTTGGTTCGTTTGTGTATTAATTTTTTTTTTGTAAGTTATGACTAAGGTGGAGGTATTCTTGCATGTATTTAGTTTTTGTGGATAACCAGTTTAAGTAGTGTAAAGTTGTCACTATGATTAGGAAATGTAAAGTACTCCTTTTGGTACATATTTTTGAAGAATTGTAAAAATAATTATTGTGTTCTAATTGTTGAGAATGAAACATTTAATTAAAAAATATTACGAGTATGAAATCATAGATTGCTTCCCAAAAATAAGATTCATTGAACTCAATTATAATTATGATTTGTTTGAATATTAATTGTATATATTGACAAAGTATAGGGTGATTTCAAGATAAATTGTTTCACGGTGAACAAGTTTCACGACATACCATAGATTTTCTTTTTCATCTTTATCTCTCATTCACTATAACCTCCCGTATGCCCCACAATCATTTTATTTATTTTCAAGATAATTTTTTTATTTATCTTTGGTACTTAATTACTAGTTGTATAAAAAAAAATTTCTATTATTTGGTTCAATTGTGTGTTAATTTGTAACAAATTATTTAAACTTGTGAGTTATGACTAGCTAGGGTGAAGGTATTCTTGCATGTAGGTAATTTTTGTGGATAAGCAGTTTAAATAGTGTAAAGTTGTAACTATGATTAAGAATTGTAAATTATTCCTTTTGATGCGATTTTTTTAAGAATTGTAATTACAATTATTGTGTTCTAATTATTGAGAACGACGCATTTAACTAAAAAAAATTACGATTATCATCATTGATAGCTTCCCAAAAATAAAATTCGATGATCTCAATTATAATTATAACGTGTTCGAATGTTGTGCATTTTTTATTTAGTTTGCATCGAGTTTTAAGACTTTAAATATTAAATTTAGTTTGCATCTTCATTCAGTCTTTCGTCGTTCATTCTCTCTTTCATCTTTATCCCCCATTCACTTTAACCTTCAATGTGCCCCCACAACAATTTTCTTCATTTTCAAGATAACTTTTTTATTTATCTTAATTTCATACCTAATTAGTAGTTATTTAATTTGTTTTTATTATTTAATTCAATTGTGTGTTACTATGTAACAAATTTTATTTAAACTTGTAAGTTATGACTAAGGTTGAGATATTCTTGCACGTATGTAATTGTTGTGGATAAGCAGTTTGAATAGTGTAAAGTTGTCACTCTGATTCGGAATTGTATATTATTCCTATCGGTGCGAATTTTTGAAGAATTGTAGTTACATTTATTGTTTTCTATTATTGTGAATGATGCATTTAATTTTAAAAAATTACGAGTATGACATCATAGATTGCTTTTCAAAAATAAAATTTGATGAACTCAATTGTAATTATAATTTATTTGAATATTGTGTATTTTATATTTAGTTTGTATAGATTTTTAAGACTTTAAATATTAAATTTAGTCTGAATCTTTTCTTTATTTTCAATATATTTTTTTTAGGCCCGCTTGGTATAACTTGAGAAAGGTAATGGTAATGGGTACCATTAAGGAGTCAATCACTAAGAGTTATTGATTGCATGTTATTGTTTGGTTAGAACATGAACAAATTGTTTACTTCTATTCTTATTATTTGTGAATCAAAATTATCAAACAACATCAACAGAAGTGATTCACATTACTCACTTCTATTACCCCAAACCAAGCGGATCCTTATTTATCATTCATACCTAATTAGTAGTTGTTTAATTTGTTTTTATTATTTGGTTTAATTGTGTGTTAATTTATAACAAATTTTATTTAAACTTGTAAGTAATGACAAAATTGATGTATTCTTGCATATATGTAATTGTTGGGGATAAGAAGTTTGAATAGTGTAAAGTTGTCACTATGAATAGGGATTAATTAAATTTATCAAATAAAACAACATTCATATAATTAATTAATATTTATCGTATTACATAAATATATTATCTTTGCATAAATTTAAACAAAATCTCACAAATTAATTAATGTTCATTTAAAACAAGTCTATCAATCATCAAACCACAACCATAGTCCATAGATGAGAACTCGTGGTATGGTCTCTAAGGAAGGAAGAAATGACATTATCTAATTTCTATTTTCTACTAAGAAAGTCGTGACTTGAGAATGGGAAGATGGACTTTTCTATGGTAGACTGTTGCCCTCTTGACATTATGAATCCAATAAAAGATTGACACGTCGTCTAACTTTCTAATTTTGCCATTAGCGATTTAGCTTTGCAATAAGACAAAATGATTAATTTTTTGGAATTTTTTTTTTTTATCAAAATATTCTTATAGTAATTTTTTTAAAATCAAATTAACAAATTTAACCTTTTATATTAGTTTAAGATAATTAATAATTAATTAACTAATAATAAATAAATATTTCTCATATTACTTAAAAAATTAAGTTCATTCCCGACCCCTTTTCATGAACACTGTTTTCTTTTCTCTCTTATTTCTAATTCAAATAAAATAAAACACCCTACTTATGAACAACATGAAAATCATTTGAAGATCAGGTTCTTTCTGGAAAGTGACATTAAAAAACAAAACATAAATTATAGATGATTATTTTATTTTTAATATAAATAATGTACTAATCTTTGTTACAGCCCAATGTCATGTTGTATAACTTGGGCAGAGTAGCGTGCGGCTTCGCAAAAAACAGAAGGATAATTGCAGGAAACACGCAATTCTTATATCAGTTTTTGTCTAAAAGAAATATGGAAAAGAAGACACACTTTAAAATTAACCAAAAATTTTAATCTCATCAAATTAATAATAAATAACTATATATATATATATTAAGTGGGGCCCAGTGACCCTCTTAGCCCTCATAATGTTCCGTCTCTTGGTAAAACTGTACCCTCAAATTTCAAAAACTCTATAATTATTCTATGTAAAAAAAAAAAAAGGTATCCCCAACATAATAGAATAAGTCATTAATTAGCCCAAAATATTTTATTTACTATTTTTCGTATCCCCAAATCCAAAATTCTAGATCCGCCACTGTTTATGGATTTATAAATTTATTGTCAAATTCTTTGCGGTGTTTGGAGGCAAAATGAAATCTATGAATTTATAAATCCTTCTTTTAATTGAACATTTTCCAAAATGGTCTATCCAAAATTTAATTGAACATTTCTATAAATAACATTAAATCAACTTTTTCCCTTTTATCCACTACAGGGTTTTTCGAGTTTTAACAACATTTTTTTCGTTGGTAACAGAAAAATTAGTAATTACCGACGGATTATCAACAAATTACCGATGGATTTTTTCGTCGATGTTTTGCTCGCCGGTAATTTTTTACGACGGAACAACTGTCCGTTGGAAACTGATACCAACAAATTACCGACGGATTATCGACGAAAAATAAAATTCTAATTAATATGATAAGTTTGTCGGTAATCCGTTGGTTAAAAAAATACTCACACTGTCTCTAACTCAATTGAACATTTGCCAAAAGGTCCGTCCCAAACTCAATTGAACATTTCTATAAATGGTAATAAAAAAACTTTTTATCTTTATCTATACCCCTCAAACACCTCAATATTACACCCAATGTCATTACTTTTTCAAAACTAAAGTCAATTTTATCTCATTTAATTTACACAAATGTCACTACTTTACTATTTAACCCTCAATTTTATATCTTTTAATAATAATAAATAACTATTTTCTTAAAATCTGTGCGTACAGTACATGTTCAATTAACTATGGGGCGTAGGGAGTATGTCGGTAATTTGTTGGTAAAATATGTTAGTAATATGTCAGTGATCTGTTGATAAAGTTATCTGTAGGCAATCTATTGATTGTTAGCAATACGTTGGTAATTCGTCTGTCTGTATAATTACCCATAGTCTTTTGCTCAGTATTCCCACCCATAGTTTTTTCCTCAGTATTCCATTGGTATTTCGTCGGTAATATTTATTTAAATAATTTTTAAATTTTTTGTCCCTGCCTAAATTGAAATATCATGCCCAAATAATAATAAGTTGATACGACCACCATTGATTAACCCAACATAATACGAATATAAATATAATTTAGCATGTAGATCTGCTGTAATTTTTTTTCTTTTCTTCAAACGTCATAATATCGTACATTCATGCCCAAAATGACCCATTTGCATTCATATATATATAAAAGGTACCAACAAACCAACAATTCATAATCAAACGTCCACTCAACACACTAGTATGTGCTAGACTTTATAACACAACATAGTACATATTCAAAGCGATAAAATATATAATAACGAAAGCAAAATGAGCACGGTATGTCCAACAGGTCGTTATCTACATACACAACCGCTCAAAACCCTACAACTTGATCAGTAAGCCAAACATGTCACTCCAAATCTCATGATTACCTACAGTGCATAAACTATGTCAAATATATCTCAGTAAGTAGAAATTATGCATGATAATGTGATTCTTTAGAAAACCTCTCCATGCACTCTCATTTCAAAGCACCAATTTACTTATGAAATACACATTAGGGCCTCTGGCACATTGTTATACACCGACACGAGCTCAAAACATATATAAAACGATGGCCTACTAATGAGGGTCATAATTTCTTGTTGTTCTATGGTAATTTTTTGTGTCATATTTGATGTGATTTGATCTCATTTGCAATGAAAAGTGCTATTAATCTCATTTATTTGAGATTGTGATGAAGTGTATAGGAATTGGGTGAAAATGAACAAAAATTGATGAAAAATTGGTTTGATCAAGAATGATATGGGTGTTGGATTATAGAGGTACGTAAACACGTAATACATGCGCAGCGGAAATAAACAGTTCACCAATAACGAACAATTAATTGCATAATTCGATTACGTTAAACAAAAAGAGAATCCTTACAGTAATTCAAAGGCGGATTTCTCAACTATGATATCCACGTAATCCCCATTCACAGACTTGCACAGATTTGCCAGCGTTGAATCCCGAGATGAATTTGCTAGGAAAATTCCAACTCTAGATTTTATGGAGAAATTAGGTTTCTTGTGTTGTTTAATGAATCCCTAGGATGTCATATATATAGGAGAATCCCAGCTTAAAGATTAAACAATCTTTATTAGAAAAATTATTTCCTAATCTTGCAAATCATATCTCCAAGATATGATTTCCCTAAATATATTTTCCTACAATAATATTCCATATATTATTTGGGATTCCTATTTAATTAAATCTAATTTAAACAGTAATAATAATTAATTCTAAATTAATATATTATTAATTAATTCTACATAAATTAAATATTGAATCCAATTTAATATTTAATCAACCAACTATAATCCGTAAAAGGGAATTACTTGTTGTGTGACCCATAGGCCCTCATATATCGAGCGATTAGTCACACTAACGGTCTTAATTGAACCTGTTGGGATACTTTAGTTTTGATGAATTATGCCAAAACATTATCAACTTGTGTTATTGAAGCTAATCTACAGATAACAAGTTGAGGGGGAACGAGAGAACCAGTTAAAGGGGAACTCATGAAATCAGACGAAGATGATCGAGATCAGATGAGTAGGATGAGTTCCAAGTCAACTGATGAACTGAGCAAAATCAGAAAAGAAGAAAAGTTAAGCCAGCTGATGAGAAGAATCAAAAGAGGACCTGATCAGATGGATCTGGGATCAGAAGATCAGATGACCAGAACAGACAAACCGACCAGAAGAGGAGGTTGTTGATCAGAAGAGGAGCAGATGAGACTAATCGAGATCAGACGTGATCGAGATCAGATAAAATGACCTGATGCAACTGACCTGATGTGCTAAACTAATGAGCTAATCTGATCACGGATGACTGATCTGAATAACCTCGATATCTTGACTGATGTTATCTTTGATCTGATCGGTGTAGAAGAAATCGTAAAACCGAAATCGAAAAATGATATCAAAAACCGTAAATCAAGATACCGGATCAAAGCACCAAATCGAAGACCGTAATCGAAGAGCCGAACAAAGAAAAGTGGTGTACTGATTTGACGTCCTCAGAAGACAAGTAATCTGAAGACATGTTCACTGAGAACCAGAACGCCACTGATGATCAGATAACCTGAGTCAAGTGACCTGAGGGTCAGTGAGTAAAAGTGACTTGAGGGGTCGATGTCTCAAGTCAAGAGCCGAACTCGCCTAGCCCGAAAGTGTCGAGATGCCCGATCGAGACAAGGCCCGCCAAGAGAAGTCTCAAAAACAAGAATCCTGAGTCCAAGGAAGCCCGAGTTCGAGAAAGCTGAGGATCAGAATCCTGAAGAATATAGTTGTTAGATTCAGCCGACGTGGACCAATGAGAGGAAGACAAAGACGCCTGAAAAAGCTGCAGAAGCTACAGAATAGTATGGATTTGAATGTGACTCCATCCAACGGTAACATTCAAATCCACACTATAAATACAAGTTCTTCCCTCATTATTCAGTGTGGGAAATGCGTGAAACATCCTAAAAGCCAAATCATCTAGAATTTCCACCACAGAACACTGAGCAAGAAATACACGCATATATTCAAGAGTGTTCTATCCTAGATCTAAGCACAAATGTAATATCCTAAGCATAGAGAGATTTTCCCATCCTTAGCATTGAGGTTAAACAAATGTAAGGGAAAATCTCACCCTAGTTGGACACCAAACAATCTTTACCCAAACCGAGTGTTAGGTTAAGTTTTGTTAAGCAAAGATTGTAAGTTAGTTGGACTAGCTTAAATTTTGGGTGTGAGTGAGAACTCGTTAAACATCGAAGCAATCCCACAAGGGAGGGTAGGCAATCCCTTGAGGGAGATAAGTCCCGAGAGTGTGAGAACTCATTAAACATCTGGTGTATTGTGTTGGGCTAACACATTAATCTAAGTCCAGTTGGTTTAGTTGGTGCCCCTGTTGATAGGGAAGAGTGGATGTAGGAGTTGGACTCCGAACCACTATAAAATCGTGTGTTCTTTACTGCTTTATGTTCTTACTTGCCATATGCATTTGATTATAAGCAAAACACATGGTTTCGTTTAAAAAGAAAAATTTGGTATCACTATTCCCTCACACATATTTTATATGCATTACATGATTTTTTACGCATTTCATGGGTTTTTCACGGGACCAACAATTGGTATCAGAGCGGGAGTTCAAAAGTTCACTATTTTCAATGTGGACATCCGAACTGATCTTTTTGAAAAACCCGTTTTCTGTAAAAGTGCATATATTTTTAATGTTTTGGCGTCATTATCAAAAAGGGGGAAATTGTTGGGATACTTTAGTTTTGATGAATTATGCCAAAACATTATCAACTTGTGTTATTGAAGCTAATCTACAGATAACAAGTTGAGGGGGAACGAGAGAACCAGTTAAAGGGGAACTCATGAAATCAGACGAAGATGATCGAGATCAGATGAGTAGGATGAGTTCCAAGTCAACTGATGAACTGAGCAAAATCAGAAAAGAAGAAAAGTTAAGCCAGCTGATGAGAAGAATCAAAAGAGGACCTGATCAGATGGATCTGGGATCAGAAGATCAGATGACCAGAACAGACAAACCGACCAGAAGAGGAGGTTGTTGATCAGAAGAGGAGCAGATGAGACTAATCGAGATCAGACGTGATCGAGATCAGATAAAATGACCTGATGCAACTGACCTGATGTGCTAAACTAATGAGCTAATCTGATGCAGATGACCTGATGCAGATAACCTGATATGCTGACCTGATGTTATGCTGATCTGATCAGGCGAGAAGAAATCAGAAAACTGAAATCAGAAAACAGATATCAGAAAATAAGAAATCTGCATACCAGATCATGCGACCAAATCAAAAGACCAGGATCAGAAGAGCTGAACAGTAAAAGAGGTGAATCAAGAATCCTGAGTCCAATGAAGCCTGAGTTTGAGAAAGCTGAGGATCAGAATCCTAAAGAATATAGTCGTTAGCTTAAATTTTGGATGTGAGTGAGAACTCGTTAAACATCGAAGCAATCCCACAAGGGAGGGTAGGTAATCCCGTGAGGGAGATAAGTCCCGAGAGTGTGAGAACTCATTAAACATCTGGTGTATTGTGTTGGACTAGCACATTAATCTAAGTCCAGTTGGTTTAGTTGGTGCCCCTGCTGATAGGGAAGAGTGGATGTAGGAGTTGGACTCCGAACCACTATAAAATCGTGTGTTCTTTACTGCTTTATGTTCTTACTTGCCATATGCATTTGATTATAAGCAAAACACATGATTTCGTTTAAAAAGAAAATTTTGGTATCATTTTCCCTCACCCATGTTTTATATGCATTACATGATTTTTTACGCATTTCATGGGTTTTTCACGGGACCAACAATTGGTATCAAAGCGGGAGTTCAAAATTTCACTGTTTTCAATGTGGACATCTGAACTTATTTTTTTGAAAAACCCATTTTCTGTAAAAGTGCATATATTTTTAATGTTTTGACGTCATTATCAAAAAGGGGGAAATTGTTGGGATACTTTAGTTTTGATGAATTATGCCAAAACATTATCAACTTTTGTTATTGAAGCTAATCTACAGATAACAAGTTGAGGGGGAACGAGAGAACCAGTTAAAAGGGAACTCACGAAATCAGACGAAGATGATCGAGATCAGATGAGTAGGATGAGTTCTGAGTCAACTGATGAGCTGAGAAAAATCAGAAAAGATGAAAAGCTAAGCCAGCTGATCAGAAGAATCAGAAGAGGACCTAATCAGATGGATCTGGGATCAGAAAGATCAGATGACCGTAATGGACTAACGGTCGAGAAGAGGTGGTTCTTGATTAGAAGAGGAAGTGAGACCGACGAGATCGAGGCGTGATCGAGATCGATGAGATGACCTGATGTGCTAAACTGATGAGCTAATCTGATGCAGATGACCTGATGCAAATAACCTGATATCTTGACTGAAGAGGCCGACTTGACGACGAAAAGCGGATCGACGCGCGAAAGAAATCGTAAAAATCAAATCGAAAAACAGATATCAGAAAACAAGAAATCAGATACCCGGATCGAAGCGACCAAATCGGAAGACCGTAATCGGAAGAGTTTGAACAAAGAAAAGAGGTGTCTTGATTCGACGTCCTCAGAAGACAAGTCATCTGAAGACATGTTCACTGAGAACCAGAATGTCACTGATGATCATATAACCCGAGTCAAGTGAGCTGAGGGTCAGTGAGTAAAAGTGACCTGAGGGTCAGGATGTCTGAAGTCAGAAGAGCTGACTCAGTTAGTCTGAGTGTCAAGAAACTGATCGAGACAAGGCCCGGCCAAGAGAAGCTTCTTGCCGAATAAAGAATCCTGAGTCCAAGGAAGCCTGGGTTCGAGAAAGCTGAGGATCAGAATCCAAAAGAATATAGTCGTTAGCTTAAATTTTGGATGTGAGTGAGAACTCGTTAAACATCGAAGCAATCCCACAAGGGAGGGTAGGCAATCCCGTGAGGGAGATAAGTCCCGAGAGTGTGAGAACTCATTAAACATCTGGTGTATTGTGTTGGACTAACACATTAATCTAAGTCCAGTTGGTTTAGTTGGTGCCCCTGCTGATAGGGAAGAGTGGATGTAGGAGTTGGACTCCGAACCAATATAAAATCGTGTGTTCTTTACTGCTTTATGTTCTTACTTGCCATATGCATTTGATTATAAGCAAAACACATGGTTTCGTTTAAAAAGAAATTTTTGGTATCACTATTTCCTTACCCATGTTTTATATGCATTACATGATTTTTTACGCATTTCATGGGTTTTTCACGGGACCAACAATTGGTATCAAAGCGGGAGTTCAAAGTTCACTATTTTCAATGGGGACATCCGAACTGATCTTTTTGAAAAACCCATTTTCTGTAAAAGTGCATATATTTTTAATGTTTTGGCGTCATTATCAAAAAGGGGGAAATTGTTGGGATACTTTAGTTTTGATTATTATGCCAAAACATTATCAACTTGTGTTATTGAAGCTAATCTATAGATAACAAGTTGAGGGGGAACGAGACAACCAGTTAAAAGGGAACTCATGAAATCAGACGAAGATGATCGAAATCAGATGAGTAGGATGAGTTCCGAGTCAACTGATGAGCTGAGCAAAATCAGAAAAGAAGAAAAGCTAAGCCAGCTGATCAAAAGAATCAGAAAAGGGCCTGATCAGATGGATTTGGGATCAGAAGATCAGATGACCAGAACAGACAAACAAATCAGAAGAGGAGGTTGCGGATCAGAAGAGGAGCAGATGAGACTGATCGAGATCAGACGTGATCGAGAGCAGATGAGATGACCTGATGTGCTAAACTGATGAGCTAATCGATCGCAGATAACTGATATCTTTTGATGTTATCTTGATCGATCGGTGAGCGAGATCATATCAAAGCGAGAAGAAATCAGAAAATAGATATCAGAAAACCAGAAATCTGCATACCGATCAAAGACCAAATCGTAAGACCGAATCGGAAGAGTTAACAAAGAAAATAGGTGTACTGATCTGACATCCTCAGAAGACAAGTCATCTAAAGACATATTCACTAAGAACCAGAACGCCACTTATGATCAGATAACCTGAGTCAAGTGACCTGAGGGTCAGTGAGTAAAAAAGTGACCGAGGGTCGTCGATGTCTCAAGTCGAAGAGCCGAACTCGCTTAGCTGAGTGTCGATATGCCTGAGCAGGCAAGGTCCGCTGAAGAGAAGTCTGCTGAATCAAGAATCCAGAGTCCAAGGAATCCTGAGTTCGAGAAAGCTGAGGATCAAAATCCTGAAGAATATATTCGTTAGATTCAGCCGACGTGGACCAATGAGAGGAAGACAACAAGCCTGAAAAAGCTGCAGAAGCTACATAACAGTATGGATTTGAATGTGACTCCATCCAACGGTAACCTTCAAATCCACACTATAAATACAAGTTCTTCCCTCATTATTCAGTGTGGGAAATGCCTAAAACATCCAAAAATCCAAATCATCTAGCATTTTCCACCATAGAACACTGAGCAAGAAATACACGCATATATTATAGAGTGTTCTATCCTAGATCTAAGCACAAATGTAATATCCTAAGTTTAGAGAGATTTTTCCATCCTTAGCATTGAGACTAAACAAATGTAAGGGAAAATCTCACCCTAGTTGGACACCAAACAATCTTTACCCAAACCGAGTGTTAGGTTAAGTTATGTTAAGCAAAGATTGTAAGTTAGCTGGACTAGCTTAAATTTTGGGTGTGAGTGAGAACTCGTTAAACATCGAAGCAATCCCACAAGGGAGGGTATGCAATCCCGTGAGGGAGATAAGTCCCGAGAGTGTGAGAACTCATTAAACATCTGGTGTATTTTGTTGGCCTAACACATTAATCTAAGTCCAGTATGTTTAGTTGGTGCCCCTGCTGATAGGGAAGAGTGGATGTTGGAGTTTGACTCCGAACCACTATAAAATCGTGTGTTCTTTACTGCTTTATGTTCTTACTTGCCATATGCATTTGATTATATGCAAAACACGTGGTTTCGTTTAAAAAGAAAATTTTGGTATCACTATTCCCTCACCCATGGTTTATATGCATTACATGATTTTTTACGCATTTCATGGGTATTTCACGGGACCAACAATTGGTATCAGAGCAGGAGTTCAAAAGTTCACTGTTTTCAATGTGGACATCTGAACTGATCTTTTTTGAAAAACCCGTTTTCTGTAAAAGTGCATATATTTTTAATATTTTGGAGTCATTATCAAAAAGGGGGAAATTGTTGGGATACTTTAATTTTGATTATTATGCCAAAACATTATCAACTTGTGTTATTGAAGCTAATCTATAGATAACTGGTTGAGGGGGAACGAGAGAACCAGTTAAAAGGGAACTCATGAAATCAGACGAAGATGATCCAGATCAGATGAGTAGGATGAGTTCCGAGTCAACTGATGAGCTGAGTAAAATAAGAAAAGAAGAAAAGCTAAGCCAGCTGATCAAAAGAATCAGAGGAGGGCCTGATCAGATGGATTTGGGATCGAAGATCGATGACCGTAATGCATAAACAAATCGTCGGAAGAGGAGGTTGCGGATCGGAAGAGGAAGCGAGATGAGATCGACGAGATCGGAGACGTGATCGAGGCGGATGAGATGACTGATGCAACCCGACTGATGTGCTAAAGCGATGAGCTAATCGATCGCAGATGACCGATCGAGATAACTGATATCTTGACTGATGTTATCTTTGATCCGATAAAAGGAATGATCGATCAAAGTAGAAGAAATCGAAAAATAGATATCGAAAAACCGAAATCGCATACCGTCAAAGCACCAAATCGAAGACCGAGTTAGAAGAGCCGAATAAAGAAAATAGGTGTACTGATCTGACATCCTCAGAAGACAAGTCATCTAAAGACATATTCACTGAGAACCAGAACGCCACTGATGATCAGATAACCTGAGTCAAGTGACCTGAGGGTCGGTGAGTAAAAGTGACCCGAGGGTCAGGATGTCTGATGTCAGAAGAGATGAACTTCGCTTAGCTTTGAGTGTCGATATGCTGAAAGGTGCAAGGTCCGGCCAAGAGAAGTCTCGCCAATCAAGAATCTTGAGTCCAAGGAATCCTGAGTTCGAGAAAGCTGAGGATCAGAATCCTGAAGAATATAGTCGTTAGATTCAGCCGACGTGGACCAATGAGAGGAAGACAACAAGCCTGAAAAAGTTGCAGAAGCTACATAACAGTATGGATTTGAATGTGACTCCATCCAACGGTAACATTCAAATCCACACTATAAATACAAGTTCTTCACTCATTATTCAGTGTGGGAAATGCCTAAAACATCCAAAAATCCAAATCATCTAGCATTTCCACCATAGAACACTGAGCAAGAAATACACGCATATATTATAGAGTGTTCTATCCTAGATCTAAGCACAAATGTAATATCCTAAGTTTAGAGAGATTTTCCCATCCTTAGCATTGAGGCTAAACAAATGTAAGGGAAAATCTCACCCTAGTTGGACACCAAACAATCTTTACCCAAACCGAGTGTTAGGTTAAGTTTTGTTAAGCAAAGATTGTAAGTTAGTTGGACTAGCTTAAATTTTGGGTGTGAGTGAGAACTCGTTAAACATCGAAGCAATCCCACAAGGGAGGGTAGGCAATCCCGTGAGGGAGATAAGTCCCGAGAGTGTGAGAACTCATTAAACATCTGGTGTATTTTGTTGGACTAACACATTAATCTAAGTCCAGTCTGTTTAGTTGGTGCCCCTGCTGATAGGGAAGAGTGGATGTAGGAGTTGAACTCCGAACCACTATAAAATCGTGTGTTCTTTACTGCTTTATGTTCTTACTTGCCATATGCATTTGATTATAAGCAAAACACATGGTTTCGTTTAAAAATAAAATTTTGGTATATCTATTCCCTCACACATGTTTTATATGCATTACACGATTTTTTAATCATTTCATGGATTTTTCACTGGACCAACAATTGGTATCAGAGCGGGAGTTCAATAGTTCACTGTTTTCAATGTGGACATCCGAACTGATCTTTTTGAAAAACCCATTTTCTGTGAAAGTGCATATATTTTTAATGTTTTGGCGTCATTATCAAAAAGGGGGAAATTGTTGAGATACTTTAGTTTTGATGAATTATGCCAAAACATTATCAACTTGTGTTATTGAAGCTAATCTACAGATAACAAGTTGAGGGGGAACGAGAGAACCGATTAAAGGGGAACTCATGAAATCAGACGAAGATGATCAAAGTCAGATTAGTAGGATGAGTTCTGAGTTAACTGATGAGCTGAGCAAAATCAGAAAAGAAGAAAAGCTAAGCCAACTGATCAGAAGAATCAGAAGAGGACCTAATCAGATGGATCTGGGATCAGAAAGATCAGATGACCAGAACAGACTAACAGATCAGAAGAGAAGGTTGCTGATTAGAAGAGGAGCAGGTGAGACTGATCGAGATCAGATGAGATGACCTGATGTGCTAAACTGATGAGCTAATCTGATGCAGATGACCTGATGCAGATAACTTTGATATCTTGACTGATGTTAGGCCGATCCGACGGACGAAAGCAGACGATCGAAGAGAAGAAATCAGAAAACTAAAATCAGAAAACAGATATCAGAAAACAAGAAATCAGATACCGATCGGTACCAAATCAAAAGACCAGGGATCAAGAGTTTGATAAAAAAAAGAGGTGTCTCGATCGGCGTCCTTAGAAGACAAGTCATCTGAAGACATGTTCACTGAGAACCAGACCTGAGGGTTAGTGAGTAAAAGTGACCTGAGGGTCAGGATGTCTGAAGTCAGAAGAGCTGACTCAGTTAGTCTGAGTGTCAGTAAACCTGATCAGACAAGGTCCGCTGAAGAGAAGTCTGCTGAATAAAGAATCCTGAGTACAAGGAAGCCTGAATTCGAGAAAGCTGAGGATCAGAATCCTAAAGAATATAGTCGTTATCTTAAATTTTGGGTGTGAGTGAGAACTCGTTAAACATCGAAGCAATCCCACAAGGGAGGGTAGGCAATCCCGTGAGGGAGATAAGTCCCGAGAGTGTGAGAACTCATTAAACATCTGGTGTATTTTGTTGGACTAACACATTAATCTAAGTCCAGTCTATTTAGTTGGTGCCCCAGCTGATAGGGAAGAGTGGGTGTAGGAGTTGGACTCCGAACCACTATAAAATCGTGTGTTCTTTACTGCTTTATGTTCTTACTTGCCATATGCATTTGATTATAAGCAAAACACATGGTTTCGTTTAAAAAGAAAAATTTGGTATCACTATTCCCTCACACATGTTTTATATGCATTACATGATTTTTTACGCATTTCATGGGTTTTTCACGGGACCAACAGAACCCTAGACAATCAATCAGATATTCTCAGTATATGAGGTACGTTGCGAGAAAAGTGTAACTACATGTAACTAAAACATGGGCTATTGCGATAACATCCTTTCATTCGCGAATACTCGATTAAGTCTTGAACATGATGAAGTGTCTATTCAAATAACTTAATCAATTTATCTCCAATCACTAATTGATCACTTATGTCACACTTGGCCACAAAGTCTAAGTTGACGTGCATCAGCCGATGACTTAGATCCAATTATGATGAGAAGATGAGTATTCTCTCTAAATCCACATTGAGGAATGAATCATATTCTTGGCTCAACTACCACGCACATGCATTTAGTGATGCCCAATCCAAGCCATATCTGTCCATGGAAGGGTGCAAGCGTCGGCCATGGTCAAAGTTCATCACTCCACACATGTCGTACGTATTGACCTCAAGTCAAAGGAGTATTGCATCGCTCCCACTAACCGAGACATCTGTAAACACATATTGTGGAATTACATCAAACGGTTTCTCGGATGGGTATACCAATACCCTCTAAGGTATTTGTGCATTCATCATGAGATACCTAGTATCTCGTAGTAGGTGAGATCTTACTACACTCTCTAAGAGTATGATGCAGATCGAACACCAATCTCAATTGCATCATCAATATCCAATTCTTGATGATCCGTGATCGGGGCTATTTAAGAACCATACTTAAGTCATCTGAAGTCTCACATCCTCAATGACATCATTTGGTTCATGGGAACACATGTAAGAATAAATGCAAACAATCAAACATAATATTCAAACAAGTGTATTGTCATACATTAATATTAAATAAATAATATTAAATCAAAGTGAATATTATCTAGTATTATGTCCTTACAAAAGATTGTCTCTAGGACACTAACACTAACAATCTCCCACTTGAACTAGAGTCAATCACCTACATGCCTAACTCTTAGACCATCGAATGTCTAGTGTGTAAATGAACACTTAATGCATTGGTGAAAGGATCAACCAAATTATCTTCCGTGGGAATACGTTCTAATTTTATTTCTCCTATCAATATGATCTCTCGGATCAAATGATAAGCCTGAGTACATGCTTGCTTCTGTTTGTTGATCTCGGTTCCTTTGCTCGCGCAATTGCACCAGCATTGTCTCAATACAACTTTATTAGACAATTAGCACTCGAAACTACCCCTAGTTCTCTCAAGAACTATAAAATCCAGATAGCCTCCTTGAGGCTTCTGATACAGCAATGTACTCAGCTTCAGTTGTTGAATCTGCGGTCACTTCTTGCTTTGAACTATTTCAACTGACCACCCCACCATTGAGAGTGAAAACATAACCTGACTGTGATTTGTAATCATCGCAGTCGGATTGGAAACTTGCATCAGCGTAACTAGTTACTACTAGTTCTGACTGCCCACCGTAGACAATGAAACATTCTTTAGTTCGTCCAAGATACTTTAGAATGTTCTTGACAGCAATCTAGTGAGATTGACTCGGATTCTGTTGGTATTTACCAATGATTCTGACAGCGTAGGACACATCGGGCCTAGTGCAATTCATGGCGTACATGATTGACCCAATTGTAGATGCATATGAGACATTTTTCATGTGCTTGATATCAGCTATCCTTCTTTGACAGCTTTATCCCATGATTTTCCAGTAGAGACTCTCTCTTAGAGTTCTCCATCTCAAAACTCTTCAACACCTTGTCTATATAGGTGGACTGTGACAACCCCAACATCCTCTTGGATCTATCCCCGTGGATCATGATCCCTAGGATGTAGCAGGCTTCACCAAGACCCTTCATCAAGAAGGTCTTTAACAACCAATCTTTATCGTACTGCATTAACTGGATATTGTTTCCCAAAATCAGTATGTCATCGACATACACGATTATGAAAATAAAAATTATTCCTGTTGCGTTTACGATAAACACAAGGATCTTCCGAGTTTCTGATGAAGTCAAAAAACTTGATAGCTTCATCAAATCGGATATTCCAACTCCTGGAAGCTTGCTTCAATCCATGAATGAATCTTGTTGGGATATTTTAGTTTTGATAATTTATGCCAAAACCTTATCAACTTGTGTTATTAAAGCTAATTTACAGGTAACAAGTTAAGGGAGAACGAGAGAACAAATTGAGGGGGAACTCACGAAATCAGAAGAAGATGATCGAGATCAGATGAGGCTGCAGACGAGAATGATCGAGATCAGATGAGTCAGATGAGTTCCGGAGTTAGCTGATGAGCTGTGCAATTTCAGAAGAGAAGAAAAAGCTAAAGCCAAAGAAATCGAAGGAAGGTTGCGGATATGAAGAAGAAAGGGATGAGACCGACGAGATCGACGCGATCGAGATCGACATGATAACTGATATGCCAACTTGTTGCGGATGACCCGATGCTATCCCCGAGATGATCCTCGAAGATATGTTGATCCGATCACCGAGCCGACCGAGATCGAGCAAGAAGAAATCGATACTTTCGAGTCAAGTGACCGAGGGTCAATATGTCTTCGAACTCAGAGAACTGAACTCAAGAAGCCCGAAAAGTCGATGCTGATAAAGACAAGGTCCGGCCAAGAAAAGTCTGGCCAATCAAGAACTCCGAGACTCAAGAATTCTTGAAGAACTCCGAAGGCTCGGATAACTGAAGGCTCGGATAGAACGAAGATCCCGAGACTTAGAAGATCTGAAGAATATAACCGTTAGAGACTCGAAGAAAACGAAGAATATAGCAAGTAGATTCAAATTGACGTGGACCAATGAGAGGAAGGCGACAAGCCCGAAAAAGTCGCAAAAAAAAACTAGAGTAGTATGGATTTGAATGTGATTCTCTCCAATCGGTAACATTCAAATCCACACTATAAATCTGAAGTTCTTCCTTCATTATCAAGTGTGGATGAATGTGGAAGAGTATGGAGAATGTAGCAAACGATGCTTTCTGAGCTAAGAAGATATGGGTTCCAGCGGTTCCTACCAAGGTCGTGTGCCGATGATCACGAGTCCCGAAATATGGCCCGATCAGAAGACTAAAGGCATTCAACAGAATTGTGCTCCCAATCCTATATACTCAAGCATTCCCACCATAGAACACGAGCTAGAAATACACGCATATATTCAAGAGTGTTCTACCCTAGATCTAAGCACAAATGATATATCCTAAGCTTAGAGAGATTTTCCCATCCTTAGCATCGAGGCTAAACAAATGTAAGGGAAAATCTTAACCTAGTTGGAAACCAAACAAACCTTTACCCAAACTCAAAGTTAGGATAAGATTGTTAGGTGAGTGTGAATTCAGTAAACATCTATCGGCAATCCCGTAAGGGTGATAAGTCCCGCTTGAGTGTGAACTCGGTAAACATCTATCGGCAATCCCGTGAGGGTGATAAGTCCCGCTTGAGTGCGAACTCGGTAAACATCTCGGCCATCCCGTGAGGGGTATAAGTCCCGCAGGTTAAGTTCGGTTAAGGTGCCCCTGTGATAAGGGAAGAGTGGATGTAGGACGGGTTTCGTCCGAACCACTATAAAATATCGTGTGTTCTTTACTGCTTTATGTTCATACTTGACATATGCATTCGATTACAAGCAAAACAACACACATCGTTCTTAAAAGCAAAAAATTTGGTATCACCATTCCCTCACCCCTGTTTTATATGCATCACACGAAATGATTCGCTTCCGCACTCGCAAAATCGGTTTTCAAATCGGGACCTACAAGTGGTATCAGAGCAGGTTGTTCAACAGATCACTATTTTTCAAAGTGATCGCCTGAACTGATCTAATTTTTAAAACAAAAACCCGATCTCTGTAAATGCATATATTTTCAAATGTTTTGGCGTCATTATCAAAAAGGGGGAAATTGTTGGGATATTTTAGTTTTGATAATTTATGCCAAAACATTATCAACTTGTGTTATTCAAGCTAATTTTACACGGTAACAAGTTAAGGGGAATGAGAGAACAAATTGAGGGAACTCACGAAATCGAAAGAAGATGATCGAGATCGATTTAGGTCGCAGACGAGAATGATCGAGATCGGATGAGTCGATGAGTTCGGGTTAGCCGATGAGTCAGGCAAAAATCGAAGAGAAGAAAAGCTAAAAGCCGACAAATCGAGAAGGTTGCGGATATGAAGAAGAGCAGATGAGACCGACGAGATCGATGCGTGATCGAGATCGATATGTTAACTGATATGCCAACCGCTGCAGATGACCCGATGCTATCCTCGAGATGATCCTCGAAGATATGTTGATCCGACGGTGAAATGCGACGATCGTGCAAGAAGAAATCGATAGGCCGAAGTCAAGCGACTCGAGGGTCGTATGTCCGAACTTAGAGAATCGAACTTAGTAAGCCCGAGTGTCAAGATGCCTCGACGCATAAGGTCCGGCCGAAGAAAAGTCTAATGAATCAAGAACTCGAGACTCAAGAAGTTATCAAGAACACGAAGGCTCGAGATAACTCGAAGCTCGAGATAACTCAAGGCTCGATAACTCGAAGGCTTAGATAACCTCAAGGCTCGATAGAAATCAAGATCCCGAGACTCGAAGATCCCGAAGAATATACCGTTAGAGACTCGTAAGAAATCAAGAATATAGCCGCGATTCAAATTTGACGTGGACTTATGAGAGGAAGACGACAAACTGAAAAAAGCCGCAAAAAAACTATGAGTAGTATGGATTTGAATGTGATTCTCTCCAACGGTAACATTCAAATCCACACTATAAATACAAGTTCTTCCTTCATTATCAAGTGTGGATGAATGTGGAAGAGTATGGAGAATGTAGCAAACGATGCTTTCTGAGCTAAGAAGATATGGGTTCCAAAGCGGTTCCCGCCCAAGGTCGTGTGCGGATGATCGCGAGTCCCGAAATATGGCTTGATATTACCACGCTAAGGCATTCAACAGAATTATGCTCCCAATCCTATATACTCAAGCATTCCCACCATAGAACACGAGCTAGAAATACACGCATATATTCAAGAGTGTTCTACCCTGAATCTAAGCACAAATGCTATATCCTAGAGAGATTTTTCCATCCTTAGCATCGAGGCTAAACAAATGTAAGGGAAAATCTCAACCTAGTTGGAAACCAAACAAACCTTTACCCAAACTCAATGTTAGGTTAAGATTGTAAGGTGAGTGTGAACTCGGTAAACATCTATCGGCAATCCCGTAAGGGTGATAAGTCCCGCTTGAGTGTGAACTCGGTAAACATCTATCGGCAATCCCGTGAGGGTGATAAGTCCCGCTTGAGTGTGAACTCGGTAAACATCTCGGCCATCCCGTGAGGGTTATAAGTCCCGCAGGTTAAGTTCGGTTAAGGTGCCCCTGTGTTAAGGGAAGAGTGGGTGTAGGACGGGTTTCGTCCGAACCACTATAAAATATCGTGTGTTCTTTACGGCTTTATGTTCATACTTGACATATGCATTCGATTACAAGCAAAACAACACACATCGTTCTTAAAAGCAAAAAATTTGGTATCACCATTCCCTCACCCCTGTTTTATATGCATCACACGAAATAATTCGCTTCCGCACGCGCAAAATCGGTTTTCAAATCGGGAGCTACAAATCCTTTTAGCTTGCATACTAGATTAGAATTTCGTTTAGATATGAAACCTTCTGGTTGAGTCATAAACACTTCCTTATCAATGTTTCCATTGAAGGAAGCTGTTTTGACATCCATCTGCCAAATCTCATAATCATAGTCTGTTGCTATCGCAAGTAAAATTCGAATGGACTTGATCTTTGCAACTGGTGACAACGTCTCGTCATAGTCAATGCCTTCGCATTGACTATGACCCTTCGCCACCAACCTAGCTTTGTAGGTTTGTACTTTGCCATTTGCACCAGTCTTACGCTTGAAGACCCATTTGCAACCTATGGGTCTAACCCTTTAGGCAACTCAACCAAGTCCTAGACTTGATTGGTGTACATCGAGTCCATTTCGGATTTCATGGCTTCATGCCACTTCCCTGAATCAATATCTAATATTGATTCAGAGTAAGTATTAGGATCGACATTATCTGGTATATCCACATTATCGAGTTCCTCCTATTGGGGTTATACGTGAAAGTATACTTTTACTTTGTATAACCTATGTATTAAACACTTATTTACTGAAATAAATTATTTATCACTATTTCTTTAAATATGATTGAATGTTATATATATTTATTGCAAACCGTTCATATAATAGCACATGTTACATTGTAGTTAATGTGGTGATACCACATCATAGAAGATCACGTTAATAGTGCCTTGTAAACGAGTGCATGTTTCACAACTTAGATAGATCCGAACAATCTATTGGTAGAAGTTGATGTGTAAGGCTCAGATTGGCTTGTCTTGACCAAGAGATTACACTAGTGCATTCGATGAGCTGAAGCGGACCTGCAGAGAGGATAAACTCATTCGCACTGACTTAAGGAATGAAGAGTTAGACCTCGATGGTTGTTGATTTCTTAATCTCTGTCACTTAATAAGGACTGTGTGTGATTAGTAGTTATTGCTTTGACTTATAAATGGAAAGAGAATCATTGCGACTTCGATACCCTATATCTTGGGCAATAATATTAATTGCACGATAGTTGCTAAATTAATACAGAGAATCGTGTGCTTGCAATGTCTTGCGTGATTGGTCCCCTTGGTGGGCCCAAAACCTTTATCATACAAAATCTTGCAAGTGGAATTAATTTTCCAGTATGGATAATAAAGTTGGGTTGTTCTTACTCCAATGATAAATATATTAATTAATATAAAGTTTTTCAGTGGCTTAATTAATTAATGGACTAAATAATCTTAAACAAGGGAAATAATAACCGAGAGCCATATTACCGTAATATGGGTTAAGTTGGATAGTACAATACTGATTATATAGTGATATTAATTAATATTAATGGGCTGAATTATATTGTGGCTCAATATTGGAATTCAGTAGCCCATTGGAAGGTCCATCTTAATTCTCCTAAAGGCCCCTCAAGTAGCCCAAATTAAAGTCCATTAAATAAAAGGTGCTTAAAATAAAATAAATTATTTTTGCATTATATTTTCCTTAATTTTTCGAAAATATTAGAGAAAAAGAGGGAGAAGGATTTTCTTGAAAAGATCTTTATGGAAAGGAGATAAGTATTCTTGGAATACAAGATTATCCAATAAATTCAAGAAATCTCCCACCTTGTTTCTTTAATTTTAATTTTCGAAAATGTGTAGAGAAATAAAAGGGAATAAAGATTTTCTTGATTCTTGGAAATATTTTATGGAAGATATGTATTTTTGGATACAAGAATATGTTGGGAGATGAATTTAATAAAGATAAGATTTTGATTAGGTCCCAAAACCCCTGAGTATGACATGTTCAGAATAATCTTGATAGTTGAGTCAGGATTCAGTTTTAGAGTATTCAGGATGTAATCTGCAAAAATGTATAGTCAGCAGATATAGATCAGGTTAGATTCTGAAGACTCAAGACTCGAAGAAAATCGAGATATCAAGACTTCAAGATTAAGACTCAAGACAACAATCGAGATATCTGTGAAGACTTTGAAAGACTCGAGATAATCTTGAGACTCGAGAAGACCAAGAAGACACGTAAGTAAGATGTAAGATGTAAGATCAAGAATATCAAGGCACAAGAATCATCAAGACTCAAGAATGTCTTGAATGCTCAAGATAAACTCAATGTTCCGAGGCACTGAAGATATCTATCTGGAGGATTCAATACTGAGAAGGACGCAATTATCCAGAAAAATAGATATTGCCCAAGACATTCCCTTGCAGACAAAAGGAACTAAAGCAAAGTGTTGTTAAAGTTATATCACTCAGAGATAGTAACCAAAAAGAGTCGTTGTGTTTGTCTACCTTTAACTGGAGACAAAAGTCAAAAAAAGAAGAAAAAGATCATATCATCGACAATCGACAAAATGACAGTGTCACCGAAAAAGATGTCAGAAGTAATAAGTTCCAGACTGCAAAAAGTGATGACCAGCTACAAGAAAAGCAGTTTACCTAGAACGTGCTAGGGAGTCTCAAAACCTAAATATAGCCGTTCATCACACACCATAAAAGGAAACTCACGAAGCTATCTCTTCCAACGGATAGTTTTTTAAGAGTGACCTTGGTGCCTGCCTATAAATACTTGTGACATTCTACATTGTAAGGTTACGGGAAATTTGTAAGCAACTCAAGAGCTCAAACTTATTATCGCAAAGTTGAAGCACTTTCGAACCCAAGAATTTCCCAAGTGCTTTATATCGAAGAGAGCTCATTCCACTAAGCCTAGCTTGATAAGATATATCCAAAGCTTAGTCGAGATATCCTAGCCTTTTCATTGTTCTTTATTGTAAAGGATATCTCATCCTAGTTGGAAACCAACCAAGAAACCCCCAAACCCTTTGTAAGGTAGTTTGAGTGTGATTGTTGGTGAGATTGGAGTTGTAAAGAGTTAGTAAACTACATTGAGGTAGTCGAAAAGCTCTAGAGAGAAGAAGTGAGTAAACTATCTTGGATAGTCGAAAAGCTTGTGTGTGTTTTGAGTAAGTAAACTACGGGGGTAGTCGAAAAGCTCAAAATAGAAAGGTTAGTAAACTACAAGAGGTAGTCGAAAACCTTAGGAAGTGATTAGTGAATTTCTCTCAAGAGATCGTGGAGAGTGGACGTAGGAGCTTGAGTCTCGAACCACTATAACTTCATTGGTTCTTTGCTTTACTTTTTGCTTGATTTATCCGTTGCATTACTTTGAACCGAAAGCATATTTTTATCGATATTCATTGGAATCAATCCAATTGAAAAGTCGCATATAATTGAATCACAACCTAATCACTATTCCATTAAAAAGGAAGGTTTTCAGCAAAAGCATTAAAACGAGTATAAACTTAGGGCCAACCATTCCGCACATCTGAGTAGCTAGAACAAATAGTTACCAAACCGAACTTACTCTTACGAGGGTTCAAGAAGTTAGTTATCCCGATCCAAGCGCCTCGGGATCTCTGAAAACTTCGGGACTTCGGTTGGGATTATCTCGAGGTATCCGAAAGCAACAGATCATCGCTCGGGTAGACTTTGACTCGAGCGATTTGTGCTTCTCGGACCAAATCATCGAGAACAACGACCCAAGCCGACCTCGATAAAAAGAAAAGTTTTAAAAACACCAACACGTGTATTCCCCCATACACGTGTAAGACTCGTTGCTTGGGACCAACAAGTTGGTATCGAAAGCGATGCTCAACTTGACCACCTTTTGTTGACCAAAGTTTTATTTGCTAAAATACTTGTGGTCTATCCGAACAGATCTTATTTCCCTAATTCTTAAAAAGACTCGAGATAAAAATGTCTTCTAAGAAACTTCCCATGTTCTCGATGAGAACTATTTTATGGAGACTGAGAATGCAGGCTCACCAGTATTCTAAACATGAACGTATGTGGAGAGTGGTCTCTGAAGGGCCATTCCAATTTACTGTGGTGAATCCCAGAGGAACAGAAAATGAGAGAAATGATCCCAGATTGAGAATTTCCTAAGTCGATGACCAACTTACTCCCGAGGAGAGGAAGTTAGTCAATCTAGACTATATTGCCAAAGACACACTATATCACAAAGACAATTGATGATGGTGTGATGGGAATGATTTCTCCTTTAATAATCTTTAAAGAAATTTGGGATACACTAGTTTGTAATGTGCCAAGGCACGATCATATCAAAAAGCAAACAAACTTTCGGTTGCCATTGGAAAGTTTGATAGTTTTGAAATGGAAGATGGTGAATCTATAGACAAATTGGAAGTCAGATTCACTAGTATTATGAATGATCTGAATGCACTTGGAAAGAGATATCCACAGAGAGAAGTAGCATTGAAAATTCTTAGAGGTCTTTCTAAGAAATGGGATATACATGCAGTGGTGATTGAAAACACCAAAAACATTAATTCAATGTCATACCAACAAGTCTTCTCTGAGCTGAAAGCTTATGAGTTCATAATTGATAAGAAATCAAAGAAAGCTGACAGCAAAGATGATTCATCATCTAGTAAAAATGTGGCTTTCAAAGCCAAGGATAAAACCTGTAAAACTAGAGAGTCTGAAAACTCCCTTGCTAAAAATCAGGATGAGCTTGAGGATAAGCTAGCACTGATGGCAAGGAGGTTTGAAAGACTTAATAGTCGATATGGAAAATATAAAAACTATTACAGGAATAAGAAACCTGAGGACAATTTCACTGAGAAGAGAAAGGACCTGAAAGCTGAAGGATCTTCATCCAAAAAGAAGGACTCCAAGTCCAAAGAAGAAAGTGATCAGGATGATGATGCCAACAGATGCTATAACTGCCAAAAGAAAGGTCACTTCCAGTATGATTGTCCAGACCTGAGTGCTAAGGAGAGAAGAGAAAGGCAAGCTAAAAGAGACAAGAAGTTTTCTAGCAAGAAAGCCATGGTTGCAGAAGAAGAACATTCTGAGGAAGGATCTAGCTCTTCAGATGAAATATTCTCAGATAGTGAAAGTGATGATCTCTGCCTAATGGCTATTGAGGAGCTAAACTCTTCTTTCTCTGTTGTTGCTCCTACACTAGCACAAGAGTTATCAAGTTCCACTGTAAACAGTCATTTTGACTTGATGGATTCTTTTGAGAGTCTAATGAAGGACTATGCTATTTTACAAGAACTGCTGAATGAAACTCAAGAGCAGAACAAAGAACTGAAGGCTGAAAATCTTAAGTGGAAACACTCTAGTAATACTGAAATCACTTCTCAATTAATGGGAGCTACTGAAGAACTAGATGTTCTGAAAGTACAACTCTCAGATAAAGAGAAGTTGATAGTGACCCTGAATGAAAAACTAGAGAAATCCACTGAGGAAATTCAGCTGATCAGAAATAAGTTCAATGACCTCTCTGAGAAGCATGAAACTCTACAGAAATGTGAGGATAGTGCGCAGAAGAAGCTAACTCTATTGAATACTGCATCTAAAGTAATAGATGAAATTCAAAGTTATCAAAGATCTGCCACTATAAAATCTGGATTGGGATACATTCCAGGGGGAACCTCACAAGGTCATCTGAATGTTGCATCAAGTAGCAAGAAGACAATCTTTGTTAAACCAGTGGCACCTACACTTCGAACTGAAGAAATGCCCAAGGTGTTAGACAAGGGAAAAGGACCTATGGTTCCAGTAAAACTGAATGATCAGGTAAGAAAGCCCAAACCTCAGGTGAAGGCTAGAAAACCTGAGCACTCAGTAGGAAAATTTCAGGCAAGTACTTCGAAGCCTCAGGCTAAGAATGCAAAAGCCGAAAGGATCTCAGACTTTAAACGTGAGGAATCTTCGAAGAAGAAAAAGACTCAAAGAGACATTCTCAATCAAGAGACCAAGTCCTCGAAGATAATGAAAGACCCAAATTTCAAGACAGTAACCAACCCCACTTGCCTAAGGGTAAAGGTTACCCAACCCGAAGTCAACAAAGATTCGCACAACCGCATGAAGCTAAAAGCAATGGAACAAAAGGCCTGAACCAAAGAAAAATTCTAAGGCTCATGTTCATGCTAAAGCTAGCACTCATACACAGGATACTGCTAAGGCACCCAGAGTAGTAAATGTGTATGTAGATGTTTATGGAAGACAGATCAGCCACTCTAAAGTGATTACAGTTGTCAGGCACATTTGGATTCCGAATGGTACAGCTAACCTTGTAGGACCCTACACAAATTGGGTACCTAAGAATTGATCTGTTTTTCGGGGAGGAAAACAAAGGTCTTGGTGATTAAAGATCACATAAAGACTGATGAGTGGAGATGAAATGGCCCTCATTTGTATGGTATCTTGACAAAGGATGCTCAAGACATATGATGATTCAAGAAAATACTCAAAGGACTATGTTGAACAAAGAGGCCCTCGGATCACATTTGGAGATAACTCCAAGGATGACGGTCAAGGATATGGAACTTTGGAAATCGACTCAGTTCATATCCATGGTGTTTCATATGTATCTGGATTGAAGCATAATTTGCTTTCAATAAGCCAATTCTGTGATAAGGGTTTTAATGTTGAGTTCTCAAAGAACTTATGCTATGTGAAAGATGATATCTCACAGAAAATATTACTGACTGGTACAAGAAAAGGAAATGTGTATCTTGCTGATTGGAGTTCAACTCCTAAAGATACATGTTTGGTTGCAAAAAGTTCCATAGATACCAGTTGGTTATGGCATAAAAGAATGAATCACTTGAATTTCAAAACCCTGAATAAACTTGCAAGATTAGCTCTTGTGAGAGGGTTGCCTAATGAAGTGTTCAGTAAGGAACATGTTTGTGATGCGTGCTAAAAAGGAAAATAAATTAGAGCATCATTTAAAAGCAAAGTAGATGTTTCTACTGAGAGAATACTTCACTTGTTGCATATGGATCTTTTTGGTCCAGTAACACCAGTGAGCACTAATGGCAGGAAATATACACTCGTAGTAGTTGATGACTACTCAAGATATACTTGGGTCATATTCTTACTCAAGAAAAAGAGACTCGAGATAAAAGCCTGAATTCTTCGAAAAGGCTCAAGATTGAGAAAAAATCGAGTGTGGTCAAAATCGAGATCCGACAAAGGAACCAATTTATAAACCATATTATATCGATTATTGTGCAAAGAAATGAAATTACTCATGAAACATCACCGCAAGGACCCCTCAACAAAATGGTGTTCTTTGAAAGAAAGAAATGAAACTCTTAAAGAAGTTCGCAGGACAATGATAAATGTTCGATATTCCTAAAAGATTTTGGGTTGAAGCTGTCAACACTGCATGCTATTCTCAAAACAGATCCATGCTGACCAAGAGTCAAGGCAAAACACCATACGAGCTTTGGAATGAAAGGAAGCCTCTTGTTTCTTTCTTTCGTGTGGTTGGTTGCAAGTGTTTCATACACAATAATGGTAAAGATCGGTTGAAAACATTTGATAGCAAAGGCGATGAAGGAATATTCTTAGGATATTCTCAAGTCGAAGAAAACTTTCGAGTTTACAACTCAGGACTCTTATTGTGGAGGAAATACCTCATGTTGTTTTTTGATGAATCTACTTGTATTCGGAAGAAACAGAACATGATTCGAGAACCGACGAAGAGAATCACCGGACTAAGCCCGAAAAAGAATGACAAAACATCCACTGAACCTGAAAAGAAGAAGTCAGTCACCTTCTATGAATGGAGTGACTCAGACTCAGATAAAGGAGTTCAGGATGGAACTCAGGATGGTGAGACTCGAGATGGAAATTCTCCACTGAAGGAAAACCAACACACTGAAGCTGACCAATCTGAGCGAGACACCCGCCTGGACTCGGTATGTGATGCCAATGAAGATGTGGTCACAAATGAGGCAAATTCTGAATCTATCAACCAAAGGGGAACAAATGTCTCTGACAATGTTCTGAATAGAATTTCCCCTGAGGAAGATGATTCCCTTTCTCCTTTTCTGTTGTTCCCTGAGTTTAATGAACTAACTGAACCTAACATTTCAAATGTTGAGGATACTACTGAAGGGGGAACATCTAGAAGAAGATGGTTAGATAGTCATCCTACAAGTCGATTGGGGTGATCTAACGAAGGTGTTAAAACAAGAAGGTTCCATGGTGAGAGTGCACTATTCTCTTTGCTTCCTATCGGAGAAAGAGCCTCTTTGAGATTGATGAAGCTCTACAAGATTCTTTTTTTGGATTCTTCTTTATGCAAGAAGAAGAGAATCAATTCTCAAGGAATGAAGTATGGGAGCTAGTGGATAGGTCTGAAAGGCACAATGTTATTGGAACCAAGTGGGTATTTAAGAATAAAAGAGATGAAAACAACAACATTGTAAGAAACAAGGCAAGACTAGTTGCACAAGGATATTCCCAAGAAGAAGGCTTGGATTATGATTAAACCTTTGCACCTGTTGCAAGACTAGAAGCCATCAAATTGTTTCTTGCATATGCTGCCCACATGAAGTTCACAGTCTATCAAATGGATGTGAAAAGTGCATTTCTGAACGATGTGCTTAAAGAAGAGGTTTATGTAGAACAACCTCCTGGTTTCAGACAGAATGACCAAGATTACAGGCTCAAAAAAGCCTTGTATGGTCTTAAGCAAGCACCCAGAGCATGGTATGATACTCTTTCTCAGTTTCTTACTGACCATGGTTTTGTCAAAGGAACTGTTGATAGAACTCTGTTCAGGATAGAAGATGGGGAAGATATCTTACTAGTTCAGATATATGTTGATGACATCATTTTTGGATCTCCAAACCATCAGCTGTGTGAAAAGTTTTCAACACTGATGAAAGGCAAGTTTGAGATGTCAATGATGGGGGAGATGAATTTCTTTCTAGGTCTTCAAGTGAAACAATCAAAGGAAGGAATCTTCATCAACCAAGCAAAGTACACCAGAGATCTGATTGCCAAGTATGGTGTACAGAATTGCAATGCAGTTAGAATTCCCATGAATACTAACTACAAGATGAATCCTGATCCTGAAGGCAAATCAGTAAGTCATACTGATTATAGAGGGATCATTGGATCATTGCTCTATCTCACAGCAAGTAGGCCTGATATAACATTTGCTGTTGGGATATGTGCAAGATACCAAGCTAATCCTAAGGAAAGTCACATGGAGGCTGCCAAAAAGATACTAAAGTATCTTAAGGGCACAGTGAATAGAGGATTGTGGTATCCAGCTGATGATAACCTTGAGTTAACTGGTTATTCAGATGCTGATTATGGAGGCTATAGAATTGACAGGAAGTCCACTACAGGAACTTGTCAATTTCTTGGAAGTAAGCTGATATCTTGGTTTTTGAAGAAACAGACCTCAGTAGCAACTAGTACTACTGAAGCTGAATACATGGCTGCAGGAAGCTGCTGTGCTCAGATTCTTTGGCTCAGACAACAATTAAGGGATTATAAAGTTGTAGCCAATGAAGTACCAATATTTTGTGACAATAATAGTGCCATTGCTATTTCACAAAATCCGGTATTGCACACCAGATGCAAGCATGTGGATATCAGACATCACTTCATTAGAGATCATGTCGAGAAAAAGGACATCAGGATGGAGAAAATTCATATTGATAAGCAGAGAGCTGATATCTTGACTAAACCTTTGGCTGAATCAAGATTTCAGGAACTATCAGTTGAATTAGGGATGTTGGATCCAGGTGTATAGAGTAAATCTGAAAAATTGAAGGATTTCAGATGCATGAATTTTTCTCATAATTCTACTGAGAAACTCAGGATAAAATTGGAAATACTGAACTGAGTCTTGAAGAAACTCAGGTTTACTGAAGGTCAGTACTCAGTATCATACTGAACCCATTAAGTACTCAGTATCATACTGACATTTTATCAAGGTCTATACTCAGTAAGACTGATAGAGGGAAATTAGTCTGAAGAAGTAATGACTTATGCGACTCATTTATTGCTTAAGTGAAACTCAGTAATCATTTGCAATAAATACAAAACACCTGAAGAATGTTTTTGGGCGGGATCTTTGAAATTCCAAGGAAGGTCAATAGTCATTAAATGCTCTGTTATTTTTTAATCATCAATGAGGTTAAATTGACGGCTTACTTTTCGTGAGAGTCCGTTAGCATACCCGATTAATCGATAATCAATCTCAACCATTGATTTTCACCAAACCGGTACGACTTCCCACGATCTCGATCTATATATTCTCTTGGAAGCCATTCAAGCCAATTTTATTGAACCCTCATTCCCAAAATCACTCTGCAAGATAAAATCCCTCTTTGCCCAGAAAATCTTCATCGTCCCGAAACCCTAACCTTCAAATTTCCCAAAATGACTCTTTCCGTATTCGACAGATTGGCTGAAACCAATAAGCCATGGTATGAGTACGTGGTTTCTCTGGAGAGTACATCCAACGCTAAACATGAAGAAGAGGCGCTTCATTTGATCCGTTTAGCGAAACTGACGAACCTCGTCGCTAGTCGACCGGAGGCGGAGTATTCTCGAGAGGTAATAGAGTTTGTCTCTAATATGGAAATAGATGAGGATGATAATATTGAGTCCAAGATTTCTGTTTCGCATTTAGAGCATACATCGAAGTATATAGATTTTGTTCGGGAGCTGTACATAGTCCCTCAAAATTTAAAAGATGTTTTTGAGTTGTGCGATAGGGGAGATGATCCCACAAATTATATGTTAGGTCGGGAATAAGAGTATCTTGATAGGATTACTGAGAATCCTATTAAGTTTGAGGCGACCTTACATAAGCGGCATTTAAGGCCAAAATACAGAGTGTTGATGGATATTGTGAGTAAGTGCATAATGAGCAGATCGGGGAGCTTTGAGCAGATTAGCACTCCCAAACTCCGACTGATGGCGGCGATTGAGGACTCACCCACCAAGGATTTCAACTGGCTGAAGTATCTGATCAAGGTGGTGAGTGAGCAAGCCAAGGTCATAAAAAAGGAGGATGGTGCAATATCGATCAAAGGCAAGATCCTCCATGCCACCAAAATAGCCTTTATTTTGGAGATGTGTCGAGAGGAGGAGGACATCTTTGCCAACACTACTCCATTCCCTAAGTCCAAGGTGATGTTCAAGCCGGTTTCCACCAAGAAGAACATCAAAGGGAAGAAAGAGAAAAAGGTGGAATCACCTATTGCTGCTGCTACTGAAGAAACCCAACAAGCTAGGGGGAAGGCTTTGTTGGAGGCCAAGCAGGAGAAGGGTGAAAAATTGAAGAAGCAAAAGACCCTTGCTCCAAAGCGCAAAAGAATGGTGGTTCTAACTGATGATGAGGAGGAGAGTGAAACTGAGGAGATACAATCTGAGAGCCAAGAAGCTCAGAAATCGCCTGTACATGTATTGGCTCAGGTTATCTCAAAGGCACAAGAGCAAACTGAGGAGCAAGTCTTCTCTGAGGTTCTTGAGACGTCATTAAGCTCTGACAAGTTCTCTCAAGAAATATTCCAAGGACCTCAGACCTCAAAGCAAGTCCAAATTCCTGCTGAGGAAGCACCTGCTCAGACCTTAGAATCTGCTCAAAATCCTTATGAGGATGTGCCTGCTCAGACCTCGGAGCAAACTCAAATTCCTATTGAGGAGGCGCCAGCTCAGACCTCAGAACTAGTTCAGATTCAGACTGAGGAGCTGCCTGCCCAACCCTCAGATGTTGCTGAGCCTCAGGAGCCGATGAACTTTGATGAGCTCCTGAGTGATCTATTGCTTGATCCTTCAGCAGACTTTTCTACTGAACCTGAGAGCTCGATGCTCAAGAAGGGTGAAGCTGAAGAGACCGAATGGCGGCAAGGGGAACGGTTCATCCTTGACCGCTACTCCCCGAAGCTTAGCTCATTCCCCACCTCCATGACATCTTCTTCAGATTGAGGTCAATCGGCCTACATCCTCAACCGCACTCTTCCGTAAATGCTCAACATAGCTTCATTCGTGAGGCTAAGACCGGTGGAACGAGGAAACAACCTTTTCTTTCAATTCTCGGATTCGTGAAAACCAAGCTCGAGAATGAAACCGTCTGATTTTGATGAGTTGGTTAAGAAGAAAGTTACTGAGAGGAAGATTGTTGAAGTTGGTGCCCCGAGCTCCAAAGACAAATCTCAGGATGGGGACCAACAAGGGATGATGAGGGTCAATCTCGGAAGGAGAAAGACCAAATCGATCTTTGAAGAGGTCTTGTCCGAACATCCTCGGATCGAAGTTAGCCTTCAGTAACTTTTAGCACTATTAACAATTATGCGGGATTATTGAAGTACCTATCTTTAAATCAGTAATGTCGATATCTGACCGAGGCTCAGTGGACACCCAAGCTCGGTGAAACCCAGACTCAGGGATCGAAGCCCGGGTTCCCATTCAGATCGCTCGAGTTCAGATCGAGACTCAGAATTTGAATACCCCACCGGGAGACACAAAGGTCGGATATGCTCCTCAGATTGATCTCACCCCTGTGATGGAGAAGTTGGAGAAGGTTGAGCCAATCCTGACCAAAGTTGCTCAGATGGAGGAGGTATTGGCCAACCAAAGTCAGAAGTTGGAAACTATAAGTTCTTCTTCAGACCTGGTGCAACTTCAGAATACTCTGACTGAGAAGCTGACCTCCATGGAAGGAAAGTTAGAAGAGAAGATGGAGGGGGTCAAAGCTGAGCTAAGTCAAGTCAAGGTAAGATCGAGAATGCATCTACAATTCTTGAAGCTAAATTGGTAGAGAAGAATGAGATGCTGGTGAAGAATGTTGTTGACAGACATGTTCAAGGAAGCTCTCTCTAGCCAATTTGCTCATATGTCTGAAGAATTCTCAGTGGCGAAGAACCACCTTAGAAGGCTCAAGGAGGAGCAAGATCAGTTGGCAGGGGAGGTGCGGAGTGTCAGTAAAGAGCAATATCATATGGACACAACACTATCCAGGCTTCTGCCAAAGTATGGTTCCAAGAAGGGGGAAAGACCCGGAGCTGATCTCAGAAAGTTATTGGATCATACTTTGAAAGGCAAGATTGTCAAGGAAGCAGAAAAGAAAATCATTGCTGAAGCCATGAAGGAGATCGAGGCCACTGAGAAGCTAAAGTTCAAAAAGGTGGAGAAGCTAGTCTACACTCAGGTTTCAGAAGAAACAATGCAAGAAGTTCTTTGCAGAGAAACCGAAAATGGAGGAAGAATTGAACAAGCCAAGCCGAGCCGAATTGCCCATTAAAAGAAAGGTCGCGGGCGTTTGAGGAGCCTGAGGGCAAAAGAGCTAAGGCTTCTAAGCCAATTCAGAGGAAGCTGATCCTGGATATTGAAGAATCTGAGGAAGTGCCACAGAAGAAGGTCTTCAATACCAGAACTGCTCTGAAATCACTCCAAGTAGAGCAAGCAAAGAAGACTGCTGCTTCTGTTTCTGGTGTACCCGTGATCAGAAAGAAGATGGAAGAAGAGCAGAAGAGAAGGAGTGGTTTCAAGAGGTTCGCAAGCAAAAGGAGAGGGAACACAAAAGCACAGAAATGGCCGCATGTTGACTAGTGGATGCCAATCCAACTCAACGATGCATGGGAAGAAATCAAGAGAACTTTCTGGTTCTACTATGATGTGCTCAGATCCGAATGAGGCTTTCATTGACTATCTCCTGACCTTCTATCTTAAGTATCTTCAAGGCTGGATAAATCTTGCGGATGAAGGAAAGGTGCAGATAACCGCCCGGGTCCATACTGCATTCTCCTCCTAGTTGGAGAATGGCTGTGTGAATGAGAAAGCCATTTCTCAAGAGATTTCTCAGTACGCCATTCAGTTGGGCCTGACAGGGAACAATCCTGATATCATCAAAGAAAGAGATGCGCTGAAGAGAAGATATTATCGAATGTTCAACCTTGAAGTCCCTGCTGATGAGGTGGAAGATCAGAACTGAAGAGCCCGAGCAGAAGAGCAAAAGAAGACCGAAGATGAAGACTCAGAAGATTCTGTAATCCTTTATCTTTTTGTCTTTTTGATTTTTTTTTGATAAGATCATTGTAATTTGTAACTGTCTACCAATCATCAATGAAACCTTATCATTTATGCTCAAAAGATAATATCTCATTATCTTAATTTACATGTCTTTAATTTTGATATGCCTAAATGTTGTCTCTGAGATTAATTGTTGGGAGATTCTATGTTTAAGAAATTATTGAAAGATTCTCTGTTTAGGAAATTGTTGGAGATAAACCAATCTTGTAATAGGATAAACTGAAACCTGAGTATAGGTTAAATGTTTTGTAACAAGATAGGTTTTGGCATCATCAAAAAGGGGGAAATTGTTGGGAGATGAATTTAATAAAGATAAGATTTTGATTAGATCCCAAAACCCCTGAGTATGACATGTTCAGAATAATCATAATAGTTGAGTCAGGATTGAGTTTTAGAGTATTCAGGATGTAATCTGCAAAAATGTATAGTCAGCAGATATAGATCAGGTTAGATTCTGAAGACTCTGAAGACTCAGTGAGAAACTGAGATACTGAAGACTCAGCATTAAGACTCAGTACATCAGTCAGTATATCTGTGAAGACTCAGAAGACTCAGAAGATACTGAAGACTCTAAAGACTCAGAAGACCCTGAAGACACAGAAGACAGAAGACTGAAGACTGAAGACTGAAGAATACTGAAGGCACAGTAATTACTGAAGACTCAGTAATGTACTGAATGCTCAGTATAAACCTGAATGTTCCGAGGCACTGAAGATATCTATCTGGAGGATTCAATACTAAGAAGAACGCAATTATCCAGAAAAATAGATATTGCCCAAGACATTCCCTTGCAGACAAAAGGAACTAAAGCAAAGTGTTGTTAAGGTTATATCACTCAGAGATAGTAACCAAAAAGAGCCATTGTGTTAATCTACCTTTAAGTCAAAAAGAAGAAGACAACACTGTACATCACTGACATTGACAGCGACAGGTCACTGAAAAGATGTCAGAAGTACTAAGTTCCAGACTGCAAAAAGTGATGACCAACTACAAGAAAAGCAGTTTACCTAAAACGTGCTAGGGAGTCTCAAAACCTAAATATAGTCGTTCATCACACATCATAAAAGCAAACTCACGAAGCTATCTCTTCTAACGGATAGTTTTTTAAGAGTGACCTTGGTGCCTGCCTATAAATACTTGTGACCTTCTACATTGTAAGGTTACGGGAAATTTGTAAGCAACTCAAGAGCTCAAACTTATTATCGCAAGTTGAAGCACTCGAAAACCCAAGAATTTCCCAAGTGCTTTATATCGAAGAGAGCTCATTCCACTAAGCCTAGCTTGATAAGATATATCCAAAGCTTAGTCGAGATATCCTAGCCTTTGCATTGTTCTTTATTGTAAAGGATATCTCATCCTAGTTGGAAACCAACCAAGAAACCCCCAAACCCTTTGTAAGGTAGTTTGAGTGTGATTGTTGGTGAGATTGGAGTTGTAAAGAGTTAGTAAACTACATTGAGGTAGTCAGAAATCTCTAGAGAAGAAGTGAGTAAACTATCTTGGATAGTCAGAAAACTTGTGTGTGTTTTGAGTAAGTAAACTACAGGGGTAGTCAGAAAGCTCAAAATAGAAAGGTTAGTAAACTACAGAGGTAGTCAGAAAACCTTAGGAAGTGATTAGTGCATTTCTCTGAAGAGATCATGGAGAGTGGACGTAGGAGCTTGACTCTCTGAACCACTATAACTTGTTGTGTTCTTTACTTTCAGTTTTGCTTGATTTATCTGTTGCATTACTTTGAATTGAAAGCATATTTTCACTGATATTACGTTGGAATCAATCCACTGAAAGGTACATATAATTGAATCGCAGCCTAATCACTATTCCATTAAAAGGAAGGTTTTCAGCAAAAGCATTAAAACGAGTATAAACTTAGGGCCAACCATTCAGCACATCTGAGTAGCTAGAACAGATAGTTACCAAACTGAACTTACTCTTTCCGAGGGTTCAAGAAGTTAGTTATCCGATCCAAGCAACCAGATCTCTGGCTTCTCAGACTCGGTTGGGATTATCTCGAGGTATCTGAAAGAACTCAGGATCACTGCCTCAGGTAGACTTTGACTCAGAGCGATTTGTGCTTCTCAGGACCAAATCATCAGGACAACCTGACCCAAGCTGACCTCAGTAAAATAAAAGTTTTAAAAACACTGAACACGTGTATTCCCCCCCATAAACATGTAAGACTCGTTTGCACCGGGACCAACAGAATATCACATAAATTCAAGAAAGATCCAATCTTGAAAATCCCCTGTTATTTTCAAAAATATGAGCTAAATAAGGGTGTGAGTTTTTTTGGAAAAACACATGGAAAGAAGAATATATGGGATATATTCAAGATTTCTTGGAGATCAAGAAAAGATCTTTCCTAACCCTATTTTGCCTCTATTTTTCATCCATCCCCCTCTATATAAATAAGGGGATGAATTTTTTCATCCCCTACAGTTCCATGTGTTGGAAATATTAGAAATCCACAGAGGTGGTGCAACAATTATTTATTTTTCCTTTGTTTATAAATTGTTCATTGGAGAACCTTCCACCGGGGTTATTGAACGAGGACTTGGGAATACTTGATGTAGGTCCCGAACGGGTTTTCGTGAGGGCAGAAGTCTAGAGGGGAGGGGTGAATAGACTCCTGAAAACTTTTTGTGCAAGATCAGGTGTGAAAGCAAGTAGCCTGATCAGAGTCCGTATGAATCAGTTTGGACTGATATCCAACTTTATTGATCGCTTTGATGGTAGATCGGCCTGGTTAATCTATCAGTTTAACTGATGTGCGGAAGCTAAGTTTTAACCCGTGTGAAAAACCAGTTTTGTAGAATTAGATTTCTGCTTGTCTGTTTTTAGTCAGATGACAAAATGTCAAGCTGATCAGATCAGTTACTTGATGCAAAACTGATCCAGACTCAGAATATGTATGCAATATCAAAACTGGTAGTGTGCTATAGTGTAAAGCAAGTAAATCAGATAAAGCACACAAGATTTTTATAGTGGTTCGGACAACCAACGACGTCGTCCTCTTTTCCCTATCGTGAGGGCACCAACTTAACCAACTTGGACTTAGTTTAATGTGTTAGTCCAACACAGTACAACAGATGCTTAAGGAGTTCTCACTCAACCGATCCCAGAAATCAGAAACTAGAAACCCTACTCTGAAATCTTGCAAAACAAACTTAACCTAACTTTTGGGTTTGGGTATAAGATTGTTGTTGTTCCAACTGGAAATCTATCCTAGTATTTGTGTAGCCTAAAGCTAGAGGATAACATTTCTATGATAAGAATTATGAGATGAACACTTAGAAAATAAGCTTCAATTGAGTGTTCTTCGTGCGGAAATTTGCTTGTGCTTGAGCTTGATGATAATTTCTGTGTCTTCACTATAAAGGATGATCCCATATTTATAGACCTTGAAATCAAAAAGCCGTTGGAGAGCAATTTGAATTTCAGGCTATTCTTGGTAGTTTGCAGGCTTGATGTGACGTGTTTCAGGAACGGCATGGCCGAAAGCATGCATATTTGTCCTTTGTAGCCGTTTGACTATGCAAATGGCGCCCGTCCGCATTGTCGACTCGCACGACGTGTCTCGTTCTTATTGGTTAACAAGTACACTTATTCAGTGTTTGTTTTACCAACTAAGGTTGACATTCTTCTTGTCTGATTGACACGTATGATCTGGTGCACCATCAGTTGTCACCTGGTGTGAGCTGACCTGATCAGATAAAACTGATCAGTCTACCTGATAGAGTCTTCTGATGCATGTTGTCTTAGCTCAACTAGCAGACTCGACTGATGTAGGTCTTTTGGTCTTCTGATCTTGTTCTTCTGGTAGTCATCTGATCTTCAGGTCTTCTGGTCTTATTCTTCATGTCTTTACCTGATCATCTGACTATCTAATCTTCTGATCTTCTGACTTGTCCGATCTTCTGATCTTCTGACTTGTCCGATCTTCTGATCTTCTGACTTGTTCGATCTTCTGATCTTCTGACCTGACTTGTCCGATCTTCTGATCTTCTGACCTGACTTGTCTGATCTTCTGATCTTCTGACCTAACTTGTCTGATCTTCTGACTTATCTGATCTTCTGATCTTCTGACCTGACCTATACATATTGAGTTCCCCCTCAATATGTGACCTATCTTATACATCAGTTGTCTATACAACTCAGCTGGTCATCCTATCCTGATTCTAAGTCATCGATCATACCTAACAGTCCGACCGGTCCCTATTACAATCTGTTTTGGAACTTCCATCAAAACTAACTACAAATTTCCCAACACTTGAGAAGGACTTTTGGTGGGTATCCTGATACTTGATCCTGTCTGTCTCAGAATGTCTCTCCAATGGGTACGTTCACGTAAACTCCTAGAAATTCCGCATGCTAGGATCTTTTACGTTAAATATTATTTGCTTGTCGTTGTTGGATTAATTATTATTTGAATTCACTTAGGTTAATTCATGCTAGTAATAATTGTTAATTTAAATTTGTGTTTATGAGGTCATCCTGATAGATCCCGACATATGTTAACCCAACACCTCCAAGAGGTAACCGTATCTAATGGGCAGATTATGATTCCTTAATTGACTTACGGAGTTGTGGTTGTGCAGGCTGTACATTCCGATCGTGAAAATTTTGTTGTGCATTGATTTCATCAATGTTCGGAGAGTCCTCAAGAGCTACACTTTCAGATGCCTCTTGGGCGGGAGTTTGAACTATGTTGTTCTCATTTAGCCCACTTGGAGTTTGTTGCGAAGGCAATGCATCTCCAATTCACTCTCACTGGATGAAAGAGGATCACGATAAACTTCCACCATGCGAGGTGTTGAATGCTCCCACTAATTCCTTGTCATGTTTCTTTACAAGTTATCAGCCTCTTGGTTAAACTGTGGTTCTTGAATTTCTTCAAGTTCTATCATCTTACGACCTTGTTCCTTAAAGACATAGTCTTCTTCGAGGAACCTGGCCTGCCTAGAAACAATTACTGTTTGTTTCTCAGGTGGATAGAAGTAATATCCTCTAGTTTCCTTAGGATATCCCACAAGGTAACTTTTTTCACCTTTGGATTCTAACTTATCGGTGAGCATCCTTTTCACAATTGCGAGGCAACCCCAGGTTTTTATAAGCGAAAAAATTGGCTTCTTGCCACACCATAACTCATATGGTGTATGCTCGACCTATTTAGATGGAATCTTATTCAAAATGTAGATTGCGGTTTGTAACGCGTATCCCCATAAGAATGTTGGAAGAGAGGAAAAACTCATCATGGACCTCACCATGTCTAACAAGGTTCGGTTTCTCTTTTCAGACACACCATTAATTTGAGGTGTTCCGGGATGAGTCCACTGCGATTGGATTCCATGCAACTTTAGATAATCAGTGAATTCATGGCTAAGGTATTCACCTCCTCGATCCGATCGAAGAGTCATGATACTCATACCAAGTTGCTTCTCTACTTCAGCTTTAAACTCCTTGAATTTCTCAAAAGATTTGGATTTGTGTCTCATAAGATACACGTATCCGTATCTCGAGAAATCGTCAGTAAAAGTGATGAAGTAACCTAAGTGAACCCTAGCTAGAGTGGGCAATGGTCCACGTTCGTCACTGTGGATCAACTCTAGAACTTCTTTGGCATGCACCTCTTACTCATAAAGGGTTTATTGATCATCTTGCCCACGAGACAAGATTCGCAATCTCCATAAGACTCAAAGTCAAATGGGGTTAAGTAGTCTATCTTTCTTAACCTTGCAATTCTTTTCTCGTTTACATGATCAAGTCTACAATGCCACAAGTAAGTTGGGTTTTCATGATTACTAAGTTTGAGTCTTTTATTTTGTATATTAAGAACATCATATCCACAATGCAACAAATATAAACCATTCACCATAGGGGCATTCCCATAAACTATACCATTTAACGTGACATAACAATTATTATCACTAAAATGGAAGGAATAACCCTCAATGTCTAACATAGGAACGGAAATAATGTTGCGAGTAATAAAAAAGGATGAAATGACAATCATTAAGTTCTCATCTAAAACCAAAGGGTAAGTCTAACACATAAGTCCCCACACGTTCAGTAGCAACTCTTGCTCCATTTCCACGTGTAAGACGACTTCACCCGCCCTAACTGCCCTAAGACACATGATCCCCTTCACATTCGTACAAATGTGAGAGCCACATTCGGTATCTTAATAACAAACATGCATGTTCTAGTGCCAGAAGCACCCAGTGCCTTATTTTCAGCAACCAGAACTTTACAGTCCTTCTTCCGGTGTCCTCTTCTACTTACAGTAAAGGCACACATCCTTTTCTACCTGCTCCTTCTTTTGAACACCATCATAGTGGTAGTGAACTCAAAAGTCTTGAGCATGTTATGAAGCTCAGGCATGGTCGCATCCGTCTTATTCATATTGTAGTTCACAATGAAGCTAGAATATGAATCCGGGAGCGACTGGAGGATAACATAAATGGAAATTTGGTTTTAAGCTCATTGCCTAAACAACCAAGTTTCTCGATTAAGCCTATCATCCTAAGAACATGAGGTGAAACATTCCCTCCTTCAGCTAACCGACATCTGATCAGATCTCTCATCACTTCATAAATCTCAAAATGAGATTCAGAATCAAAGAGATCCTTCAGATACTTGAGCATCTCGAAAGGACCTATTTTCTCATGTTGCCTATGGAATTTGGAAGTCATGCCGAGCAACATCACATACTGAGTTTGGGAAGCATCCTCTTGATGCTTCTTCTGAGCTGCTACGCCAAACGTGGCCGCCTCAGGCACCAGCTGCATGGGTAACCGGGATTGGCGTGTCCAACACGTACTCAATCTTTTCTTGCCTTAGCACCAAACACATGTTTCGGTGCCAGTCCAGAAAAATTTGGCTAGCCAATTTGTTTGTTTCCAAAACACATCTCTATAACAGTTATACATTTCAACTAACCAAGAAAAATAAATAAAATGGGAATTAAACACATAATTCCTATGATCAATATTCAGCAATCAAAATAAACATGGTCTTTCTTTTGTATTTATTTTGTTTCCATTATTTTAACATACTTAACGACCTCATCGAAAAAAGTACGAATTTATATCAAATATAAATTGTAATGGACTAGGATCCACATTACTACTAACATAATCCCAGCGAGGGCTGATCATTATAACAACATAACTGGTAGGCCTCCAAACCAATTGCCAAAATTGCAATTCCTAGTTTATCAAACCTAGTTTGATTGATGTCCATTAACTTTTGTTTCCTGCGAGGGCTAGTGAAACAAAATTAAGTTGGTTTACAACCATCAAACGACGACATTACATGTCCCTATAAAAGTCTCGTTAGATGTAGATCCGAGCAAAAAACGAGGGCCTTAAATACTCATTGGAACGAAATCTCCAGTTTATTTTTAATTTTGATGGAAGACATTGTTTCAATGTAATGAAAAACCATATTTTAGTGAGGATCATTTTTAAAGGCGGTGTATTAATTGCTTAATCGAGATCCAACATGTTAATCTACATCACATTTGAGCAATTATTGGGCGCGGCTTACCCAAACATGATTTTATACAGACTAACATTTATATAGGCACTGTCTACCCAAACAATTAATACGGTCCGACAATTATTGGGCGCTGCCTACCCAAACAAATATGATGCGGAATATAAATGTGTTAACAATTTAATTAAATAAATAAATAACCATGTGGAATTTAATAATTATTTTAAAATGAATTTTAAAATCCAATTTTAAATTCAATTTTAAAAATTATTAAACTTCAATAATTAATCCAATTAATTATAAAATAAAATCCAATTTTATTACAGATCTTAAAATTAATCTTATTAATTTTAAATCAAATTTTAAATTATTTTATTGTTAGGTGCTCAGATGCAATTTTCAAAATTGCACGGGGGGGCCTATTCCAAATCAAAATTTGCAAAACAGCCCTCCGCCATCACCGCTCAAATTCGACAACATCCAATCTGTAATTTGGGACAAACGTTTCCAAATACAAACCCTAAATTATCATCAATATCAAAATTAATCCAATTAATTCATCAAATTAGTCCAACTGTAGCGATCGAAATCGAATACAAAAATGAAATTGGCTGAACAAGGAGCAAACAACAAGCAGCGGTACAGGGCAGCGCGTGCGCGGCACCGCCGCCAGCAGAGACGCCTCACAGAGCCGAAATGAGCCTGAGACGCTCACGGCTCCTTGAATCGCCTCCGCGAAGGAGAGTGTCGAAAATGGGTCGCCTCGTGTCGTGTGAGCACGAGCGGGTCACGCCGCCGCTCGAGTGCACACGTGCGTCGCTCCGTCTGAAGAAAACGACAATTGCCGCCATTTGACATTCCGCATCGCTGTCGCAAGGGGCGGCTAGAGTCCCCATCGAGACGGAGACCACGCCACTGCCCTCGGTTCTGAGGAGGCGCGAAGAAAGGGAAATGGATTCGAAATTGAGTCAAAGAACACAGATTGACGAAATGGTCACCGCAGGCACGGCGTGGGCTCCCGCACGCGTCGCGAGGCATGGTTCCTAGCGCCAGCCTCCACCCGTGCTGCATATCTCCGTCGGTCGTGGGAAGACGAAGATGAGCGGCGGCGGGTTTCCCAAGGGAAAACCCTAAATTGTAGAAATCGGTGAAGATGAAGAGGGGACCCCAATGTGTATGTGTGTTACCAAGACATATACACACATATGTGTGTTGTTGATTGTGGTTTTGTTTCTTTGTGTTATTTCTCGTTTGTTTCGTTTTTCCCTTGGTATGAATGAGCCGGGGGACGGAGTTTCCCATCAAGTGGTATCAGAGCCCGGGGTCAGGTCACTTGATATACTGAGTATGCTCTGTGGTTGCAGTGTAGTCTGGCCTTCCACATCAGAAAAGGATTCTTGAGAAGGTTCGGGGGTCTCTTGAGAGACGGGCTATTCAGCTAGGTTGGAGAAATAATATGTCAGAGGCTTCAAGTTCCATGAATTGGTGACGTAGAGAAATATGGTGGAAGAATCAATGTGGTGATGCAATCTGGGTTACACAAGGGATTATCGATCAAGGTGGAGTAGTTGCGGCAAATAGCTCTAAAACTAACATTATACATGATCGAAAATTATTTCCCTTTAAAAGGAAATGAACATCCTTTTGGTATACCCAACTGCCATGGAAAAGGGTGTGATAATGTTAGTTGGACCGCATGTGCATTGGTTTGGCATGGATGCAAAGTGTGTGGTGAATGTATGTCGATGGCTGAAGGACTTCTAGGGGAGCCATAAGCTAGAAGGAGCACCATAGTTTTCAGCAGGTTTTTCGACATGTGCCGAGGGAAATTCTTAGAATGGTTGATTCTAAGTGATTAAAAATTCTTAGAATGGTTTATTCTAAGTGTTCTACTCATATGGTGGAGTAGGTTATTCTCTGTTTTGAGAATGATGGTTCTTTGGTTTAAGGATCATGATTGTCGGTGAAGACAATGGATTGTGGGCAAAGACGGTGGAGTTTTCTTTTATTTTACCAAGGTGGAGATTGTTGGGCTTTGTGTTAAAATAAAAGGGATTTTTGTCCCACATTGGGTGAGAACAAAGAAAGTGGACTTCCAAATCCTATATAAGGAGTCTTTGTGTCTTTATTACAAGTGCACCGGTCAATACACTTTAGTCTAGTGTTTGATTCTAATTAAATTACTTTTATATATTTGTGAGAATGTGAGAGTCATGTAGACTTTTAATAGTGTAGGGGTGTCGAGCGAGAGAGGGAAAATCTGTATGATTGTAGAAATTTATCATATAGTGATGTTTCTTTCGTGGTCCGTGGTTTTTCTCCGGTTTTGGAGTTTTCCACGTTAAATCTTGTGTTGTTGATTGTGGTTTTATTTCTTCGTTTATTTCTCGTTTATTTCGTTTTTCCCTTATTATGAATGCGGGACGGAGTTTCCCCAATAGAGATTTGCCTTTTGCACCATGAGCTAAGGTTTTTAGTGTTTGGGTGTTTGAAATTGTGATGATGATTGGTTAATTGCTTTGATTATGGTTATTTATCTCTAATGATGGTGATCCTTTAGATTAGGGGAATTTACTTGTTCAATTTGGTTGGATTTTGCTATTAGCTTGTGTGTTTATGCTAGTTTATCGCAACGAGAGTTAGATGGACGGGATTAGGCATATGTGTATTGGTTTAATTCACCGAATTTCAGTTAATTATGCTCTATTGCAATGAGAGTTGGATATAAACATAAGAACCCCTCTAATTTACATTGACTACTTTAGTTAATACCTAGAGTGGAAAGTGAAGAGCACATAGGAGAATTAAACTTAGTATACAAGTGGAAAAACATGGGGACGGAGTACTTAGATAATTAGAGGACCATATCCGTGTAATTATCCGAGTTACAAAGTGGAAATCCTCCTCCCGATCCTAGGATTTAAAATTATATCGGACCTTAGGCTTATCAAGTAGGGAATGGTAAATGTGAAGTGATCATTCTTATGGAATAACCGCAAATAGAGGCAAACACCATAATTAATCTTTTGACAATCATCTCACAAGGAAAAACACCCGAACACCTCTCACTTGGAAGAAAATTGTTTGTAGCTTTATTGTTTTCTTCTTTGCTTGTTGAAATTCTCTAGTTGCTATTTTATTGTCTTGTTGTTAATTTAGTTTTAAATCAAAAAATCAAACATAATCCACACTATAATTACGCGACAACTCATAGCATCGGGGCTATTGGAACCCTTACTGTAGGGTTCTGCTCTGGTAAAGAAGTTTAATCTCTTTTAAATTACAGCAATTAGAACTGTTTGCCGCAGTATAAGCCTGGGAATTATTTGCTGTAGAATTTAGAAATTCTGTGAAAATCCTTGCTTGCCTCTTATCACTGATTTTTGTGGCTGATTGTTTCATGGAAATTTATTGAATTTGAACTACATATGAAAGTTTATATCAAGTTTTTCTTACGGATAATTGTAGTAAAAAATTTCTTGTATTACTAAATGAAAATCTATCAAACTTGCTCTTAATTATATTTACTTCTTGACTTGAATATTTTACGTTGACGTTCTCCCTGCTATATCTGTTTTTAGTGGAAACAATATAAATCATACATAAAAACTCTTCCACTAAAATTGAGTCCTTATATAGTTATGAGCAAAATAGAATCTCATCGTACTAGTTTGCCAAAAACAAATATGGACAATGAAAATGATGATTATTTGAATGATGTACTAATTTGCCTGAAGCAAATTTGTTCAAATTATGACATAAGCGGTTCAAAATATGTTAAGTCGGATTTTGACTAATTCTATTTTACATAGTATGTCAAAAAACATAATCCCTTGTGCAAATTAATTTATTTGTGGGGCTTGTGCAAAGAAAAATTATAGTACGATATTCTTGTACTAAAGTTGGAATTGTATCTTTTTTATTTCTTGAATGGAGTCATGGAGATACTTGTGGACTGATATTATTTGCCTGAAGCAAATTTATTGTCAATATTATTGAACTTAAATTTTTGGATTACACAATAAATCCATTTGAATGGTTAATATCGATAAAATTCACATTGATGACATTTAATGATTATTATATGGCATTGAGAATTAAAGTTGAGCATTCAGTCTCTTACGTCCACATCTAGAATGGTTCAGTTGAATCACTAATAGACTTCAACAAATTAATTACTTGACCATTATTGCGGAATTCCAACTTACCTATTTAATGTTGGGGGCATGAAATTTTACATGGTGCTACAGTAATTCAAATCCGACCCACTGCTTAAAAACTAAACATTTCTCATCTGCAAATATTTGATTGTATGTGCAATATTTGTGTCTATATCACCACCACAGTGTACCTCAATTTACGGCCCAGTTGGCTGATTGCACATTTAACGAAGATCATTTCTCGGCATTAGGAGGAGATAAGAATTTAAAATTAAATGAATGCCGAGAAATTTCGTGGAATATAAAAAAATCTTCAATATTTAAATTCACGCACTAGTCAAAGTGAACTGGAAGTTCATAATATATTAATTAACTTGCAATATATAGCAAGTAACCTGCCAAATTAATTTATTGATAACAAATGAGTTACTAAAACACAAATACCTGCTATAAACGCACCACGAAAGGTATAGGTCCAATGAAATAGAGTATATATGTTGAAACCCCTACACACCATAAGTGTAAATGACCTTTTAACATGAAATATATAAATCCGCAGTAAACTAAAGTTTGCAAAAAAATATTCAGTCACTCTCAAAGTCTCCTGAAGAGATTCGCTCCGAAGACGAAAATCCTAGTAATGAAGCACATGCACAAAATAATTATAATACTAGGATAGCGGAATGGCCAGATCAAAATATTTTGGGAAATGGTGAAGATCTGGTTGATACAAATATAGAAATTGATATGATTTTACAAATACAGGAGAAATGTACCAATGTTATCGACAATTTATTCGTTGCCATAATTGCTCTTACTATCACAAATAAAATCTGGATCTAGTACCTAAGTCACTAGTTGAGCCGGAAGCGCTTTATAGAAAGAAGCAATTAAGGCAGAGCTCGACTCGCTAATATTTTTGGCTTTGTCTTATATGCACCCAAAAATATTATCCATGTTGGATATAAATGTGTATTTATACGAAAATGAAGTAATAATAATGATGTAATAAGGTACAAAGCGAGATTAGTAGCTCATGGGTTTTTGCAGAGACCCGATATTGATTTTATCAAATATATTCTCCTGTTATGCATGAAATAACGTTCCGTTACTTAATATTTTTGGCAGTAAATAAATTTAAATTTAGAAATGCAGTTTATAGATATTATAACTGCATATTTATATGGACCATTGAACGTCAATATTCATATAAAAATTCTAGATGAATTTAAGATTCCCCAGATGAACAATGGTGAGAATCGTACTATTTACAATATTAAGCTACATAGATCATTATATAACATAAAACAGTTGAATTGAATATTCCACTATCGACCCAGTTAATTCCTCTCAAATGAGGAATAAATAAATAACAAAATATTTCCTTGCGTGTTTATAAATAAATCATTTGGTGGTGTTTGTATCGTCTAAATTCATGTTGATGATCTAAATATTATTAATGCAAGCAAGGAAATTAAAAAAAATTAATTTAATCTTAGAGATTGAATTTTGAAATAAAACGTTGGTGAAGTCAAGTATTGTTTCGACCAGCAGATCGAGCATCTCTCTAAAGGAAACTATTTTTTATATACCAGTCAACTTACTTGGAAAAGGTATTGGAGAAATTTTATATGGATAAATCTCATTTACTTAGTACACTTGTTCGATCCCTTGAAGTGGATAAAACAAATATAGATCTAAAAAGGTACATATGATATGTTAGAACCAGAAGCTCTTTATTTGAGTGTCGTTGGTGCATTAATTTGTTTTGAAAACTACACCAAACCCGATATTTCATTTGCAATGATTTTGCTTGCAAGATTTAGTATTTCTCCTACAATGAGACATTGTAAAACATTTAGCACATGTTCAGCATCTCCAATGTCCGCAAGATTCTAATGTAAGCACATTTATGATTCATGTGATATTACTATAAATGGTATATCTCTTACCATCCTTTATGAGGAAAACACAATTTGTATTGCACATATGTTTAATAGGTATGTTAAAAGAACTTAGCAAAACATATATCCCTTAAGAGTGTGTAAATATCACACAAAAGGCTTGAAAGTCTGTTGTCTTCAGGGGGAGCGTCAACTTCAAAATAATCTTGAAGATTGGGTTTCGTAGATCATTAGTTGTATCTTTTCTTATTTTACTATGTTTCTTTTTCTAGATTATTCTAGCGATGTTTTAATTAGTCATGAGCATCACGTCGTAATGTCCGGGGGGGGTGGGGGGTGTTGTAAATATATTGATATTGTGGACATTACTTTGTGGGTTTTAGGGTTCTAGGGTCTTTAGGGCTTCAAACCAATTCTTATTATAAATAGGTCTCCTCATTGTATTACCGTGAATGAGAGAATATAGAGAAGCATAGTGAAAATCTCTTGGCTTGGTCGCCCCCAAACATAGTCATTCTGACGAACTGGGTCAAAAAATTCGTGTTCTTGCGTTCTTCTTTATTCTAATTCTTATATTTTACAACAGAAAGTATTGGAAAGAGAGAAACAAGCATTGGTCCATTTTCCATACTAACATGAGGCCCAAAATTGAGAAAGCTGAGAAAGTCGCCACTGAGATAGACCCCACAGCTTGTAAAAGCAATAGGAAAAATTGCTACCACATTTTGAAGAGAAAATGTAGCGATTTTAAAAGGGCAGCAACATAGTATTAAAAGGTGGGATTAATCAGGTGGCTTAGCCCACCTGGCCACTTGACTCCTCATTTGAGTGGGAGACCCAGATTCGATTCCCTCTGGAAACACTACTACACATTTGAGCTTGGAGAGCTCCACTTGGACAACCCTTTTTTCGAATAGCTCTCCAAGTGGTCCCTTGGAGAGCGGTTCTATTAAAAAAAAAAAAAAAAAAGCGCTGTCCAAGTTCAAAGCTTAGACAGCTGTTCATAACCGCTGTGCAAGGGTACTTGGAGAGCGGTTTTGAACCGCTGTCCAAGGAAAAGCTTGGAGAGCGGTTCATAACCGCTCTCCAAGTGAATTATTTTTTTTTTTTTTTTTTGTAAAGCTTGTATCACCCCATTCTTTATACAATTCGAAAACTTTCTCATCAGTTTCACTTATAGTGATTTCCTCAGAATACATTATTCTTTCTCCTTCCTTGGGCATGCTCTTGTAATCTCCAACTACACGTACCGTCTGTAATATAAGATACATACAAATTATAGGAGTTACGAGCTTTATAACGTGCACTTTAATACAGTTAAAGAGCAACAATTTTTATTGCAAAATAACAAACTTTATGTAGTTCTTGTTTGTTATATGATGTACCATTTATTCTAACATGTCACAGTATTGAACTAATGCACATTACACTATAGAAAACTAACTCCATATTGTTTAACAACCCTCTTGATATGAAAAAGAAATTAATTAGCTCCATTTCCACCAATGAGATTTCTCTAATTTTTGGGTCCCAGAATTTTCAGTTGAACCTCTTGATATACATATGCTATTAACAAAAGTGAGTCTTAGGTTTCTTGCTCAGGAATAAAGGAAAAAGTATTAGTTGCTTCCAAAGAAAGGCTATAGAAAAGGAAAAGTAAATTTATATAAAAAAATTATTATATAAAAATGTGATTGAATTAATAAATAAGATAATTGAAATAAAGAATTTTAAAAAAAATTGTAAGAAAAAACGATTTTTAGAACATGTATAATTAATTTCATTAAGTAAACACAAGACAGCAAGTGCCCGAGCGGAATTGATCCCCGCTCAGGTGCCCAAGGTCCCGTGTTCGGTCTCCCATGGGAGCGAATAATTGCCTCAATTAATTGGGAGACTTGGTGGCTTATATGAGATGCTTGGTGGGTCCGTGCCTAAAAATCAATTTTTTTTTTTAAATATATTTAGGCAATGTTGAAAAACCGGTCTAAGTGAGGAATTTGGACAAATTTGAAAACCGCCGTTTCTGCAATCTTAATCTTGAGTTGAAAACAATTGTCCAAGTCTGATTTCTGACAAATGGTTTTTTATCAGCTGTCTAAGCTTGGACAACTGTTACTTGGAGAGCGGTTATAACAGCTCTCCAATGTCATTTTCCACAGCTGTCCAAGCCCAAATGTGTATTAGTGAAACGAATTTGGAGTTATGAAAGTTATAAGGTGGATTGACGATTTCGTGGAGTATTTGGGTGCTTGGTGTACTAACTACTAACAACTAACATCTAACTTTTGCCCGATAAAAAAAAAAAATTAAATTAAAAGTGGATTAAACTTTTTGTCTCGATTTACAAATTTTTCCATACACATGTCATCGTTTTGAAATTGGTCTCGATTGTTTTGACTTTTCATTTTGGTCCTATAAATGTATAAAATCTTAAAATTGGTCCAGACGATCTATTGCAGGTCACCAATCCAGTCAATATACATGTGACACTTTTTTTGACTTTTTTTTTTTTTTACATGTGGCAATGTTGATTGAATTTTTATATTGATCATGTGACATTAATTTAATTTAATACTCCCAGCTCCGTCCCGGCGTATTTGTCTCACTTCTTTTGGTTGAATTGTTTAAGGAATAATATTAAAATAATAGATAGTGGACCTTTGTAGTATTTAATGAATGAAAAGTGAGAGGTATTTGGGGTAATTAGGATGAAAAGTGAAGGTAATAATTAATATTAAAATAATAGTTAGTGGAGTGTTACTTTTTTTCTTTTATGGACTGAGATAATTATAGTGGGAAGTTCATAAAATGTAGTGGGACAAATACAATGGGACGGAGGGAGTAATTCATTAAATTAGTACAAAAAAAATTGAATATTTTTAAAAAAAATTAATATATTCTCAAATTATGTTACTGATTTTTTTATACAAATTTAAATTTTATTTTAAAAGAATTAATTTTATAATTCTATTAACAAAAACATTTCATTACCCTAAAGTAAATTAAATTTTGCTAAATTATTTCAAAAAATTAAATTAAAATATTTAAAATATCTTAAAGTAAATTCATTAAAAAAATTATGACCGTTAAATTTGTAAAATACAAAATTTTAAGATTTTAAACAGGCTATAATATAAATTAATTAAAATAAAATGTTAAAAAATTAAATTAGATTTAATTTTGAAAGGCTATAGTATAAAATTCTTTTAAGGTTTATTTTAGTTTATTTATATTAAAGTCTTTTTAAAATTTTAAAGTTTTCAATTTTTACAAATTTAATGGTCATAATTTTTTTTAATGAATTTACTTTAAGGTATTTCAAAGATTTTACTTTAATTTTTAAAATGAATTAGAAATTTTTTATTTATTTTAAGTTATTTATATGTATTGTGAAAATTAATAGAATTACAATTTTTTTAATAATATAATTTTTATAAAAAAAATCCAGTAACATTATTTGAAGAATATATAAAAAAATTATAATTTTTCTATTAATTTAATAAATTATTAAAAAAAAATACCACATTAATATGAAAATTCAATCATCATTGCCACATGAAAATATAGGTCAAACAAAATGTAAAATATGCATTGATTGAATAGGTGACCTGTAATAGTAGGTCACTTGGTCAAATTTCAAAATTTTCACTAACTTACAAAATCAAAATAAAAAATAACTGAGACCAATTTTAAAACGATGACAAATTACTCGACTATAAAAAATTGAATCCCTTAAGCAGAAGCCGATTGCGAGACGAAGGAGAAAACATTCGAAACAATTTAGAAAGGCGGTGAAGAGTTTTTCATTTTTATATAGGGTTTAAGCATTAATTTGGGCATTTTTTTCCATCAAGAGTCCAAGTGTTTCTTTTCATTTTTCTAAGCACTTTTTAGCATAGATTTCTTTATAAATTCATAATTTAGTTAGATTTTAGTGTTATTTGCATTTACAAGTAAGGATTGAAGGTGTTTATGTTTTTCATTTCAATTTTTGTGGATAAAACTCTTCAAGAGATGCTATCTTTCATTAATTTATTGCAAGTTTTATTCTCTATTTTTTATGGATTTGCTTTCTATTGTTAATGTAGACATGAGTTTCTCTTCTAGAACCATGAGCTAAGTTTTATTTTCTTTGGGTATTTGAATTATGATGGGAATTTGATGGGTTAGTGAATTAATTGCTTGATTATGTCCACGTGAGTGATTTTCTATAATTTCTATTGTTGTGTGTTTATTGCTTCATATATCTTGTTGATTCTATTAGCTAGTACTCTTGTTTTTGTGTATTACAACTAGGATTGGGTATGCATGATTAAGGTGTGAGTATGAGTCTCAATTGGATATGTTGATGTTAGCTAGTAGCTAGTTCAATCAAAAGTTGGATAGTGGCTAGAACGACGACAATAGACACCAATCGAGTAGAAGTTGCCTAGGAGATTGGTGAGGAAACTATGACTAAGAATTAGTAACCGTGTTGAAACTTCTTATTTGTCACAATCTTAGGAGCTTATGAGATTAATTAGATGCTAATTAATTCACAGTGTTCACCTAGCTAGGTCTCAAAAGGGATTGGTCTACACATTTTAGTTGTTGCTCCTAGCTAAATCATCACTTATGACATAATTAAGTAGTTGGTTTGTGAACTTGTTAGTGAACTCACATAAGGAAAACACCCGAATCAATTCTCTAACCCTTGCACTTTCTCGCGAAGGTTAGTTTTAATTGCTTTTTTTTTTTTACTTATTACTTGATTAATATTTAATTGTTAGTTTTAATTCTAGTTGTCTTTAGTTGAAAGTTGGTATTTGAATTAGTTTGCTTTTAAAAATCCCAAAATCAACTTTAATCAGTTCTATAATACAATAAATTCGTATAACTTTGGGGTCCACTCCTCTCCTAGTCTCTTGGGTTCGATAAATTGAACAAATTATGCGACTTAAATTTATTACAATTATGAGACGTTTCATGTAATTAGTGGTCAAATGATTGTGTCTTCTATTCTAAATTGATGTATTGTCCAATAATTAAATTTATTAATTATTTAATTGGTCCACTAGTTGGTCCCGGTGCAAACGAGTCTTACACGTGTATGGGGGGGGAATACACGTGTTCAGTGTTTTTAAAACTTTTTTCTTCGAGGTCGGGCTTGGGGAATAATCCTCAAGATTAGGTTCTCGGAAGCACGATCGCTTCTCGAAGTCAAAGTCATCGAGACAAAGTGATCCCGAAGCCGCCAGATACCTCAGATAATCCCAACTGAGTCCTGAGTGTCAGAGATCCTGAGTTGCTTGGATCAGATAACTAACTTACTGAACCCTCAAAAGAGTAAGTTCAGTTTGGTAACTATCTGTTCTAGCTACTCAGACGTGCGGAATGTTGGCCCTTAGTTTATACTCGTTTTAAAGCTTTGCTGAAAACCTTCCTGAATGGAATAGTGATTAAGCTGCGATTCAATTACATGCAACTTCAGTGGATTGATTCCAACTGAATATCAGTGAAAAGTATGCTTTCAAATTCAAGTCAATGCAATGATTAAGCCTACAGATAAAAAAAGCAATAAACAACACAAAGAATTATAGTGGTTCGAGAGACTCAAGCTCCTCGTCCACTCTCTCTCGATCCTCGAGAGAAATTCACTAATCACTTCGAAGCTTTACGACTACCTCGCGTAGTTTACTTTACTCAACTTCGCCCTGAGCTTTACGACTACTCCACGTAGTTTACTTACTCAACCCGACCTTGAGCTTTACTACCTCCGTAGTTTACTTACTCAAACACAAACAAGCTTTCGATTACCCTCAGAAACTTACTAACTTCTCCTCTAGAGCTTTTCCGACTACTCCGCGTGTTTACTAACTCTTTACAACTCTTCTCACCAACAAACACACTCCAACTACCTTCTCGAGGGTTTGGGGTTTCTCGGTTGGTTTCAACTAGATGAGATATCCTTTACAATGAAGTACAATGCAAAGGGTTAGGATATCTCGACTAAGCTTTGGATAAATCTTATCAAAATTTGGCTTAGTTTAGTGAGCTCTCTTCAATATAAAAGCACTTGGGAAATTATAGGTTTTTTCGAGTGCTTTAACTTTTTGAAAAAATAAGTTTGAGCTCTTGAGTTCTTGATATAAATTTCCCGTAACCTTACAATGTAGAGGGTCACCAAGATTTATAGGCATACACCAAGGTCACTCTTGAAAACTATCCGTTGGAGAGATAACCGTGAGTTTCCTCTTATGGTGTGTGAAACGGCTATATTTAGGGTTTGAAACTCCCTAACACGCTTTTAGGCAATAACCTTTCATGTAGCGGTCTTCACTTTTTGCGATCTGAACTTTTGTACTTGACATCTTTTTTCAAATGACATTGTCCTTTTCGATGTCGGATGATGGTACGTTGTTGTCTTCCTCTTTTTGACTTTTTGTCTCCAGTTAAAAGGTAGACACCTTCAACTACTCTTTTGGTTACAAACTACGAGTTGATATAACCTTAACAACACTTCTCGACTTAGTTCCTTTTATCTGCATTTGAATGTCTTGGCATATATTTATTTTTCTAAGAATCGCGATCTTCTCCGATTGCATCCTTCCGATAGATATATTCAATGCCTCGGAACATTGAGTTTATCTCTTGAGCATTGATTACATTCTTGAGTCATCGATAATTCTTGTGCCTTGATGATTTTGATCTTGATCTTCAGTCTTGCGTCTTGAGTCTTGAGTCTTGAGGTCTTCGAGTCTTGAGGTCTTCGAAGTCTTGACGTCTTCCGAGTCTTGATTCTTCCGAGTCTTGGCGTCTTTTGAGTCTTGAGTCTTACGAAGTCTTTACAAATATCTTGGACCGATATCTTTAATCTTCATCTTTTGAGTCTTGAGTTCAAGATATCATCTTGAGTCTTGATATCTCGATTTCTGCCGAGTCTTGAGATACTCGAGTTTCTCGAAGTCTTGAAACTTGATTTAATCTGAAACCAGTTTCTTCGAAAACATCTTGAGTTCTTGATCTTCGAAACCTATCTGAACTATATCTGCTGACTATACATTTTGCAGATAACATCCTGAATACTCTAAAACTGAATCCTGACTCAACTATCAAGATCTTTCTGAACATGTCATACTCAGGGGTTTTGGGATCTTAATCAAAATCATATATCTTTTATTAAATTCATCTCCCAACAATTTTCCCCTTTTTGATGATGCCAAAACCTATCTTGTTACAAACATATAACCTATACTCAGGTTTCAGTTTATCCTATTACAAGATTGGTTATATTTTCAACAATATTACCTCTTAAATAATGAGTCTCCCAATACTATGAATCAGAGAATCTCCCAACAATTACAGAGAGTCTCCCAACAATTATTCTTTCAACAATTTTTTTAGTAATGAATCTTCTTAAATAGTTCATCACCAAATACTTAAACAGTTGATTCAGAGACATTCATTCAGGCATATCAAATATAAAAGACATGTAAATAAGATAATGAGATGTTATCTTTCGAGCAAGAATGATAAATCTTCATTGATGATTGGTTTGAGTTACAGATTACAATGAGTTTATCAACAAAATCAAAAAGACAAAAATTTAAAGATTAAAGAATCTTCTGAGTCTTCAGTCTTTAGTCTTCAGATTTGGCTCTTCAGTCTTCTGCTCTTCAGTTTGCTACTTCTTCAACTTCATCAGCGGGCACCTCCAGGTTGAACATTCCGAAATACCTCTTCTTCAGTTCATTTCTTTCTTTGATGATATCCGGATTGTTTCCTGTTAGACCCAACTGACCAGCATACTGAGCAATTTCTTGAGTAATGACCTTCTCATTCACCAAGCCATTACCAAGTCTTGGAGAAGGGTAGGAATATGGACCGGGGGCTACTATCTGCACCTCTCCTTCATCCGCAAGGTTAATCCAGCTTTGGAGATATTTTGGATAGAAGGTTAGGATATATTCAATGAATGCTTTATTCTGATCTGAGCTTTCCCCTCTCCACTCCCTGAGCACATCATAATAGAACCAGAAGGTTCTCTTGACCTCTTCCCACATATCGTTGAGTTTGATAGGCATCCACTTATCAACGTGGGGCCACTTCAGTGCTTTTGATGTCTCTCTCCTTTTGCTCGCAAACTTCTTGAATCCACTCCTTCACTTCAGCTCTTCTTCAGTCTTTTTCCTGATCACAGGTACGCCTGAGACTGAAGCAGCTGCTTTCTTAGCCTGTTCTATCTGGAGTGTCTTCAGAGCATTCTTCGTATTGAAGACTTTCTTCTGAGGTTGAGACTCAGATTCTTCAGTTTCTTCATCATCCAGAATCAACTTTCTCTGGATTGGCTTAGAAGCCTTTGCACGCTTGCTTTCAGGTTGAACAACGCTCAAGGCTTTCCTCTTCATAGGCAGTTCAGCAGCAGCCTGGCTTGTTCCAACCTTAGTTCTAGCACTCAGTTTCTCTCTTGCAACATCAAGCATGGTTTCCTCAGAAACTCGAGTGTAGATAGGCTTCTCCACCTGAGCGAACTTCAACTTGTCAGTAGCTTCGACTTCATTTAAGGCTTTGGATAGATTATACATTTCAGCATCTTTCCACGCCTTCTTCTCCAAAGTACGTGCCAATAACTTCCTGAGGTCCTCATTTGGTCTTTCCCCCTTCTTGGCACCGTAATTTGGAAGAAGTCTGGAGAGTGTTGTGTCCATGTGATACTGCTCTTTGCTCACACAAATAAGACCTCTCCTCCTACTCCGCTCTTGTTCGTCTTCCAGCCTCCTGATGTGGTTCTTAGCCACAGAAAATTCTTCAGAGAGATGGGCAAACTGGCCAGAGAGAGCTTCCTTAAACATCTCTGTCATCTTGGTCATGAGCATTGAGCTCATTTCCTCAACAGCAGATTTGATCATCACTTCATTCCTCTCTGCCAATTTCACCTCTAGAAATGCGTTCTCTCCCCGTGCTTCGTTTCGATTCGGCCTTTCCAAACCTTGACTCCTCCAAATTTTTCATTCAGCTTATCTTCCATGAAGGTCATCTGTGAGTTCAGAGTGTTTTGGATTAGCACCAGCTCTGAAGAGTGACTAAGATTTTCCATCTTCTGAGCTTGGTTGGCCAATGTTTCTTCCATCTGAGCAATCTTGTTCATCATTGGCTCAACCTTCTCAAGTTTCTCCATCAAGGGTGAGGTCGATCTCGGAACATACATCTTCAGGCCGTTTGATCATCTGAGCTTGACTTCATCCTCGAGCTCCAGTCTCAATCGAGCCTCGATGCAGACATCGAACAATTGAAATTAAAGATAGTACTTTCAAGAACTTTGGCATAATTGTTAATAGTGATGAAAAGGTACACGAAGAGTGCTAACTTCGATCGAGGATTGACCGATTCGGGTTGATCGACACGAAGTCTCCTTCTCCATCTGAGACTGATCCTCAGCATCTCCCTGTTGGTCCCCATCTCCATCTTGAGATTTGTCTCCGCTGCTAGGGGCACCAACCGATAGCTTTCCTCTCGCCTATCTTCCTCTGAACCACTCATCAAAATCGGAGTTTTTCATCCCGAGATTTGTCCTTCAACCCCGAGAAGTCGGTCGGGAAGGGCCGTCTCCACATTCCACCAGTCTTCCCCTCTCGAATGCAGCAATATCAAGCATCTCGGGAAGAAGTCGATTGAGGATGAACCGAAATGACCTTAATCCAAGAAGACATCTTGCGGATCGGTATGAGCCGAGCCTCGTGGTAGCGGTCAAGAATGAATCGTTCCCCTTTGCTCCTCCACTTTCGCCTTCTTGGCCTCGCCCTTCTTCCATCTCGGGCTCTCGGTTCGGTTGAAGCATCACCGAGGATCAAGAAAGTAGATCACTCAGAGCTCATCAAGAATATTACGCTCCCGAGTCTCAAAGAAAGATCCCGAAGGTTGTGCAACAGTCCCCCTCGGTTGTATCTCGAAAGTGGGTTAAAGGCTCGAAATGGCATATCCTCGTATTGACTCGAGTTGGCTCTTCTGTTGTCGAGCCGCACTTCTTTTTGGTAGGAATCTCGAGAGGCTGAGTTCCTTTGAAAATTTCCTGAGAAATTTTATCTGAACTTAGTGATGTCTCAAGCACCTCAGAGAAGACCAGCTCCTCAGTCTGTTCTTGTGCCTTAGAGATAACCTGAGCCAAAACTTGCAATGGCGACTCGAAAGGTTTGCCCTCGTGTTGAATCTCTTCGACTCATCGCCATCTTCATCGGTGAGAACCACCAATCTTCTCAAGGCTTGGGGGCGAAGGTTTTCTGCTTTTTCAACTTCTCACCCTGCTCCATCTTTGCCTCCAACAGAACCTTCCCCCTGGTTTGTTGGGTCTCTTCAGCAGCAGCAGCAACTTTTGGTGATTTTGCTTGCTTTTCCTTCTTCCATCGGATGGCCTGCTTCTTCACAACAATGGGCTTGAAGAGCACCTTGGACTTAGGGAATGGGGTCGAATTGGCGAAGATATCCTCCTCCTCTCTGCACATCTCCAAAATATAAGTTATTTTGGTGGCATGGTGGATCTTGCCTTTAATCGTGATTGCCCCGTCAACCTTCTTGAAGACTTTGGCTTGCTCACTCACCATCTGAATCAAAAATTTCAGCCAGTTGAAGTCGGTGGTGGGTGAGGCCTCGATCGCCGCCATCAATCTGAGCTTGGTAATCGGTGCCGCTCAAAACTCCCCCATAAGGCTCATGATGCTCTTGCTCACAATATCCATCAAAACTCGATATTGTGGCTTCAAGTGCCTCTTATGCAGTGTAGCCATAAATTTCACAGGATTCTCAGCAATCCTATCTAAGTACTCCTGCTCTCTACCCAACATATACATGGCAGGATCCTCTCCTCTATCACAGAGCTCAAAAACATCATTTAAATTTTTCGGAATAATATACAAATCCCTCTCAAAATCGATGTATTTGGACGAATGCTCTAAATGTGATACGGTAATCGCAGAATGCATACCATCCTCTTCATCTATCCTCAAGTTACAGATGAATTTGATTACCTCTTTTTAGTACTCTCTCAGTGCGCCCGGGGCTGCGACTAGATGGGTGAGTTTAGCCAATCGAATCATATGCGCAGCCTCCTCTTACGGCTTTGAGTTGGTTGTGCTATCGAGTGAGACAAACGAACTCGCATTTTCAAGACTTGTTGGTTTGACTAATCTCTCAAACAAGGTTGGGGCCATTTTAGAGATTGATTGAAGAAATGAAGATTTTAGGGTTTAGGATTTTCTGGGCAAAGGGGATTTATTTGCAGAGGATTTGGGAACGAAGGATTTGATAAAATTTTGGCTTGAATGGCTTATTGGGGTATATATAGCTTCGAGATTGTGGGGAATCGCGTTGGTTAGGTGAAAAGCAACGGTTGAGATTAATCTCCGATTAATCGGGTATACTGACGCATTTATCTCCCAAAAGTAAGCCGCCAAATTATCCTTATTGGTCAAGAAATGTAACAGAGCATTAAATGACTGTTGACCTTCTTCGGAATTTCAAACGATCCCGCCCAAAAACATTCCTCAGGTGTTTTGTATTTATTGCGAATGATTACTGAGTTTCACTTAAGCAATAAATGAGTCGCATGAGTCATTACTTCTTCAGACTAATTTCCCTCTGTCGGTCTTCTTTAGTAATCGACCTTGATAAAATGTCAAGATGATATCTTGAAATCTTGAATGGGTTCAAGATGCTATCGAAAGTCTCGACCTTGAAGAAATCTGAGTTTCGAGACTCGATTCAAGATTTTCATTTTATCCCCGAGTTTCTCGAGAATTCTCGAGAAAAATTTCATGCATCTGAAAACCTTCAATTTTTCAGATTTTACTCTATACACCTGGATCTAACATCCCTAATTCAACTGAAAGTTCCTGAAATCTTGATTCAGCCAAAGGTTTAGTCAAGATATCAGCTCTCTGCTTATCAGTATGAATTTTCTCCATCCTTATGTCCTTCTTCTCGACATGATCTCTCGATGAAGTGATGTCCGATATCCACATGCTTGCATCCGTGTGCAATCTTGGATTTTTGAAATAGCAATGACACTATTATTGTCACAAAATATTGGTACTTCATTGGCTACAACTTTATAATCCCTTAATTGTTGTCCGAGCCAAAGAATCGAAAGCACCAACACTTCCCGCAGCCATGTATTTTCCAAGAAGATCTTGGTTGCTCTTGAGGTCCTTTCTTTTGAAAACCAAGATATCGCCTAACTTCCTAGAAATTGACAAGTTCCTCAGTGGACTTCCTATCAATTCTCGCAACCTCCATAATCGCATCCGAGTAACCCGCTAATTCAAGGTTATCATCACCGGATACCATAATCCTCTATTCATCGCGCCCTTAAGATACTTCAAGATCTTTTTTTTGACTTCCATGTGACTAGCCTTAGGATTAGCTTTGTATCTTGCACATATCCCAACAAAGAAATGTTATATCCGCCTACTTGCACGTGAGATAGAGCAATGATCCAATGATTCCTCTATAATCGGTATGACTCACCGATTTGCCTTGAGAATCGGATCCATCTTGTAGTTAGTATTCATGGAATCCAACCGCATTGCAATTCAGACACCATATTTGTGCAATCGATCTCCGGTGTACTTTTTGCTCGGTGATGAAGATTTCTTCCTTTGATTGTTTCACTTGAAGACCTAGAAAGAAATTCATCTCTCCCATCATTGACATCTCAAACTTGCCTTTCATCGGTGTTGAAAAAACTTTTCACACGGTGATGGTTTGGAGATCCAAAATGATGTCATCAACATATATCCTAACTAGTAAGATATCTTCCCCATCTTCTATCCCGAATGAGTTCTATCAACATTCCTTTGACAAAACCATGGTCAAGAAGAAACCGAGAAAAGAGTATCATACCATGCTCACGTGCTTGTTTGAGACCATACAAAGCTTTTCTAAGCACTGTAAACTTGGTCATTCTGTTTTGAAACCATGAGGTTGTTCCACATAAACCTCTTCTTTAAGCACACCGCTCGGAAATGCACTTTTCACATCCATTTGATAGATATGAACTTCATGTGAAGCAAAGATATACAAGAAACAATATGATGGCTTCTAGTCTTTTAACAGGTGCAAAGGTTTCATCATAATCGAGCCTTCTTCTTGGGAATAACCTTGTCTAACTAAATTTGCCTTGTTTCTTACAATGTTGTTGTTTTCATCTCTTTTATTCTTGAAAACCCACTTGGTTCCAATGACATTGTGCCTTTCAGTCTATCTAGTAGCTCCCATACTTCATTCCTTGAGAATTGATTCACTCATCTTGCATAAAGCAAAGAATCCAATGAGAATCTTGTAGAGCTTCAACAATCTCGTGAGCTCTTTTCTCCGATAGGAAGCGGCAGAATAGTGCACTCTCACCATGGAACCTTCTTGTTTTAACACCTTCGCTTAGATCACCCACAATCGACTTGTAGGATGACTATCTAACCATTTCCTTCTTGATGTTCCCCCAAAGAAAGATCCTCAACATTTGAAATGTTAGGTTCATTAATTGATGGCTTCGAGGAACAACAGAAAAGGAGAAAGGAATCATCTTCCTCGGGGAAATTCTATTGAGAACATTGTCGAGACATTTATTCCCTTTGGTTGATAGATTCGAGAATTTGCCTCACCGTGACCACATCTTCATTGACATCACATACCCGAGTCTCAATCGTGTGTCTGCTCAGATTGGTCACCTTTGAGTGTTGGTTTTCCTGAGTCTCACCATCCCGAGTTCCATCCTCAACTTCTTTATTCGAGTCCGAGTCACTCCAATCATAGGATGTGATGACTTCTTCTTTTTGTGTTCAATGGATGATTTATCTTTTTTTTTTCAGCTTAATCTGGTGATCCTCTTAGTCGGTTCATCGCATCATGTTCTGTTTTTTTCTCGAACACAAGTAGATTCATCAAAAACAACATGAGGTGTTTCCTCCACAATAAAAGTCCTGGCTTGTAAACTCGAAAGCTTTCTTCGACTTCGTAATATCCTAAGAATATTCCTTCATCGCCTTTACTATCAAATGTTTTCAAACCGATCTTTACCATTATTGTGTATGAAACACTTGCAACCAAACACACGAAAAGAAAGAAACAAGAGGCTTCCTTTCATTCCAAAGCTCGTAAGGTGTTTTGCCTTGACTCTTGTCAAGATGGATCTGTTTCGAGAGTAGCGTGCGGTGTTGACGACTTTCTTTATCATTGTCCTTGCGACTTTTTTTCAGTCATGTTCCTTCTTTCAAAGAAACACCATTTTGTTGAGGGGTCCTTGCGGTGATGTTTCATGTGAAATTCCATTTGTTTGCACAATAATCGATATGATATGATTTATAAATTCGGTTCCTTTGTCGATCCGATTTTGACCACACTCAGATTTTTTCTCAATCTTGAGCCTTTTTCAAGAATTCTAGCGACTTTTATCTCGAGTCTCTTTCTTCTTGAAAAGAATATGACCCAAGTATATCTTGAGTAGTCATCAACTACTACCAATGTGTATTTCCTGCCATTAGTGCTTACTGGTGTTATAGGACCAAAAAGATCCATATGCAGTAACTGAAGTATTCTTTCAGTAGAAACATCAACTTTGCTTTTAAATGATGCTCTTATTTGTTTTCCTTTCTGGCACGCATCACAAATATGTTCCTTACTGAACACTTCATTAGGCAACCCTCTTACAAGAGCTAATATTGCAAGCTTGTTCAGGGTTTTGAAATTTAGGTGATTCATTCTTTTATGCCATAACCAACCGGGTATCTGTGGAACTTTTAAGAACGAAACATGTATCTTTAGGAGTTGAACTCCAATCGGCCAAGATACATTCCCTTTTCTTGTACCAAATCGAATACTTTTACGTGTTGTATCATCTTTCACAAAACATAAGTTCTTAGAGAACTCAACATTAAAACCCTTATCACAGAATTGGCTTATTGAAAGCAAATTATGCTTCAATCCAGATACATATGAAACACCATGGATATGAACTGAGTCGATTTCCAAAGTTCCATATCCTTCAGTCTGTCCCTTGGAGTTATCTCCAAAAGTGATCTGTGGGCCTCTTTGTTCAACATAGTCACTGAGTATCTTCTTGAATCTTGTCATATGTCTTGAGCATCCACTGTCAAGATACCATACATCAAGGGCCTTTTCATCTCTGCTCATCAGTGTTATGTGATCTTTAATCAGCTTAGTGCCCTTGTTTCCTCCTCCTCAATGGCCATCAGACAGATGTCATCACTTTCACTGTCTGAGAATATTTCATCTGAAGAGCTAGATCCCTTCTCGAGTGTTCTTTCTTCTGCAACCATGGCCTTTTTGCTAGAGAACTTCTTGTCTCTTTTAGCTTGCCTTTCTCTTCTCTCCTTAGCACTCAAATATGGACAATCATACTGGAAGTGACCTTTCTTTTGGCAATTATAACATCTGTTGGTATCATCATCCTGATCACTTTCTTCTTTGGACTTGGAGTCCTTCCTCTTGGATGAAGATCCCTCAGCTTTCAGTTCTTTCTTCTTCTCGGTTGATCGTCCTCGGGTTTTCTTCTGGTACTGTGGTTCTGTAATAGCTTTTGTATTTTCCAAATCTACTATTAAGTCTATCAAACCTCCTTGCCATCGGTCTTTAGCTTTTTCCTCAAGCTCATCCCGATTTTTTTGGCATGGGGTTCTCGAACTCTCTAGTTTTTTATGAGGTTTTATTTTTGGCTTTTAAAGCCACATTCTTACTAGATGATGAATCATCTTTGCTTTCAGCCTTTTTGGATTTCTTATCAATTACAAATTCATAGGCCTTCAGCTCAGAGAAGACTTGTTGGTATGGAATTGAATTAATGTTCTTAGTGTTTTCAATCACCAATCGAATGAATATCCCATTTCTTAGAAAGACCTCTAAGAATTTTCAATGCAACTTCTCTTTGTGGATATTTCTTTCCAAGTGCATTTAGATCATTCATGATGCTAGTGAATCTGACTTCCAATTTGTCTATTGATTCACCATCATCCATTTCAAAACTATCAAACTTTCCAATTGCCAATTTGAAAAGTTTGTTTTCTTTTATATGATATGTGCCTTGGCATTTACAAAATAGTGTATCCCAAATCTCTTTAGCAAAGATTACGGTGAGAGATCATTCCCATCACACCATCATCAATTGTCTTCATAGTGTGTCTTTTGCAATGTAGTCTAGATTGACTAACTTTCTCTCCTCAGAGTCACTTGGTCATCGACTTAGAAATTCTGCTCTAGGATCAATTCTCTCATCTTCTGCTCCTCCGGGATTCACCACAAAGAAATTGGAATGGTCCTTGAGAGACCACTCTCCACATACGCTCATGTTTGAATACAGGTGAGCCTCACATTCTCGATCTCCATAGATCATAGTTCTCCACCGAGAACATGGGAAGTTTTTAGAAGATATTTTTATCTCGAGCTTTTGAAAAATTCAAAGAAATAAGATCAGCTTCGGATAGACCACAAGTATTTTTAGCAAATAAAACTTTGGTCAACAAAGCAGGGTCAAGTTGAACCACCGCTCGCCGATACCACTTGTTGGTCCCGTGCAAACGAAGTCTTACACATGTATGGGGGGAATACACGTGTTCGGTGTTTTTAAAACTTTTTCTTCGAGGTCACTTGGGTGAGATAATCCTCAAGATTAGGGTCCGAGAAGCACGATCGCTCTCGAGTCAAAGTCTCTTTGATCGGTGATCCTAAGTCGCCAGATACCTCGAGATAATCCCAATCGAAGTCTCGAAAAAAGTCGAGAGATCCCGAGTTGCTTGGATCGAGATAACTAACTTATCAACCTCGTAAGAGTAAGTTCGGGGTAACTATCTCTGTTCTGCGTCTACCTACTCGTCTTTAATGGTTGGCCCTTAGTTTATACTGCTTTTTTAAAGCTTTCTTTGAAAACCTTCCCGAATGGAATAGTGATTAAGTTGTGATTCAATTACATGCAACTTCAAATGGATTGATTCCAATCAATATCGATGAAAAGTATGCTTTCAAATTCAAGTTAATGCAACGTTAAGCCTGAGAAAAAAAGCAATAAACAACACAACAATTATAGTGGTTCGTAAACTCAAGCCCTCACGTCCCACTCTCTCGATCCTCGGAGAAAATCACTAATCACTTACGAGCTTTAAGCCACCTCGCGTAGTTTACTTACTCAACTCGACCGAGCTTTAGACTACTCCAATGTGGTTTACTTACTCAACCCGACCTTGAGCTTTCGACTACCTCCGTAGTTTACTTACTCAAACACAAACAAGCTTTCGGACTACCCTCAGCAGCTTACTAACTTCTCCTCTAGAGCTTTCGACTACTCCGTAGTTTACTAACTCTTTACAACTCTTCTCACCAACAAACACACTCCAACTACCTTCTCAGGGTTTGGGGTTTCTCGGTTGGTTTCAACTAGGATGAGATATCCTTTACAATGAAGTACAATGCAAAGGGTTAGGATATCTCGACTAAAGCTTTGGATAAATCTTATCAAGCTAGGCTTAGTTTAGTGAGCTCTCTTCAATATAAAAGCACTTGGGAAATTATAGGTTTTCGAGTGCTTTAACTTTTATGAAAAATAAGTTTGAGCTCGAAAGGCGATAAATTTCCGTGAACCTTACAATGTAGAGGTCACCAAGAT